>CAXKVI010000001.1:158143679-158248857 GCA_964058755.1 Campiglossa producta
GTATGAACTATTGAAAAAGCTTTACTTTCGTTTTTCGCGAGCGCACAGTATGATGACGATGATTTAATCACGGCAACACTAATACAATTGCAAAAAAATGCGACTGTGTTTGATGATGGGGCACGCGCGACTACAGACATCATGTATAAAATACACACAGGAACAGACACACATACTTAAAAATATTTGCGGTATATACAGTAAAACTCGCTTAAGAAGCACTCCTTTGAGGTCCTAGCCAAGTGTTTTGAGAAATAGATACTAGGTTAATTAAGTTATGAGTATTAAAAGAAAGGTATTTGAGGTCCCCTTCTTAACAAGTCATCTAAATTGTTCGAGGAACTGACTTTCCTAGTGTTGGTGGTATCACAACGGGCCTTTGAATACTGGCCTAGGTGTGCCTCTCCGGCAGCCACTCGAACCTAACCTTAGGTTATCTGCTACAACCCAAGCTCTCTCAATAAAAGTTGCCACTTAGAATGTTGTGACAAGGTTGTTACATATCTGATTTTTTTTTCAACTAAGATATACCAAGACATTTTAGCTCGTATTTCATCAAAAATATTTCTAGATAGAGCCTAGGTTCCTAGGGTTGCCACATAATTTTTTTTTTCTCCGCAATTATCTGAAATACGACTTGGCCCATTAATAGCTACATTTCAAATGCTCTTTCCTGAGTGTTGCCCCTTAGAGGGCTTTTACAGGATTGCCACCTATCTGAAAATTATTTTCAGAGAAATTAGATGTGTCATATTTCTACAAAATAATATCTAAGTAGGGTTAATTTCTAGGGTTGCCACCTAATCCCACTATGTTTACTTTTCCGATAACTCACAATTTCATCTGTGACAGTAGTATTAATATGGTATATCCCCATTAGAGTGGGTTGATTTGTTGGGTAGGGAAAATCCGAAAAAACGCCAGAGTGGAAAATTTTCTACGATCAATCTGATAAACTTTGGTAAAGAAATCCTGGGTCTAAAATCAGTTTTGACCCCCCGGAGTCCCCGGTGAAGTTTTATAAGGAAATTCTGGATATGCAATTTTTGTACGAATGCCCTGTAAAAAGGAATTTTCACTGTCACACAGCGCAATAGGTCACATGCAAAATTTTCCTTGAAACTTTGCCTTCAAATCCGGGGGGTCATACCCGTTTTTAGACCTACAGTTTTTTCAGCAAAAATGCTTAAAGTAATCCGTAGAATATTTTCCGCAATGACGATTTTACCAAAGAAAAAAATCGACCCACTCTAATCTTCAGACCAACATACAGGTTCCTGCCATGAACCCTTTCGGAGATATTCAGTTTTAAAAATGTAGTATGCATGGGAGGTGCCACGCCTCCTTTGCCATAGCTCTCTTTTTTGCGTGAGTATTATATTGGTATCTTGTATCTTCATACCGATTTTCAGGGTCCTATCTTGAACCTTTAAAGATATTTCGGACCAGAATATGCATGGAAGGTGACACGCTCCATTTTCCGATAACTCCCATTTTTTTGTGGGAGAATGGTATTGATATAGTATGTCTCCATACACATTTCCCGATCTTTGCCATAAACCTTTTTAAAGATATTCAGCCTTAAAAATTAAGATTGTATGGTATGTGCCTCGCCCCTTTTCCCTTAGCTAAATTTTTTCTTCGTAAGTATGGTATTGATATCATGTATTTCCATACCATTTTTTAGATCCCTACCTAAACCCCTTACAGAGATATTCCATACTCAAAAACGCGCCCCACGTCCCTTTTTCCGACAACTCCCAATTTTATATGTGAAAATTGTATTGGTATCGTAAATCTCCCTGGGAATTTTTAGGTTCCTGACCTTTTAGAGACTTTTAGCCTTAAAAACTAAGTATGTGGCCCGCCTCTTTTTCCGACAACTTCCACTTTTTTTCAGTGAAATTGGTATTGATACCGTATTCTAATTTTCTCCATACTAATTTTCAGATCCCTACAACCCTTTGAAAGATATTACGACTGTAAAATCAAGTTTATATGGCAGGTGTCATGCCTCCTTAATATCTGCGTTAAGGATTAAGAAATTTCTTTAGGAAAGCCTAAAAAGGCTTCGCTGGCGGAGACCCAAACACCATACTACCAATCGCGTGGTAAAATCGCCTTAAACTTTACCGTTTTTGTGTCATATGAAAGAGCATGACGAGCTCCCCTATATTTTAGGTATTGTCATGTAAGAACCACTTAACCGGGTTTTACTGTACCCTCATCCTTTAAAAATTTAACTTTGTGTGTATATACGCCATTGTGTATGTGTATGTTCGCCGTCTCACTGTCGACTCAGAATAGTTAATGCGTCCACTGTACGTCCGTCCGTCCATTTGTGACCGCAGTGCCTGTCTGCAGTGTGAGCCAACAAACCTGCTGAGCTATCCTTACCATTTAGACTTGCAATAGGGGTGAGTAAGCTCGTTACTGTTATTGCTGTTATTTCTTTACCCACCCTCGATTTCTAATCGTATGGGCCCTTGTCAATTTAATGCAATATGAATTAGATGTTGGCTGGTTGGTGGGTGGTGGTGGGTGGAGCAGCTCTTACAGTGCGAGTATAAGAAGAATTGTTCTACTTTACGGCAAGATAGTCTAGTATGTGCTTGCAACTTTCAATTTCTGTTAACATCAAGCAAATTCGTTTTTGAATTGATAACTGAGACGGTGACACTAAACTGCTGGCTGGTTCCTCTGACTATGCAACTCCTTTGCTCTTCTGCATACCTACTTGCTAGACTTTGGTATGTGTATTTGTGTACGCGCTCCACTGAGGTAAGGAGCTGGCTGTGCCTGGACTAACAAACTGCTGCTTTCTGTGTACCAACGTAGGAGCTCTGAAGTAGCAGACTACGAAATCAATACTCAGAACTAAGAACACAATTTTAGACATTCAAGTAAAAGCCCATACGAACAGCAGAAAATCAACTGACGCAGAACAATACAATAGCAGCTTTAGAGTCAATACAAGAACAAAACGAAAGTTGTAGAAGTTGGTACAACACCTTGGGGGTGGGTCTAGCGACATTTATATTGTGTGTGCCTGTAGGAAAATGATAGGATGCCTCTGTATTAGAATCTGAAATGAAAGGATTTCGAGGGGTGAGATCTCACAATCGCGGTCGAAGGAACTAGCAATATCTGCAGGATAGATGGAGTGCGGCGTCTGCTGACATTCCTACTACAAAACACTTTTCCCCACACCTGAAAAAGCTTTAGAGGTTATACTCAAGCTTCGTCCTAAAAACTCCAGACAAGCTAGACTTAACGTAGTTTACCCTGGAGCGCCCAGCGTGGGGCCATTGTTGTATAACTGGCTGTTGGGGTAAGGCTAAAGTGGCAGGTGGCATGGTGGCAAGCCCGCTAGCTCTTCGGGTGGGGTGAGGTTTTGCTCACCTTTGCCTTAACCGAATAGTCAGTTATACAACATGGAATATGCTTGTATTCAGTATTATCTACGAACAACCCCTGCGGGTTAGGGGTTTAGAATTTGCCCGAGGTAAGCATACCAGTCGTAGGAGGCGACTAATATGCACATAGGTAATGACGTGCTAACTCGATGGTTGATCTACGGATATGATGCCTCTCATTACGCATCTTCTAATTCCTCACGGATGGAGGGATGACATGACCTAGAAGGTTCCACTGGTCATACCAAATCGCTACCATGACAGTCGGGCAGTACCACAAGGGAGTATCGCAGCGTACCGGGTTCATATCCGGCCAAGGACTGTCAATTTCGGCATCACTCCCCAAAACCATCGGGGAGTGTTTTTCTGTTAACAACAACAACAAAGCTCCGACAATCAAGCAGCGACGAAAGCTCTACAGGGTAGGATTAGACAGTCGCTAAATGAACCCTGGACCGGCTAAAGCTTGTATGAAATGTCTGAGCAAAGCAGGGTTTTACCAGAACTAGGATCTGCTGATATTAAGAATATGCTAGGCTACATCAAAAGTACGAAGTTGTTCAAATTTAAAGGAGAAGGGACAACGGCTCAAATCACAGGTACTACCATAGGCCAGGCTATGTCACTGTTTAATCCGTGAATAACTTTTTCTTCAAACATTAATTTGGCGAAGTTTGAGTACCTATGACTTTCTTAGAGTTTGGGTACCAACGAATTTTGCAAAGTTTGAGTAGCAATGAATTTTGCCAGATTTGAGTACCTATGAAATCAATTCACTAAACGGTAAGTCTTCCTGCTGGCCCGATCCAGCTTTCATGACCCAACGAACACTTATAAATTATTTCATATGACTGAGACGCACCCTAATATATGGATATATATGAGGGCTGGTAAAATTTTTATCCAAACCGCAGAATGGCGATGTGCCTCTGTGATTTTTTGGGCCTAAACAAATCGACCCGCCCTAATATATATACCTCTCATTATAGCTTTTGCTTTTATTATGTATTTTTTCCATGTCGCTATTTTTCTTCTATCCATTTTGAGGGTGGAAAATCGCATATCAGGCACAACATATGTACGTATGTATATACATATACAGTATTTGTACATGCTAAACGGGAAATGTTTCACTTTCCACTTGCCACGATATGTGAGTTTTCGATGTTGTTCCACTAAGTTAAGCCAATATTAAGTGGTATGAGAATGGGTACGCTTACTCATATTTGAGACCATCTATGCAAACGACAGAAAGAGGGGTGTACCTCACCAGTAAAGTAGATATACATATGGGTCTGTGTGTATATGTGTATCAGGCGCGGATGGTTCAAGGAAGGAGAGGTGGGACATAGCAGCATATAGCTTTCGACTGACAGAACCAACTCGCCTCAGGAAACACCGGGATAGTAATATACACTTTCCTAGGTAGTTTAGCTCAAAAAAATGTAAACTCATTGGCAGGCAAGCAAAAAGTCGGCCAGGACAACGGCTGAAGGAAATGATCTTCTTGTCAGAACAAACCTAGAATAACACACTCGTTCTTAACAGCTTCTCGTTGGGACAAAGGGCTCCTTTCCGGGTAGTTTAGAAGTAACTAGCTCTGGTTATTGATATCTGATGTTTTAAAGTGTTTTCTCACTATAGCTAACGACGTCTCTAGGTACTAAGCATATCTCCTTGTAGTCTGGTTCTAAAGGTGACTAAAAGGAGCCTTATAAAAAGGAAGTCCGTAAACCAACCTACATGCAGATATTTGTAAAATTGTGGTATTAGGCGACTTGGTTCATCATTCTGATGTGTTTTTTGCGAAGAAAGGGGGCGGGATAGACCCATAAGTATATGCATACCGCAATCCTATCAGTCATAAGCTAACGCATGAGTCTTGCGTTTGCAATACGCATACTGTATGCCAATTATTACCAACACCATCATAATAATCGTTATAATCATTATCCCGCTTTTAACTTATTCCTTGCAACGAGTAACCCAGTGAGCATTACCCACTCACTCACTCACAATTTGTTCCATGTACATGACACAAGAGTAAGTGAGTGTTATTTTATGATAGAAATACTCGTAAGAGTACGAGTACATTGGGCGACTGTGTCAAGCGCTTTTTGTGGGAAGAGCGTATTTTTAGTTTAATGAGAAATTCCACTGGTGGCCTTTGCAATAAGGAGTACATATTTAAAATATTGATATGAAGCGAGTGCATGAAAAGTGATACATTTAAATACTCTTACTCTCACTGCAAGATGGATAAAACAAAATTGTTGGTTTATGAAAAAGTGAACGTTTCCGTCTCTTACCTCATATCGACAACTTTTTTTTAGTTGTTGTTGTTAAGACAAAATTACTCCCCAAAGGTTTTGTAGAGTGATGTCGAAATTGACAGACCATTGGAACCTTCTAGGTCATGTCATCCCTCCATCCGTAAGGAAGGAGAAGATGGGTAAAGAGAGGTGAGAGGCATCATATCCGTAGATCAACCATCGAGTTAGCACGTCATTACCTATGTGCATATTAGTCGTCTCTTACGACCGGTATATTCTGAACCCCTAACCCGCAGGGGAATTTTTTTAGTCGATAGAAGACTGAAGTTATCGCTGATAATGCCGCCTGAAGCTCTACCAAAATATCTGGCGGACAGCGGAAGGTTTCCACAATGGATCAAACTCCTACAGTACTGATAAACCCAACCGGTAACCGGGGTAAAGAGCTTCCCTAAGTTCCATTGCCAAATCGCCAGAAAGATGACGAACCTGATACGCCAATTCCTGACAATGGAAAAAATAGCACTCGGCCAGAATATCCCGGCTAAAGTTAAAGTACGACACAGACAACTAATAATTTCTCCACTCGACTGTCACACCTGCTCTCGGAGAGCAGTCATCAGCCGGGCGACGTAAATGAGCAATTGAAACATATCTCTCACTCATTAGTAATGAGTCATTACATACCGCCGCTGTGGCCACTATATGATTACAGCGAGCGTTCCTCCTCAGCAACAAAGGGTGCTAGAGTTTGCAATACGGCATTCATAGGACGGGACTCGACAAATGATCCTACCGACACCGTATGGATGTGTTTTAGGTGCTGCCTGTGAACGTTTGGATCAAACGGAGGCGACGCTAACTCAAGCAGTTATCTGTAATTATGGCTGTGGTTTGCTGCATTTTGCACTCTAACTGTGAGCATTTGTGTCTCATGGTGTAAATGATGAATAGGCGACATCCAGTAGCAGTTCTGAGCGTGGTGTTTTGACAAGCCTGCAACTGATCCCAATGAGTGTCTTCAAGCTACCCCTGCGGGTTAGCGGTTTAGAATATGCCGGTTATAAAGAGGCTAACTCGATGTTTGATCTACGGATATGATACCTCTCACCTCTCATTACCCATCTTCTCCTTCCTTACCGATGGAGGGATGACATGACCTAGAAGGTTCCACTGGTCATACCAAATCGCTCCCGAGACAGTCGGGCAGTACCGCAAGGGAGTACCGGGTTCATATCCGGCCAAGGGCTGTCAATTTCGACATCACTCCCCAAAACCTTCGGATAGTATTTTTGTCGTTAATAACAACAACAACAGTGTTAACAAGCCCCGAATCAGAATAGGCTGAGCAAATGGCTACGTACTATACCTTTGTCGAGTTCATGACAGCTTTTGACTCTGCGTTTGTTTGGATTCACCCTTAACCACTTAGGGCCACTTGCATAAAAGCCGATAACGACTAATCGGTGATTCACTTGATACCTACCCATACAAAATAAGTCAATTAAACTCCGATTAGTCGTTATCGGCTTTTATGCAAGCGGCCCTTAGAGAGTAAATTTTGTTAACCAAGCTCTGAAGCTCTTTCATGCCTGCCCCGATTTTGCGCGAAATAATGGACAGTGACGAAAGAACATTAGGTATAGAGGTTTAACATGTGCAATGCCTGTCGAAAAAAGCTACCCACGATCCGAAGGTTCATCGAGATCAAACCAATCTCTCCCGTGACAGTCGATCTAGTATCAGAAGGTGCCTATACCGAGGCGTATCGGATCCATATCCAGCAAAGGACTGTCTACACCGGTAAAACTTACACTTAACTTCCCTATTCATCTCACCTGACGGGCGC
This sequence comes from Campiglossa producta, assembly GCA_964058755.1. Lineage (NCBI taxonomy): Eukaryota > Metazoa > Arthropoda > Insecta > Diptera > Tephritidae > Campiglossa > Campiglossa producta. The sequence goes on from CAXKVI010000001.1 coordinate 158,151,218, forward strand.
ACAAAATAATGAAACAAAAAAAAGTTAACAAATTGCTGACTAATCCACCTTGGCAGACAGAAATCGAGAGTTCGAAGTTTATGAGAACCAAGCACAAACGTCAAAAAAAAGAGTGAAATAGGTAACAACTCCCAAATGAGAGCAATAAATTTACCCAAAAGATATAAAGAGCGAGAATTTCTATAGCTGGCATTGAAATCGACTAGAACTCCCGTTACTCACAACTTTAACGGTACATAATGTAGTAGTGGTAGTAGTAGTAGTAGTAGTAGTACTTGTACTTATTCTAATTGTTTTTGTATTTCTTGTTTGGCAAGTGTTTTCATTTTCAATACACTGCTGCCAAAGCTAAACTCCACACTTGTTGTTTTTGTCATTGTCATTTTTGGTGGTGGGTCGGTCGTTCGTTTTGTCCTTTCTACCGCTAAGCGCCTGAGTGTATGCTACAGTTTGTGTGTGCGTTCGAGCTATGGTTTTCCTGCCTGGAGGGGTGCTTTTCACTTTTCAATACAAACAAACTGATATACACACGCATAGAAACACATTTGTTATCCTGAAGCCAATTTGTATGTCTGCTCCTTTTTTTTGTTAAAAACCGCTGTTAATCGATTTTTTTGTTTGTTGTAACTTTTTTACTCTGTAACTTACGATCTAAATTTTTTTATTGTTTTTTTTTTTTATATAGTCAACTCTACTTGTTTTCACACACTAACTGCATTTAAATGTTTATTAACCATCACACTGCAAAAACCAACAACAATATAACCGGATGTACTGACATCCGCTAATTGTACCGTTACGTCCGGGTGTTGTTGCCGTCAAACAATGAATGGTTGCGGGTGTTTGATACGCGACAATTTGGAGTCAGGCGGCATTAACCAAGCTAGCTTTCGGTTGCTTTCAGGTTTTCTTCATTCGCTCTTTCGTTACAGCTTACAAGAGCCTTTATTACCAATCTAGATATGTATGTATGTGTGTGTTGGTATTTAATTGTTTGCGGTGCAGGTTAATGTCTGTGATGCAGAGGTGTGTTAGAGAACCGGGTTCTTAAAAAACCGGGTCTCAACAGTTAATGAAAAAAGTGGGCAGAACCTAAAATTCAATTTAAAATATACACATGAATATTGAAGCTATAGGAGCCGAAAACTTGTACCAAACGATCAGGGAATCAAACAGATTACAACTTAAGTCTGTCTCTGTTACTGGGGAATAATAGCCCTCATAGTGTACCACTGGCCATATCTTCATGATACGCCAAAGCCTGGAGAAGAAATGTGATGAGAGAACCGACACACACTTGATTAATTAATTAATGAGGATAGTCAGCGAATTAGGTTAGGTTCAAGTGGCTGCCGCAGAGGCACACTTGGGCCAGTTTTGAAAGGCCCGTTGTGATACCACCAACACTTGGAAGGTCAGGTCCGGGACTCAGCCATATGGAAAATCCCCTGAGTAGTTGGGATTCTCCACATAGCAGAATCCCGAGACTGACACTCCAAAACCGAAACCGTTACTCCTCTTCGAAACATTTAGATGAGCTGATAAAGGCCAATAGGTCGTTTATATCCAGCTCCGCGATCTGGCGAAGGCTATCCAGGAAGGGAGCTCCCAAAAACCGCGTTCTCGCACCGCTTAAAGCCGGACAGTTGCAAATGAGGTGCCCACCGTTTCCTCCTCCTCATAATCTTTGCAACTCCTACAGCATCGTCGTTAGGGCACACATAGCCTTTCAGCGTGCCTACCATAAGGCAGTGCCCAGTTAATACACTTATCAATATTGCGATTTATCTCCTTCTTAGGGCGTGAATGTGTCTAGATCTTTTTTGATCCCATTTTCGCCAGTCTTGCTTGGATATCCGGAACGGTGGGGATTGTAGCCACCTTTCACCGGTTTGACGGAGTGCGTGCTCCTTCAGAATTAGCCTGCATGTAGCGAATTACAATTGTTTACAACTTTTTCTCAAGACTATTGGTGATGTTATTCTAACATGACAGTTATTAATTTAAGATGACTCACTGTCAAGTGAACCCTACTTCCTGTTAACTTAACACGACTTTTCGCTAAGCTATCATGTCTTCCTGTTAAACTAACAACCTCTCATGTTAATTTAACAAGATAATTGTTGAAGATAAGGCCTCCTTTTCATGCTTACTACTTGGTTCGTCGAAACCGGTTCTGTAAATATCCCAAAAAGCACATCACCGCCACTAATTTTAATACCAATCTTTAGCGATTTTTGTACGCTTTTTAAGAAGGAAATGGGGTTGGTGAACTTTTGGGCGCATGAGTAGTAAGCAACTCGCAATTTCACTAATTGATGTTATAGACTATTGAAACCGGATTTTTGAGGATTTGAGTATAAAGAATTTGTTTGTAGCTGTTAGCAGAAACTATATGCTTCAATAGGAGAAATGGTATCAGGTTGGAATAATCAGTTTTTCTCGATTTTTTAAAACTAAGTCGACCCTTTTAGGTACACCCAGACTGAAGTTGAACCAAAGCGACCGTCGTATCTGTAGGTACAGGTTTTCTTAATTGTAGTACGGTATTTACGACAGTTCGGTTGACAGACTCTTTGTGGATGTCTTTAAGGGCCTGCCCCTGCATCTTTGCTCCACGAAGATGTTTCATAATTTACCGTGAAGAACGTTAGGTTTCAAAGCAATTGTGGCTTACAGCAATTTAACAGCAACTGACTTTTGAGCTTCGTCGTGTAAATGGTGTTCTGTAGTCCTGAGTTCGATGTTCTGAAGTATTAAATCTCTTGATTTTTCGCGGCTTTGTGCTTTTCCTTTGATGATTTTCTAAAGTTACACTTAAGATTTTAGGATGATTGACAGTTGTTGTTGTTGTAACGAGGTGTAGTCCTGCCTAAATGTCAGACAGGGTCACCCCGAGTGCATTTCTCTTGGCCGGGTCGATATAGGAAAACGGCCCGGGTCGTTTCGGCACGATGGGTACAGCACAAGTACTGGTACCGTTCTCGTAGAACCGGCAATACGAGAAACTAGCCGTGTAGGACATGTAGGTCATTAAGCGTTACCTAGGGTGCACCAACGGTAAGGCGACCTACTCTTACACCCCTGCAGTCATGTTCATTGCCATTATCGCGTTGTGGTCTGCATGGAAACTTTTTCTTAAGCTTTTGGAGGATGTTTCGAGATGTCCAAGGGATCTCAACTCAAAAAGGGCAGCCCGTTCATCAGCTCGAACGCACCGAATGGAAGGAGTGAATTAAGCCGTGCTTTCCGACGGTGTTTTGAAGTCATGACCGATCGTCGAATCCTTGTACAATTGGACAAAGCCGAACGACGAGATTTCAATCGCCTCTTGCGACGAGAAACCCCCGAGCTACTTCTGCAATACAACTGCTCACTGAAAATTCATCTAATGACAGGCTGGTGACCGACATTAAAGGGCTAATTTGTAAATTATGCATCACAAATTAACCGCAGCTGTAAGCCATCGTAAGCAAAACAATAATTTGATATTCTTTGGCAATAACCATGATTTTTATTTGCTATTGTATTTGGTTGTAGTAGCTATGTAGCTATGTATCTATATATTTTGTTCATCATAGCAAGAGTGGTATTATTGTTTCCATATCTAAATATAATTACATTTATTAAATATTTTATTTAAATTTATTTAACGCCAAACTGGCTCGCATTAGAAAAGAAAATGTGTAATGTAATTAATTGTAAAATTTGAATAGATTGTTGTTGTTGTAACGGATTTTCTAGCTTAAAGCCGACGAAGTACGAAATGGATTAACAACACTAAGCAGCGAGGTAAGTAACACTCGGCTTTTAGTCGATCGTGGGCGGTTGTTTCGTTATCCACGAGTGAGCGTGCCGAATAAGCAGGACAAAGTACTGTTACATCAACAACAACACTATTTTGAGAACTGAATAGTTTCCTGTATAGATTTGCTCGGTCATAAATTTATTTAAGACTTCAATATTTTTATTTCAAGCGTATGAAAATAGTTTGAAATTCTAGCACTGCAAACAATTCTCTTAGTTCTTAATGACCGTTAGTAAAAATATATAAACGGGAATATTATTACATTTAATTCATAAAACTATGAGTTTTTCATATTGCTTACAATAGTTAACTAATTTTTAATATGATAAATTAAAAGAAGCTGGGCTTGAATATAAAATTTGTTTAAGGAAATAGGCGCAAGTTTAAGCAAGGCAACATAGCTTTATTTGAGGGAAGCTGAAGTTTTTTTTTTTCATATTTTGAATTTAATATTTATGCATATATGTAATACTTCTATATAGATAATACCGAACAGTGAAGCGTGTCAAACATTACAGTACAGATATACCATGAGAGAAGGAGACAAAATCTCAAGGATGTCGTTAAACTTTTGTAAACAAAGGGGCATAAATAAATGCATACTTGAACAAAATGTAAATAAATTCACTTCGTTTTTCTTATCACTCCTTTCACTAATTAACATTAAACCATGCCAAAAATACCCAAGGTAGCGGATATGACATTATTTTACCAAATGAAAAAATTCTCTGTAGCTTATTATTATTTTTTAAACAACAAATACGAACATTTTTATTTATTTACTTTGTGATTTACTATTTTGGTATTTTCATTATTTAATCGACTAATCAAAGATTTTATAACTAAAACTATGCACAATTTGTGTAATGGGGATAGTGACCCTTTTTGAGCCCTTTGATATTTTTTTTTAAACGCGCTACTACAATTCACTAACACAAACAAAACTTGCGCATGCGCAGAACTCACATTTGCACTGATTCATATAATAATGTTTGACACGCTTCATTACACACGGCCAGTATACGAAAGGCGCAGGCTTTGTATTTATGAAAAAGGATATAAATTTTTTTTTTTACTAACAGAAGATAAAAATATAAAATGGACAAGGTGGACTGTAATTTAACTATAAACATTTTTTTTTGTTTAAAATCATAAATAATCACTGAAAGCAAATTAAAACAGATGCATGTATTGGTTTCAGTTTTTTTTAGGAATAGTTTATATGAAAGTTTGTAACATTTGACAAGACAGCTTCTTAAATACATATTTACTTAATATCATTTATGTATTGCATACGACATTTGTGTACATATTTCTTATAAATAAGTTAAAGAATATATTTGACTTTGAATTCATAATTAATGATTTGTGCTATTTTCTACAAGTGCATCACATACGCAGCAGCACGCTTACAAATATAGAAAAAAATTTACAATAATGTAGGTTCAAAACTCTACAAAAAAAAATTATGTATGACTAATACAATAAATTGAAGAGAAAAAAATCACAATATGAAAGCTACAAATGATGCAAAAACACATCAATTATATACGCTAGCATATATGAAAACCTAGTTTAATATATAATAGAAATTAAATAATAAATGAAAGATTTGATCATTCATATGAATTTATTTTGCTTATATGAATATGAGGTTATAGAGAGCCTAACTGCAAAACCCATACATGAAAGTCGACCATTTGCTCAGGTGAGTAAATATTGGATTATTTGTTTTCATTACAAAAACAAAATATCTAGATTTTACTCAAAAAAGCGAGTCTGAGCAAGTGCTCGCATTTTTTGGATGAGGCCCAATGTATTTTTTATATAAGCGTATATATATATGGAAATGGTTTTTAAAGAGCACCCATAAAAAGCACTTTTTATGAAGAACTGTTGCAACAAGATAAAACGTTTTATGTGATGACAAATTGTTTTGTTTGATTTTTTTTTAAATATCAATTAGACTACTCTGTCCCTCAGCAGTTCTTATATGTACAATAGACAAATTGATTATTAATTTTTTAAATTAATGTACTCACAATTTAATTTAAATTTCGCAATTTTTGCAACATAACAAAAAAAAAAATATTTTATTTAAGCTTAAATGAATATATCACGATTTAGCACAAAAAAAACCTTAAACTTAATGGCGATGTTTTAATGAAATGATTCAAGTTACTTTGAATATCAATAATACGATGAATACAGGTAATATGATTTGAATAAATTTAAAATAACTATGCAGTTATGACAAAAGAGATAACTTAAAAGTAAAAAGTACAGCGATAGAAAATATAAAAATGTACACAGAGCTATAAATAGGCATTTGCTTATAAAAAGACTGATTTCTCCAACTCAACTTGTTTTACACATTTTGTAACTTATAACGAGCCTAACTCTTGCTCCTTCGTTAACAATATTTCTGACTTAGCACAAAGCCTTAACTGAACTAACTTAAGTTTTAAATAGCTTGAGCTTGGTACAATACTGACTATAACCAAGCAAGTTTTATACATATGACATGCAGCACTGTAACTTAACGCTTAGAGGTCCCTATTTTTTGTAATTTTCCCATAAAATATGTATAGGAAAATATAAATTTTTTTTAAAAGTGAATTTTCTTATAATTTTTTAACCCTTTGGGCATTCTTAAAGTAGAAGCTTTGAACTTTTTAAAACATTTTACATTGTGAGATTATCGTAAGTATTAAACTAATTACAGCCATTTGAAAATAACTAAATTTTGTTACGGCATTATATGAGTGGCTCGGTGCCATCCTTGCCTAACCCTCAATTTAGTAATTTCCTAATAATTAGTGACAAAGTTAATAGGTAATTAAAAATTAAACAGCCTAAGGCCAGAAATGCCTAACCCTCACAGTCTTTATTATGCGAAAAAAACAATATTTAAAGAATCTACTCTCTCTATTCTCTCTCTTTGGAGTATTTCTAAGTAGTATACCATAAAAACTCCATATAAAATATTTCGAGAGTTAGGCAAGGATGGCACTGAGCCACTCATATATACTACAAAGTTAAGTCATTTTTAAACGGCTGTAATTAGTTGAATAGTTGTGATAATCGCACACTGTTTTTGATTTTTGAAAGTTCATAGCTTCAACTTTAAGAATATGTAAAGGTTTTTTGAAAAAAAAAATTAAAAATATAAACAAATTTAAAAACGCATAAGTTAAAAAAAACAGCGACATCTAAGGGTTAAATTATTTTTTGCAAGGCTTATTTTCTGATCAATTTTCATGGTATAAGACCTAGCAGATATTTTTTTTAATCATCCCAATGTATGTATTTACTTCTGAGTATGAAAATGTTATATTTGTACGTATGATATATATATGTATATTCATTTAAATAGTTGAAGTACGAATTTAGACTAAGTTAAGCTTTGAGTTAAAGTGAGCCTTTTTATGCTTAATTTATATGCATTTACCACACACATACGCGCTTTACTTTCACTTGCAAAAATACATTGCTTTGTTTATTGTTTTTATTATAATTTTTTACTTTACTTCCACACCGCAGGAGTAAACATCTTACAAGGGATAACCCAATGCAGCCGTTAAAAGCGGCTCCCATGCACGATTTATATCCATATAAAGCAAAGTACATTCCTCAGCTATTAAATCGTCCTCATCAACCACAGTTATAGGGAATAAGTCGTTCTAAAAAAACAATAAATAATTAGTTTCACGTTTTTAAGAAACTTATTGGATAAAAAACAAGCTCGGACTGGATTTTTTTGAGTAAAGCCTAGGTATTTTGTTTTTGTAAAAAAAAAACTAGCGACATTTACTTAAAATCGAGTCTGAGCAAATGCTCGCCTTTCTGCATGAGCCATTATCTATCTACTTACATTTTTGGCCTGCCACAATTGTTCGAGTAGCCTAAGAAAACGTTGCATTTCCGAACTACTCGCAAAAAATATGACCAAATCATCAGTACTTTCACGCACTTCTTGGCACGAGAACTCCAACACACACCACCATGTATCTGTTTGAGATGGTATCTTAATGCCAGTCATTTCTTTTATATCCGCACAAGTTAATATTTCAATGCCAGAATTTTTGCCATAAACACTATACATATTGGAGTAACGCGCATCAGCAACGCTGGCATCGCCACGTTCCATTTGTATTTGACGTGAATAGTTGGTTATATTAGTTGTGGTTGCCAATGAAGTTGCATTGGTGGTGGTTGCATTAGTGGAAGATGAATGTGTTGTATTGCAACCACCTGTTGCAGTTGATTGCGAAAGCTGCGAAATTTTTGTTGGTGTAGAATTCATTGATGATGAGCAATCGCGTTGTGGCAAACGCGTCGGTGTACTCATTGCGGAACTTAACTGTGAAAAAGTGTATTGGATTATTATTTGAAATTAAGTGAAATTATTAAAGGGTCATTCCATGCCATTCACCCATTACTTTTTGCCCAAAATTTAAAAATTTATTTAAAAAAAATAAATAAATAAAAGGAAAAAAATTGAGTCCAAAACTTAATAGCAAAATTTAATTTTCACCATTTGGGAAGTCCAGCCTTTGAAAGTGCCAGAGCTATCTTTAACAGTAGTTTCCGAAATATTGGGTTATACTAGGTATGTTTCTTGAAATCTCCAGTAAAGAACTGTCAGCAGAAGAGAGTCTTGTAAAAAGCTGTCAAAATCTCATTTCTGCTAATTTTTCGTCGAACAGGGTTCAGCAGAAACTTGCGGATAAAACAGCTGTTACGTTTCTGATTGGCTAACAATTTGAATTTACATTTTTTGTTATTGTTTTGCTATGTCACCGATCAGCTGTTCCTGCTTGCTAGAATTCGCTACTATTTTTGTTCAAGAAACGCTTTTTCAGGAATAATTATTCATAATTAGCAGGAAAGAAACGAAGCTATGAATAAAAACAAAATATTAATTTTTCAAGCCTTTCTCTCATATTTTGAAAGTTTCTTCATATAAAAGCTTTGTTTCTTGAAATCTCCAGCAAAGAACTGTCAGCAGAAGAGAGTCTTGTAAAAAGCTGTCAAACTCTCATTTCTGCTAATTTTTCGTCAAACAGGGTTCAGCAGAAACTTGCAGACAAAACAGCGGTTACGTTTCTGATTGGCTAACGATTTGAATTTACATTTTTTGTTGTTGTTTTGCTATGTCACCGATCAGCTGTTCCTGCTTGCTAGTTTCTGCTGGACGAAAAATCTCCAGCAATAACTTGCAGCGAATTGGCGCTCTCTCTCTCAATTAAATGTCAAAAAGCTGCTGAATTCGCTGCTATTTTTGTTCAAAAAACGCTTTTTCAGGAATAATCAAGGCAAATTCAACAAGGTAGAATTGACAACTGAAATATTTAGTTTTTGTAGGAGTTTTTCCTTCAAAAAAATTTAAACAAGCGTCTTAACCCTTTGCCACCCAAGCACACTTTTTGTGTCCCATACAATTGTTTTACTGAAAAATTAGATAGCATTTGCTCAGGCCAAAAAATGATCAATACCGCAAAATATGCAAGCCCAAACAGTAACGGGGTAACTTTGGCCACTTTGGAATCTACCTCTTTTCGGACCTTTGCGTTATAAAAATGGCAAGAAGGTTGTCGCCAGAGTGTCGCAGAAACTGGTGGATTGGTTTCCATTAGATTTATACTGAAGTCAAAACCAGGGTACCGTCTTATCAAGCAAAATATGTGTCCGCGAAATGAAATAATCAATTTATAAAAAAAAGTATAAAGTTGTTTGGAACCGGTTATGGATTTTGAAAGGGTTTCGTTTTTTTTTTTATTAAAATAACGGTTACGATTTAGTTTTCGGTTTCGAGAAATTAATCGGCTTCGCTTTTGCTATTGTAAGAGGGACGTGACGGACCAAACAGAGTTGTACGGTATTGAGTGTATGCTCTCACAGCTGCCGAACCACCTTATGTTTCTATTCCCATTGCCGATTTCATCAACCCCGTGACCGTGGTTGAAATGGATTTCAATTGCTTCTTGTGACAAGCATTCCACTACGGGCATTATCTAAACCCCTAACCCGCAGGGGTCATGATCGATTTTAATCGCTTACAGTTTCGTTTTCGGTCTAAGATTCGGTTGAAAAAAGAGTAGACCATTCATCTTAGCTAAAATGTGCTAGAGTCTAGCTAATCTGAACTCTAAACTCTATTTAAACGTGCAAGGTACTGAGGCAAGCGGTATTGTATTTATATGACACAATTTGCTATTTCTTCACACTATTGAAAAAATTTAAAAATCTTAAGCAGAACGGGTTAATATTTTTTTTATTTGACGGGAAAACTCCTACAGAAAAGAGAGAACTGTCAAGTTCACTATTACTTTGTTTAGCATACTTTGATTTCAATGAATGGAAAAGCTTTTCGTTGATCTAAAAACGTTTAAGCTTTTGAATAACGAATTGAAAACAAAATAATTTTATTTTTTTGATAAAAATAATGTTATATTATGTAGGCCTGGATAAAAGGAAACTCTCCACCAAAATTCATTCAAATTGGAAAGGATAGATTACAACCAGTTTGGCTGAGAATCGCCCTAGGATAAAAGCAGGGTTCAGCAACATCTTTTTCGAGACTATTTCAGGAATTTCGGGATGGTTTTCGGATTATTTTGCAATTATTTTTGGGATTTCTGAAAACAGTTCAGAAATGATCAGAAAATAATCCTGAAAAAGTTCTAAAATTATTCCGAAAACAATCCAAACAACAACAACAATCGAAAAGTCCCAAAATGAACACGAAAACAATCTAGAAATACTTCGAGTATAATTCCGAAATGTCCTGAAATGATTCCAAAAAATTTCCGAAACGGTTTCGAAACTATCCCGAAATGGTTCCCAAAATATGTATACCGAAATGATCACAAAACTTTCGTAGACTTTTTTTAAAAACAATTCCGAAACAATGCCGAAACTTTCCTGGACTTTTTCTGATAACATTCCCGAAATGATCAGAAAACAATCCCTGAAGTCCAAAAATTATTCCGAAAACAAAACACAAAAAAAAAAAAGAAAAAGACCGAAAATGACCCGACATGTTTCGAAAACAGTTCCTAAACTGTACTGAAATAATCCCGAAAGTTCTCGAAATGGTTCCGTAACAACTTACCAAACTTCCGGTATCTCCGCCAGGCGTCAGATTGCCTTCCTCATTAACACCAATATTTATGCCTTTGCCAACACCAGCTGCCTCTGGTAGCTTTTCATCATCTTTAGCTTGCTTTAGTGGTGCTGAAAAATCTTCGCGTAAGGTGATCAAATGATTTTGTGTTACTACAAGGGTACAGCCAAGAGTTTTATGTTTCTCCTGCATTTCAAATAGCTATTAAAAGAGAATCAGATTTAATAACAGTGTCATGCACAACAAAACACGCATGTTAAACTTACGCCACTTGCAGCCTGCAAAAGCGCCTGTAGCCATTCAGAGGCAACATACTCATCCGGTGCTGCCAATTGCAATAGCTGACCTTTTAATATAACCTCGAAACAATGGGGGCGTCCAGCTTTGAGAGCACGACGTGCACCCTGACATTCAGCAAGCGCCATAGCCCAACTAGGTATTTTTTGTGTTGAATCATTGAACATGTATAAAACACCAGCTCTATAATAAAAAAAAAACACAATTTATTAAGAGCAAACTGAATACCAAAACAAAACAGCCTACTTTAGCAGAAAATAACCAGGATTCCACATATGTTTGTTGGCACTATGCGCCGATTGATGTTCTTTAATTCGTCTATGCATGAGAAAACCTTTAACATGCGGTCCCAAAGGTTCTTGTACGATACCCAAAACACCAGCTGGCACATTTACAACCGCATAATACAACCAAGCATCTGTAGCACCAACTGATGAATTTTCACGCACAAATGCTTGTAATGGTGCGAGGTGTGCAAAAGACAATTGTCCAACAGCTGGCAATGAAGAGCCGCTACGACGTGCACACATTTCCAAATTGGCAACTAAACCGTGAGCAGGATAAGGACCTCCTGCAAGTAATACTTGTTGCATATCACGCGCACTATTGCTGAGCAAAACTGTGTTGCCGAATGGACCCATCTGCGAATAAGGAAATTTGATATAGTGTTTATAATTTTGTATAGTATTCGAAAACTTACCAATATCACATCTAACTCAGCGTAAGAAAGCACAAATTTTGAGCATAAACGACTACGCACCAAATCAGTAACATACAAAGTCCGATCGGTGAGAAAAACTAGCACGGGTGTCATATAACCTTCACGACTGTAACCGGTGTACAATTTAAAGACCTACAAGTTTAGAGAATTTATAATATAGTACACTTTAAGATTAAAGGCTGGATAAGAAAACGTCCCTTAGGATAGAACTTTAAGGAGATTTTTGAGTATGCAGTTTTGTAGCCTATACAATTTTAGTATAGGAATGTAGAACTAAAGGCTGCATTGATCCCGCCGTTTCTAAGAAATATTTACTCACCTTCATCAGCTGTTCTGCAGGATCGCGCAAAATATGCAAATAGTTTCCATTAAAAACATCAATTGATATTTCACCGATACCCAGCTCGAAACGTGACACCACATCACTACATTCCATATCGTCAACTCGCAATAATTCGCGTCGTGGCGAATGAGCGCCTGACATTTCCATTTCCATTGCTATTTCAGCATTTAAGTCATCAATGAGTTCATAATTTTTTGGCTTCACACCTGGCACATACAAGTTGCCAGCAAGTAGCCTCTGTTCATTGCGCAACTTGTCTGCAAAGAAATTATTTTTACGTATCGAAGATTCGAGTATCTTTTTCTGTGTAACATTGCGCAAGAAACGATTAATTAAAGATGTTTTTGCATTGCTTGGTTGTGGTGGCTTCAAATGATTTGTATAATCACTCATTGCCTGCCTTTCACTTATCTCACTTGGATAGTCCACAATAACAATGTCGCTTTCATTTTTATCTGTATCTGTTGTAATCGTTATGATATCATCAAAATCTTCACTTAGTATAGTACTTTTCGAATCACGTCCACATCCACCACGTACACCAACATAACCACTAGCCGCACCACTGCTGCTGCTGGCACCCATCAAACTGCTGTTAAGACCACCAGCAGCACCGCTAAGATTAAAGATATCAGGACTAAGTAAGGACGGGTCGGTAGGTTGACAGGCGGTGGTGGTGGTGTTAACACTTGTATTGTTACCTAAACTTGTGCCATAACGTTGTGGTTGTGCGGCCAAGTTATTACCACTGGCACGCTTTTTAAGTGGTGATGGTAAGTGACGTTGTTGTTTTTCGATACCGGCGCGCAAATCTTGTCCAATAACTAAGCTATTGCTGCTACTATTTCCTACACTGCCAATGGTAATAGAAGTACTGGTTGTTTTGCACGAATTCGCCGGTGGTAATGAACAAGCACTCGAATTTGTTAGCTCAGATATTGTAGATGATGATATTGTTTTTGGTAATGGATGCTTAGTGGGTAGCTTAAGATCATTGCCATCCGTATATGAATTTTTGTTGACATATGGTGCTAGAAAAATAATATCACTTTATAGTAAATTGTAGAGGGGTCATTCCAAGTTGTTAAATGTTTGGAGTCAAGCCGATTTGAATAAATTTTTTAAGGGACTTTCCTTTTATCATTTAACAAACATATCCCAAAGAAAAAAATTTAAAAATCAACTACATAAAGTTATTTTAAGAAAAAAAAATTTTTTGTATAAATTCAAAAATTTAAAAAAAAATTAAAATAAATTAATTTATTTTAAGTTTAGCTCTACTAGAAAGTTACTATTGAGAAAACTTAAAATAAGTTTTGCCAAAATTAAAAATTATTATTTTGAAAAAAAATACGCTTCTGAAATCTTTTGATATTGCAGAGGTATAAATAAATTTGAGGCCGAAATTTAATGGCGAAGTAAAAAAAAATTTTAAATATCTTAGTTTTCTTAATTTAACTTGACTAGAAAGTGAATAGTAAATTTAAAAAAAAAAATTGTCCCAACAGCAAGCATTTACGTAAAACATTACGTAATTTGATTAAAAATTTTGTAATATTGTATACATATCGCACCCTAAATCAAAAACACATCTCAAAAATTTTTTAAGCGCCATTTTTGGAATAGATTGCCTAATAAAAAGTAGTACAGCCAGTACATAATTTTTTTTTTCTTTTTGACTATTATCGTTATCTATCTTTAAGGAGCACAGTGACGCCAAGTTTTTTTTTAAATCAATTGACTTTTGTGCAATCCAGAAGCAATTAACTGAAAGTTTCTCTGATTTTGAGTTGTGACTCTTTTTGATTTACTGTGCGATATATACACAGTAATAGTTTCCGCAATGTTTAAAAAATTAACATAAAAAAATCAACAAATTTAAATTTTTAAGTTTTCATTCAAATCAGAAGATATCAATTCCAATATCGTTTAAACAATACACTATACTTTCGTAATACTCACAAAAATTAATATCACCTCCAACTTTCTGTTGATTTTGTGCTATATTACTGTTCTTGTTAGCCGTCGATTGTTTCTTAGCATTAGGTGTAGAAGTTGCGTCCTTATTAAAACTTCGAAAGAAGTTGGAGAAAGTTTTAGCAATGGGTGCAGCGCTAAAAGCACTACGCAACTGATCGGGCTCTGGTTGTGCAATCGGTGTTTCTTTCTCTAAAATCAAACTAGATGCTACACTGCCAGGTGTATTGCTTGCCGTCTCCAAATCGAGATCAAGCAATTCATTGGTTTCATAACAATATGAAACACCTGTATGTTCGAATACAGTACTCTCACAATTAACAATGAATTTGTTACGAAACTGTTGTGGTTGTTCAGCAGCTGGAGACTGCAGTACAGTATTAGGCTCAGCATTTGTCATTTTATTTGGCGTGAAAGCATCTTTTGAATCGTTAGGTTGTTCCCCATCGATTTCCTCTTGCCTTTGCAACACTCTATTTGTATTTGGTGTTTCTTCCACTTTATTCTCGTCGCTACTTTGACGCGTTGGTGCATACATATCTTCTTCATTTTTACGCCGCAATTGTTCATCAACATTGTGTACGAATTGTTTTACGCCTTGCACCTTTTTTGAGCCATCGAGGCTTTTGCTCAGGAAAGGTTTTTGTTTGAGTGGTGGTGAAGGTGGTGCATCAAATTGCTCTGGGTCTATAATTTTTGATTTGTGCTCAGGGGTTTGTTGTTCCAACTCTGGTATACACTCCACAACAGATTGTAAATCCTCAGAACCTTCGGGTACACCACGTTCAGGTAATGGCATAGTGAAAATACTTTTTAGTGAACCAATAATAATTTTGCTGCTATTATCAATTAATTGGTTCATATCATGCACATTGAATTTTTTTACACGTGTACTGAGATCCTGCTCGTAGATGATATTTGTGTTCCGTTTAGGTTTCTTTAAGCAGCTGGACTTAGGTTTCTTCTCTTTGTTCCAAACAGATTTTTTTTGATTATTCTCATTTAAGTTGTCAATATTGGGCTCGGAGAAATAGCAGTTATCACCTGAAATGGGAGAATATGTGTACATTAGACTGTCGAAAAGAAAACTGTAAAATTTACAGATCTTAATACTACGTTCTAGAGATCTATCTTTGCTAGTTTGGATTTAGTAGACCTTATCTTATTTTTGGTTTGCGAAAATCAATATAAAAAATATAAAGAGATACATATTAATGAAGGAAATTGACTAGATTCGAGTCCCATATTATAATTCAATAACAGGCCCGAGGTTCGGCATTAAATAGTTTTGAACAATTTCCTATCTCACAAATTTTTGAAGTAAACTTCTGAGGCGGCGATGCAACATTTTAATGGAGAGAGAAATTTAATTAGGAAATATCTACATAAAAAATTGTTAAGGAAATTATACCTTTTGGTGTCTACACATTTACCAGCCATTTAGAATTAAGTCTTTTGTATAACTACTACTATCTCGGGAACTACCGAAGCGATTTGGATCAAATTTGGCTTTATTCAAAGACTTTCAGCATCAAAAACTTTCTATTTGGGCTTTGCCATTTGATGCGGTTTACCTTGCCCCTTCCACCTTCATCACATTGTTTTTTATGAAATAAATTTGAATTTCGCTCTAGCGCTCAAACAAAAAATAATAATAATTAAATACACACTGAACTGCAATAATGACTCACCGATTATGTTATTATTGGCATTACTCATACCAATGCAATCGCATGAACTACTCTTCGCTTGTCCATATTGTTGTCTGTTTGAATTTTTATCATTTTCATCAGAATCCAAACTAGAGTTTGAACTAGAGCAAGAGCAACGATACAATGCTTGTTGTTGTTGTCCTACAGCTCCATTAGCACCAGCAGCAACCACACCACCATCAGTCACACCATCATCACCGCGCTCATTTTTCGGTACATATTCAAAAACACCTGAATTATCATATTGTAATGCTTTTTGTTCCTCCATATCATACAATTCTGAATTGCCATAATCTAGTACATCAGAGCATGCATTACGATAAACAATACATCGGCGACGCGGTTCGCAGCCATTCTGTGCAGCTTCATCTTCGTCATGCGTATGTGTGCATAATTCTGTTTGTGTTGTTGTGCCGCCCGCAGCACCACCATCTCCTTCAGAGCACCACGAATAACGCCCTGCTGCACCAACATGTTTAATCGCTTTACGTCCTGATTTATATGTAATAAAACCATGCTCAATATGTATGTTATCAGTGCGTGTATTTTTGAGTATGTCCTCGTGAAAGGATACACGTTTCTTGGGAGCTTTTGGTGTAATGGGCTGTTTACGCACTTTACGTCGATATACAATATTCTCTGTTGTATCAAATGTTGAGCATGTACTTGTTGTCATCGCCTCATCGATAGCGACATTATTTGTAGCATTGTCATTTGTCGCATTGGGTATTGTGGTAACATTTGAATTATTATCAATACCAGCTACAATCTCTTCAAATACAGCGCTAACAAAATGCCGTTCAACGGCAGGCGGCGGTGGTACTTGTGCTGCTACCACAGCCACTTGTTCATCACTGGCTACCCGCTCTTGTGCATTCGTCGTTTTCATTTCATCAAATTCAAAACCAGTCTGTGAAGTTATTGATTCAATCATAAATTCACTAGATTCGGAGTCCAATGTCTGTACGCCCGAATCACTTGGCGTTGTATCTTCCAAAGTGCTATTCATGCTGGAATTCATTTTATCCATTGTTGAAGTGGGCTCATACTTGTTGACTACTTTATTTGTTTGACCTTTATTACGGTCAATACCATTTGCAGCACACAGCGGCGATTCCATTATAATATCGAAAGAGGATGGTGGACGTTCCACTAAAATTTCTGTGAGTATTCAAAAGATAGTTACATACATATGTATGACTTATTAGATGCGTATATTTTTGAGAGATATATACAATATTTTTTCTAGGTATGAAAATCCAATCTACATACAGGTTCTTTGATAGGGATGGATTTGAAATGTTTGGGTTTTTTAGGTCTCTTATTGATGGTGTGCCAATTATGATCGATATACATGATCTTAAACGAAGAAAATAAATAATGAAGTTAGTTTCATCGCAAATAATATTTCAGCCTCTATAACTAAATTGCACTTTTTTGCAAAAATCGATAGTCTACTTGCATCACACCGGCAGTGGGTGGGCGGCATATTGGTATCAAAGACAATAACAAAGATACAATAACTGCAAATTGTACACCCTCTCCAGCAACAAAAGCAGATAGCAGCACAGTACTTGCAAGCATGAAAGAGCTTGCAATTACTGCAGAGATTTTGGGTGGCTGTTTAGTCTCCTACCTACCACCCAACCACCCACATTTTCATGCTATTCGATTTTTTCAGTGTATAGGAGAATGAGCCTTTGTTTTTTTCTTACCTTCCAATTGCTGTGGGAAATCCATGTTTTCCGTTATAAATTTTATTTGCAAAATTTACTGTATATGTCCCAAGATGATAATAACTTGTTTTATTATTAATTACACTATTGAATTATTAGAAATTCTACATTTTCCTGGAGCATTAAAAATTTTTTGCTGCGTACTTGGACCGAAAATTGTGAATTGGCAAATCAATAATAAGGCATGTTCTTATGTTTTCTCGAAGTTGTCCGAAAGGTGTCAAACCAGCACGTTTTGTGTTCTTTATATTGGGTCTACTGTGAATACATACAAATGACGTATGATTTTATACCCAGCTGTACTACAACATTTTAAATTGTATTTTTTGTAGGGGTTAAATGCATGTACCGGCGGCCGCCGTGGTGTAGCGGTTAAGTGTTCGGCCTTCTACACCAAGTCGTGGCGGTTCGATGCCCGGCAAAAGTAACATCAAAAATTATTTAGAAAAAAATTTTTCTAAAACGGGGTCGCCCCTCGGCAGTAGTTTGGCAAACTCTCCGGGTGTATTTCTGCCATGAGAAGCTTCTCAGCAAAAAATTCATTTGCTTTGCAAGTGCCGTTCGGAGTCGGCAAAAAACTGTAGGTCCCGCCAACTTGTAGGAAAAACTCAAAAAGCAACACACCACAAGTTGGAAAGAGAAGCTCGGCTAAAAATCTCGTTAGAGGTTATGATGATAACCTGTAGGTATATCGCCGCCATTAGTTTTTTTTTTTTTTAAGTGCATGTACCAATCGGAAAAATTTTGGAAAATATCAATTGTCTTTTGGACAGAGAAATTTTATGTTGGAAAGGTAAAGTAGTTTCAAGTTACGCTTTCTAAGCAATACCTTTTCCAATGGGTGTAAATTGGGTTTTAGAAAAAATCAATTGGATTTAAGAACGTATAAACCCAGCCCACAGAGTATTTTTATTTGTATTTTTCCATCGTTTTTCGTATCAGAAAACGCTTCGGAAACTATACTGTTGGCCTTATTTCGGTATTTAAAAGTTATGTTAACCATTTCTAGTTTTTAAATGCAGATTACAGACTCCTCAACCCGAAAAAAAACGAAACAATTGGGAATGGTGTGTATTTTGCTCCTGATTAAAATTGTATAATTTCTTTTTGGTGCAACTTATTGTTGAATAATGATAATAAAGCAAGACAATTTGATGACTTTACTTTAATTAATGAATAAAAAGTTGGAGGAAATAATAATTATTTCATTTTTTCTCTATTAAATTAATAAATTAACCAAAACACTCTGAATGCAAAGAAAAAATAAACGAAAACAAATGTATAAAAGAGAAACGTCAAGGCGTTCATTGTAGCATACCTCTGAAGTTGGACGCAAAGTTTTGAGGTAAGAAATGTCAGGCGAGGTTAACAAAGCTTTATGGGTCAGTTACATAAAACTTTATTTTGGCTTAACCTCAAACTTTGACTTTGACAGCAAAGTTCAGTATACGTATTTAAACCAAGCATGGCAAATTGGAGACCTCAAAGTTGAAGCGAGGTTGAAATTTGGCAAACTCTCAAATTTTGCTTGCTTTGCTTGCTTTGACAATCAGATGTTGATGAATTTGCTTTAATTAAAGAATAAAAAGTTGGAGGAAATAATAATTATTTCTTTTTTTCTCTATTAAATTAATAAATTAACCAAACCACTCTGAATGCAAAGAAATAAATAACGAAAACAAATGTATAAAAGAGAAGCGTCAAGGCGTTCATTGTAGCATTCCTCTATAATTTTTTTTGATAACGTTACTTTAAAAAAAATTTTGTTTATTTTGTTGTGCAGTCTTGGACGGAATGCACAGGTTTTGGTGCTGAAAATGAAAAAGAAACGCCAATTAAAAGAGAAACAATTTATTTTTAATTTTTTTTATTTACAAATTTTTTTATAAAAATCTGACAAATATTTACATCCCTCAATTCGTAAACAACCGCAGGGTTGTACAGAAGTTGAATGATAAAACAAAAGTCAGCTGGCTACCAATTTTGTTGCATGCAATTTTGCAAGACCCGTTGACACGAGTTAATTTTCAGAATGAAAATTGAACGAAAAATTGAGCAATGTAAACGGGACTTAAGTCTCATTACGACCCGTGTAATGAGCCTTTAAGCACAACTGGGAGTTCAGCGTCGATAGTTCGGTTTTGGTTTTAAAAAAATAAAAAATAAAAAATCGATCAAAACCGACTGCGATAAAAAGTCGAAAAAAAACCGGGTTTCTCAAACACAGATTTTTTTGGCGATTCCTAGTTGCCGGTGTGATTAATTGTAATCAATTTTAAAAAACGTGGATAGATTGTAACCAAGTGCATAATTCTACCACCTGTTGCATCCAATAACCGACAAAATGAGTGATGAACACAAGGCGCTCGCACTAAAATTATATGAAATTAATGCTTTCAAATTTGGTGATTTTAAAATGAAGGTGGGCATTAATTCACCTGTCTATTTTGATTTGCGCGTGATAGTCAGTCATCCACAAGTAATGGTAAGTTTTTAGTCAACTTAAACGTTAGTAAATCTATTAAAGTATTTTGCATTCATGTATGTACTATTTAGAAAACCGTGGCCGATTTGATTGCATCGCACATAAAGGAGCACAAATTGCAGGCAAAACATGTTTGCGGTGTACCATACACCGCGCTACCATTAGCCACTCTAGTGTCTGTGCAACAAGGTACACCAATGTTGGTGCGCCGCAAGGAAGCTAAAGCTTATGGTACTAAAAAACTAATTGAGGGCCTGTATAATGCTGGCGATACGTGTCTCATTGTAGAGGATGTTGTAACATCTGGCTCAAGTGTATTAGAGACAGTGCGCGATTTGGAAAAAGAGGGCATTGTGGTGACAGATGCTGTTATAGTTGTAGATCGTGAACAAGGTGGTGCCGCAAATATAACTAAGCATAATGTACGCATGCATTCATTATTTACACTTTCGTTTTTGCTGAAGACTTTACATGAAGCGGGTAAAATTAAAGGTGATACTGTAGATGCGGTTGCCAAATATATAGCAGCTTCACAAATACGAAGTGATGGATCATTTGTAGATCCACAAACAATTGTTCGTAAGTACTAAACTAGAAATTAGCATTGTAATTATGTTGTAATAAGAATACATCGCCGTTTGTTATTCAATACCATCTATTACCAATATGTAATACCTCATACCCATATAAGGAAGCACCTTGTATGCATTTTTCCATAAAAGTGTACTCAGTTTAATTTATGTTCAAATCACCATCAAAAACATTCGAGATATTCCTCGTATGGCGATGATATTCCACACCTAGATATACACAGCGATAAGCTAAAAAACCACAATGTTAAGAAAAGTCGAAAAACTTTTTGCCCTTTAGATCTATATGTTCAATATGTACTTCATCATAAAATTGATAAGCAATAAACAAATGTAGCTGCTTAGAGCTCTACTATCAGCTACCCCCATTATCTTTCTTGAGAAAACAGTTGTTACCTTAATATAAGGTGTTTCTTAATAGCAATACAAAATGCTAAAACAACAACGAAGACTAAACTCAAAATTTTGGAAAAAAGTTTGACTAAGGCAACTAGAACTAAACTAGCATCGATAGACCTCTATAAAATAATAATGAATATAATTTAAAAAAAAAATCCTTTTTTTGGTTCACTCTAACATAAACTCTTTAAATTTTCAGCCAACGACTTTTCACGCATCAAATTGCCATTTGAAAAACGCGCTGCACTTGCCAAATCTGAACTAGCCAAACAACTGTTCCATTTAATGGCCAGTAAAAAGACCAATCTTTGTTTAGCCGCTGATCTTACAAAAGCTGAAGAAATTCTAAATATCGCCGATATATGTGGACCTTACATTTGTGTGCTCAAGACACATGTGGACATTATCGACGATTTCAATGATGCATTCATCAAAAATTTACGCCTACTAGCGGACAAGCACAATTTTCTACTAATGGAAGATCGCAAATTTGCTGACATTGGTAATACGGTGTCACTGCAATATGGTAAAGGTATTTACAAAATCGCTGATTGGGCTGATTTGATTACTGCACATGCGCTCACCGGACGCAGTATACTACAAGGGCTAAAAGCTGGCGTGAATGATAGTGCTGCAGATGTTAGAAAGCGTGGCGTTTTCTTATTAGCTGAATTATCCAACTCGGGTAGTTTAATCGATGCTCAATATGCGGAAGCAGCTAATAAAATTGCAACAGAAGGTTCAGATATTGATTTCGTTGCTGGTATAGTTTGCCAATCGGCAAAGTGTTTCGATTTTCCTGGTTTGGTACAACTGACGCCTGGTGTAAAGATTGATGAGAGTGGAGATCAATTGGGACAACAATATCAAACACCTGAACATGTAGTAAAAGAACGTGGTGCGGATATTGGCGTAGTTGGACGTGGAATTCTACAAGCTAAATCTATTGAAAAGGCAGCAGCTTTATACCGCGATCGCTTATGGACGGCCTATACCGATCGCATAGCGTAATGATAGTAATGAAGTACGTATAGTAATTTTAAATATATACACTTTGTGCACATAAGTCGATCATATCAAACTAGTCTAAGTTGGTTTATTGCTAACTGCGGATATAAGACGGTTTGATATGTATTGATCGTTAAATGTTAAGTAACGAATCAATGTTCAAATATATTGCATAATGTAAGCGTAATGTAATTACAATTATGTACGTAGCATTCCTTTTAAAGTTCGGATGCTGCATTTAATAAAAGGTTTTACCTTGATTTTTCGTAAGTTTTACGAGCTTATTTCGCTAATGTAAGTTCCATCTCACAACTTTTTACTGAAAAAGGTTAGCAGCAATTTCTAAAGCGCCTAAAAGCATGCAGTATGGAGTTACATACTTCCATAACACTCGTACTTTAAGCTCTTAAGGACAAGCGCTACATTTGTATTGCGGCTGCTGAGTGGAAGATAACCCTGTTTCAACGCCGTTTCTCAGGATTATTTTCAATTGCGCCTTATTTCCAAATTTGATTCCAGAACTCCTCATCTCAATTGAAAATGTTTTGAGTTTTCATTGGGATAGGACTTTTTGAAACTCATTCTGAGATAGGGCGTACTTTAACCGAATTTTGCAATAGGGCGTTTTATAAAATAGACTTACGTTTATAGAAATTGAAAAAAAAAAATAGAGAAGGCATTCTCCATGACTTACATTGCGTCTAGTTAACATAGCCGGAGAGGTTCTGCAGATCATCCACTTGGTAATAGATGTGTAAAGTAGTTGGCTTTGCAAACTGACCGATGAAAACACGTAGGCTAGAAATTAATCAAAGTTTTGTGATGTTTCGGAAACAAAAATTCAGTAAACTCGCGATTTAGATGGTTTCGTCGTTACTTACCTGCACTTAGCTCATCCTGCGGAATCAATGCTGTTAAAACAGTTAAGTTGGGAGTCATCTTTGACTAAATAAACAAAATAGCAGATGCTCGCGACTTTGCGAAACTTACAAAAACCGGCCATAAATACTTCTTGTCTCGATATGCTCGCGAATGGCGAGAACCGACACTGAAGCTTAAACTTGAACTTTCGAAGCGATATCACACGCATTCAAATTATTTTCCTCACATGCAACTGGGTATACATTTTTTAAGTATACCGGAAGTCTTGTCAACAAAAAGCATCACAAATTTGTAACATACTTTTAGGCACACTTCAAAGCAATTATTTTAGATGTAGCTTTTACCAAATTTCTGAGCACCTGTTGCTGTATGCAGTATTTGCAAAATTGATGTGAGAAGATTTTTAACTATTTTTTTTTTAAATAAAAACGCAAAATAAATTTCTGATAAAACTACAAAGTATGAAAGAATTTATTTATATTGGATGAATATATTTTGGATAAAAATGATGATTAGAAATCAGAAAAATAGGTCAAATCAAGCGGCTGAAAAAAAATTTGTATTTCCGAACTCTATTTAAATAATATTTTTAACTGACTCAATATGAGGCTAAATTAACCAAAATTCTGCCATAATCTCCACCAACATCATCCTGCAAAGAAATAAAAATAATAATAAAAAATTGTTTTTTTTTTTTGTAATTAAATCTAAAGAAATTTATGAATACGTCGACTTTCCACCATGCCGGAAAATCAACAAAAAAAAAAAACGAATTGGATTTCGAGCGACTTTTGTTCTAAAAATTCGTTTATTGCACTCTATTAAAAACAGTCACGAAAGGATAATTAAAATACATACATACATTCAAATAATTTCACAATTCTGTGTTATGTAGTGTTCATGCTGAGTTTTAAAAACAGCATTTTCCATTTTCGGTCGTACATTTCGAAGATGCGTTCATGCTGCCGTATTTTGAAAATGCGCATTTAGCTAATTTTCGAATGCTTAAGGTGCGTTCCTACATCTTTTATAAAAGTGAGTACGTGGGTAAAGAAACCGACTTTCTAAACAAACTTGGAAACTCTTCACCCCGAAAATTGCAACTTTTAACAGGAAAAGTTATTGCATAAGTATGTTGACTTGCTTATTGAGAAGATATCCTAATATAAACAGCGGTTCGCCCAAAAGTAGGCTACATTTTTTTCACTTTTTCTTCATACAAGGAAATTTTTGTTCGTACTGTATCTTCGAAGATGCTAAAGCTAATGCAGAAATAAAGTAGCATTTAGTTGCGTTTAGCTTTAAAAATTGTATGGAAAAAATGCTGCTTTTTGGGCTAAATGTTAAAATAAATGAAAAATGCAGGCTCAGCATGAACAGCACATTAGTTTGGTTTTGGTAAAAAAAAAATGAATTTTTATAATTATTTAGTACTAAAAGAGAGAATCTACAAATCTAATTGTTCGAAATCTTTAATACCAAAATACTGAAGCAGAATAAATTCAAGTTTTAATTAAATTATAGATTTTTTTTAAATAGGTATTTAGATGTAGGTGTTAATTTTTGTTTTTGTTTAGCTGCTGTCTTCTTTTCAGCTGCTCCTCGCATTATTTCGGTTACACATTTTGTGTGTGAATCTCGACTAATTTTACCAGGCGGTCAAAGTGACAAGTACTAAACCGATTTCAGTGTCTAAATCCTCCTGCAAGCAGAACAAACAAAGGAAGCAATTTGATAAGTGTTTAGTGCCGATTTGTTAGAAGGTATTTCAAAAAAAGCAAAAGCAATGGTACACAAAAAAGATAAGAGTTAGATAGTATGACACAGCTTTTTAGTGTTAAATTGAACTTAGTTTAAACTTGCCACCTTGACTAGGCTTAAAGGCTTATGGGACAAAAATAAACCACTTGGACCAATAATTTGTATGTGATATTGTCTGTTTTGTTTTTGTTTCGGCGACAAAAGCTATGCTACTTTTTCAATCGTCTACTTTCATTTGCCTGACATGCTCTTGTAATTCGCAATTAGTTTATGAAACATATTGAAGACATTGTCTATGATTGCAATCCCGAGTCGAATGATTTTTTAGGACAAAAAAACGAGAGCGACACGAAATAATAGCTCTGATCCTTTACACCAATTTGACAGTCAGAAACAGTCACGAACTACAGGAAAGGGATCCCATACGCCACTTTTCTGACTGGTGAGAGCAGAAAATTGAGTTCTCTCCAGTCAGAGAGTTGCAAGATTTAGTCAGCAGATTTTTTGCTGATAAATTCTGACTACTTGTTGTAGAACTGTCAAGCGAACAAGTTTGGCAGTTCTACCATTTTAGCAATCCCGTACTCTTTGGTGTTGCTCTCGCACTTAGAGCAGATTTTCTAATTTTGACAGTTCTAGTCGTTTTAGTCAGAAAAGTAAGGGATCAGAGCTAATAATTGCAAAGATTTGACAATTCAAAAAAATTTAAGAAAAATTAAAAAAATCTAAAATTTTACAGCGATTTTATTTAATTTTTTTTTTATAATAAAGCTCTCCCAACCCCCAAATTTTGGATAGCTGACCTTCAAAAAATGCGATTAGTCTTGGATGATTTTTTGATAAAATCTCCATTGTTGAAAATTTTCTACGAATCATTTTGAACAATTTTGCCGAAGGTGCTACTTATAGATCTAAAATCGGGTTTAACCTCCCGAATTTAGCGGCAAGGTTTCATGATAAGGCAAAGAAATTCGTGGTCAAAATGTAAAATTAATTAACTTTTCATTGTGAAACTTCACCGTGAATTCCGCAGGCTCAAAACTGATTTTAGACCCATAGTTTCTTTACGAATATTTATCAGATTGTTTCGTGGAGCATTTTTTGCACAGGCGATTTTTTGGATTTTTTCCGCCCCCTACAAATCAACCCACTCTACTGTATAGCTACTACCTCGTTGGTTTATCAAACTAAGATTTTTATAAGAGTCAAGATGCTGTATAAAAAACTTGCTCACATAAATTTTTTAATTATTTTGTATTTATTTATTGGAATTCAAAATTGTATTTTTATTTGGTATATTTCGAGTTTCTACAATATATTTATAATGCAAATTTAATAGGAGGCCAAAGTGCTCAAAGCATAGCCCGTATCATCACCCACGTCATCCTGCAAAGAGTTGAAATGAAAAAACCAACCATTTTAGTTTACAGCAAAAAAATTTAAACACATTTTTTTTTTATTTTAAACGATAATTGCACATGAGTATATATTTAATACTTGTATAAAAAAGTAAACATAAATAGCTTGTAAAATATATTTTAGTAAAACAATTCTGTCTAAAAAAAAAAAATGGAAAATTTTATCCATTCAACAGTAAAATTTTGAAGAAAAAAAAAATTTATAGAAAATTTTAAAATTTTGAAAAAAAAAATTTAATTTTGAAAAAAAAAAATATATTTTGAAAAAAAAAAAACTAATAAATTTTGAAAAAAAAAATTTTTTTTAATGTAGTATAAAATCGAAAAAATTAATTTTGAAAAAAAAAAACATTTCAATTTTGAAAAAAAAAATTATATTTTGAAAAAAATAAACATTTAAATTTTGCAAAAAAAAAATAATATTTTTTTGTTTTAATGTAGGAAAAAATCGAAAAAATATCACAATTTCTGTAAAGTAATGCCACTACTACCGATACGAAATATCTCATCAAAGTAACGCTTCAAAAGCTTTCGAACTATGTATATTAATTTTTGGATTGGTTAGTTTTACTAAATTTGGCACAAGTTCATAATAATCGTTTTAATTGCATGTATGTAGTATAAAGTATTAAAAATAAAAGCTTATTATATTAGACTGCCTCATTCCAAGCGGCTTCGTTTAATTACGCTGTTTACTTGTTGTTGTTAAGCATTCTACCAGGCTGCCATAGTGACAAGTACAAAACCGATCTCAGATTTTGAATCCTCCTGTGAGTCATGTAACGTGGACAAATGCATTAGGTAGGAATAGGAAGATACAGAAATTGGTTTTAGCAAGAAAAAAATTAGAAAAGAAAAGACAATCGGAAATCAACGAAAAAGAGCGGTTAACTTTCTTTGATTAGTGGCTTGTAAAATATTAATGACAATTAGTGTTAAGCAATTAGTGTGCCATGCAAGTTGAATTTTAACTAAAAAAAAAACTGCTTCAATAATTAAATTGCTATAAGTATGAAATGGTTTGTTTAAAAATTGAATGCTGTGGTTAATATTTTTAGTTTAGTTCATAATTCGTACTTTTTAGACGAAAGGGCTTCTCTATTCTTAAAATACACTATTTACACGATCATTTTTTATGGGTTAATCCTGGGCCCGAATCGAGACATCCGTGATCGTACAACTCGTCACGTAAAATTTTGTTTTTCGGATTACGACTTACGTGAACTTACAACTTCTATCGTAGTTTCGGATTTTTACATACTTGACGGAGTGACTGAAGGTATTCAAAACTTTGTGAATTGAAAATAAATTACGTTTCGTTTGCTATCGTATCTAACAATCCCATTTCGCTTATACGACTGACGTATCACGGAATTTTCTCTCGTCTGGTTTTCCAATCGTGATCGTATGTAACGATTCGACCCATGTTTAGCAAAAAATCGCTAGAACAAACATTTTTAAAAATTTAACTTTCTACCGAAATATCCTCAAAAAATTTTGAAAGAAAGTATTTTTTCCCATACAAAAATGTACTGCTCTGTAGTGTTCATGCTGAGTTTTAAAAGCAGCATTTTCCATTTTCGGTCGTACATTTCGAAGATGCGTTCATGCTGGCGCATTTTGAAAATGCGCATTTCCATTTCTTTTATAAAAGTGTGTTCGTGGGTAAAGAAACCGACTTTCTAAACAAACTTGGAAACTCTTCACCCCGAAAATTGCAACTTTTAACAGGAAAAGTTATTGCATAAGTGCGTTCTTTTGCTTAGTGAGAAGATATCCTAATATAAACAGCAGTTCGCCTAAAAGTATGCAACATTTTTTTCACTTTTTCTTCATACAAGGAAACTTTTGTTCGTACTTTATTAAAAAAATGCTCCATTTTGGGCTAAATGCTAAAAATGCAAAATGCAGGCTCAGCATGAACAGCACATTAGCTTGTTTTTGAAATAACACTACATACACATCAAAATCAACTTTTTTTAGGTATGGGGGGATCTAAGCAACTTTTTTGAAGAGATACATAAAAAAAACTACGTACCCCGTTTTTCGAAGTTAGCCTCCAAAATTTAGTTATGGGCTTTCGAAGTTCGAAATTAGAACCTTTTAATCTTGCTGTAAAAAAAAAATAAAAAATGTGGGCGTGGTCTGCTTGACTACATACCTCCACGAGGAGGTACCCTTAGGAGTTTACCGATTTAACCGGTTTTTGAAATATTTCTTAACTGTATGCAAAATTTCAATATCCTAGGAACACTCCTTAAATTTTTTTCTAAAAAATGTATGGAGACGAACCACTGTGCAACGGCTTCGTGGAAGAACTTTATTTTTTAAATCACCCACTTTAAAATGTTTTAAAAAAACGCCTTATCTCAGAAGTTGATCAATGATGCTCTATTTAAAAATATGTTTCAAAAACGCCTTATCTCGAATATGTGCGTTTATGAATCAAATTCTCAAATACAGCGTTGTTGAAAATAATTTTGAAATAGAGTTCAGATTTTTCGGGTATATAAATTGAGATACTGTTGAGAATTGCAAAAAAAAATTGTTATACTTTTTTGTTAGTCATATCAATTTACAGTTTTTAATTTAATGCATATAATTGAAACTGCAGCTTTATTATCAGTATAATTTGTTTTTAGTTTATCCTACACTAAGAGAATTTTCTTTTTACACTATACATATAAACATTTTTTTGTGTATGGGATGTAACTAACTTTTTTTTGTAGATATTGAGACATGTACATAAAAAAACTACGTACCCCGTTTTTCGAAGTTAGCCTCCAAAATTTAGTTATGTGCTTTCGAAGTTCGAAATTAGACACTTTTTATTTTGTTTTTTTTTTCCAGTTTAAAAAAACTACTAAACGAAAAATGTGGGCGTGGTCTGCTTAACTTCCTTGTTCGATTGGTATACTTTTTTTTACAACGGCATGAAGTTTTTCAAAATCAGTTGAAACATTTTTTAAACATTTTCATTTTTTCGAAGATCTAGCTTTTGACGCCTTTGGCAACTTTTAAAACAAACCAATCGAACAAGGAAGTCAAGTAGAACACGCCCACATTTTTCCTTTTTTAATTTTTTAAATTGAGCATTTCGAAAATCCAGATTAAAAGGGTTTAATTTCGAACTTCGAAAGCCTATAACTAAATTTG
This sequence comes from Campiglossa producta, assembly GCA_964058755.1. NCBI lineage: Eukaryota > Metazoa > Arthropoda > Insecta > Diptera > Tephritidae > Campiglossa > Campiglossa producta. The sequence goes on from CAXKVI010000001.1 coordinate 158,180,640, forward strand.
GAAGCTAATTTCGAAAAACGGGGTACGTCGTTTTTTTATATTATGTCTCAATCTCTTCAAAAAATTATATATTCAACGAAAAATGCAAAGCAAAAATCTTTTTAGATTTTTTCAATATTAAAATGCACATTTATTCATAAGCCACTGGTTCAACTTTTTTTAAGGTCATATAAGGTGTGTGTTCAGGAAAATTAAAAAAAATGTTACAAGTTTGTTTTCTTTTCTTTCATATTGATTTAATATTTATATAAGAACAACAAAATAAATATATATTTTATGCACAAAACAATAACTGAGATTCGAAATAAAAAGTATGCATGTGATGAATATTATAGTTGAAGTATATAAAGTATCTAAAATGTCATCAATAGGCACCTTATACGCTTTATTTTATATTTATAAAAATCTACAACTTTTAAAGAAGTGAATAACTATTATTATTTATTTAAATTATGTCTGCTTGTACATATGTATGAAGTGTGTACATAGGTTATATGTATAGGTAATCATACAAACGAATGTATAATTATAGTATATATTTGTAGGCAGCCAAGTCCATAGTTAGATGGACTGATTGTGAATGTTTATTTGAGATTTTATTTAAGTAAATATACTTATGTATGTATGTATATGTATTTGTGTGCGTTTCAAAGTGCGTTTAGGACATTTATTTAGAAGGCTAACTAGCTCAATTGAGCCGCCAATTTTGTCTCTATGCATACTCTTTAAGCGTTCTTTTTTGTTTAAGTCAAAATTTTCTTACAACATTAGGTACTTTTTATTTAGATAATAAAATTGAAAAATACATTCAGCTTTGTACGAGGTTTGGACGTTATTTAAAATCCGACAATAGCCAATAGGGCACGCTTGTAATCGCCAGAGGTGTCGCCCTGAAAAAATCGAATAATTTTGTGATTTAATTGGAATTGAAATTGGATTTGAATTTGAAGCAGAAACGAACAATTAATTATGATTAGGAGCAAAATAAATTAATTTTAAAATTGTTTAGATTTTTTTGGCGATTTGGATACCGTAAATCATAGTAAGAAAATCAGTTGGTAAAAAAAAACAAAAAAAAAACATAAAAATGGCACTTTTGACGGGTCTATGCAAAGAAAATTTTCGAGAGCTGCGAGTGGCCGTTGTGGCACACAACAACATCATGTGGCCCTTTGTGGCCCCCAACAACCTTTAGTTCCTACATATAAATGAATTATAGTTTCATCAGGCCCCTGCGGGTTAGGGCTTTAGAATATGCCAGAGGTAGGCATACCGGTCGTAAGAGGCGACTAATATGCACATAGGTAATGACGTGCTACTCGATGGTTGATCTACGGATATGATTCCTCTCACCTCTCATTACCCATCTTCTTCTTCCTCACGGATGGAGGGATGACATGACCTAGAAGGTTCCACTGGTCATACCAAGTCGCTACAATGACAGTCGGGCAGTACCACAAGGAAGTATCGCAGCGTACCGGGTTCATATCCGGCCAAGGACTGTCAACTTCGGCATCACTCCCCAAAACCTTCGGGGAGTGTTTTGCTGTTAACAACAACAACAACAACAACAACATAGTTTCATCAGAAGAGCAATTGCCAAACTTAGTTTGGATGTATAGAACATCGTGCATCAATATTAAAAATTATATCTAATATTAACACTAACAGCAAAATCAACTTCTTTTTATGGGTATGGGATCTAAACAACTTGTTTGAAGAGATTGAGACGTACATAAAAAATAAACTACGTACTCCATTTTTCGAAGCTAGCCTACAAAATTTAGTTACGCGCTCTCGAAGTTGGATGTTCGAAAGTGGTTTTCTAATTTTTTTTTGTTTAAAAAATTGAAAAATGCAAAATGTGGGCGTGGCCTGCTTGCCTATCTTGATTTATTGCTGTATTTTTTCTACATAAAAATGTATGTAGAAGTTCTATACAGGGCCAAAGTTAGATCTTCGAAAAAATCAAAAGCCGTATATTTTTAATTATATGATATTTCTTTATACATACACTTTAAAATTAAAAAAAGTACATCAATCAAGTAATATTAGTATAGTAAATTTTTTAAACAAAACAATTAGAAAACCAAATCTTCGAAGGGCCCAACTTCGAACTTCGAAAGCCCGTAACTAATTTTTGGAGGCTAACTTCGAAAAACGGGAAATGCCATTTTTTTACTTATGCCTTAATCTCTACGATGTAATTGGTTTGGTCCCATACCCAGAAAAAACTTTGATTTTGTCGTATAGTGTTATCATCATAAATACATATAGTTACAATCTATCTAGCAATGTTAATTTTACAGCAAGCAACAATTAAAGGAAAAATTCCTTTTTACAGGGACCCTAAATAACAGGTAAATAGTAGTCAAAATTTAAACCAAAAAAGTGAAATGAAACGTGATTCTACTTGCATAAAGAGTACTTGCATCAACACAATCCTATTACTGTGAGGGGATTTTTTTCAAAACGATTTTTCTCATAATTTTTGAAATTTTTTTCAAAAAACCTTTACATATTCTTAAAGTGGAGACTTTGAAGTTTCCAAAACGGTAAGCCGTGTGCGATTATCTTAACTATTAAGGGTTGAGTTAAAGCGCTAATTTTTTGCAAGCCTTATTTTCTCATCAATACCTAACTTTTTACGGGGTAAGACAAAGTCAATATTTTTTTTTAATCACCCTACTGTACATATATCTCGGAAGTATTTAGAGCAGAGTGAAGAGAAATCTATCCCTATAGGGGATAGGATAGGGATAGGTATAGGAATAGGAATAAAAATAGCAATATGGATAGGGTTAGGGATGGGGTAGAGAATTCGAATGTTGACGTTTTTAAAAATTCGATTAGTAAAATTCGAATTATCGTCCATCGTCGATAATAATCGTCCATCAATAAATAGAGTTTTATGTATAATACATTGCACGCAAACAGTTCCACAAATGGAACCCTAGTATGCATTTAAAGTCTTAAGTTACGCTTGCAACCACAAAGAATTTGCAATTAAAAAATGAAAATATATTTACTATGCACAAATGTATGTATGTATTGTTAAGTGACCCTTAATTAACCTTCGCTGAACGAGGGGGAAGCCTTAATATCCATTTTTTTTTAATCTGGCCCTTGTCTTTTATTGCAAAAAAAAATTCAAAAAAGAAAATAGCCAAACGTAATTTGAGCTTAGATTTTGGGTATACTGTAAATTTTGTTTGTCCCTCTTGTACATCGAAGCTTAAAAGCATATTAAACCACCACCAATTATTAAAGTGCAATAATTTCGGTTAATAAATCAGAAAAAAAACTTTGTAGCAGTTGGTAAATCTAATTAACGAAGTGGTTTCAAAATCCGTTCGGGGTTTGTTCCGTCTTCGGTTTTGTAAAAAACTAGTTTATGTCCGCGAATTTTTCTGCGAAAATTGAAATAAACGGACCATACATAAATAGGGATTTTTTGAATTTCGCGATTCCAGCGTCACCTAGCAGAATTCTTTTTTGTAACAGATTACATATCAAACACTCGCGACAAACAGAAGCGAAGCCTAAATACTATTTTTGCAAATATAGCGACTTCAGCGCCATCTAGCGGGAAAATGTCATATGTAGAGGGGGCTTATCCAAAGAATACATTGCCCAAATAAGATCAAAATCCGTTCAATACTTTTGAGCCAATTCGTCACACAAAAGCCCCCTACAATTTTGTATTAAGTGCTCTCCCGACAAACCTCTCAGAAAAAACTGCAGTTCTTAAAGTTTTCAAGAAACCAATACATATCGTTTCGGTTTAAAAAAAATTTACAAACTACTACAAAATTTTGTTAGTTTACACGAATAAGAAAAAAAACTCATATTTACCTTGATCCACGATTCCAAGCTCTTGCCATATTTATTTTGGAATGCTTCTTTAATATCGCCCAAATCAATTTCGGAACGACTGACCACAATACGTATCAGAGTCTTATCCTTGGTACCCATGCCATGCATAGATTCATATAAACGCTCAGCGAAGTAGTCAACCTTCGATTTGCAGCACTTTACTATAAATAAATAATTTTAAAATAATTAATACAAAAATTAGTTTTGAGCTAATCACACTAGCATACCAATAGCAAGGAAGCCACGCTCCACGGAACCGCTGAATTCACGTTTGATCGCCTTCTCAATATCATGACCAGCCATATTTTCATATTCGAGGAAAATTTGTCTAAGCTGCTGGTAGGAGCGTGTGATCAAAATCGAATTGAATGTAGACTCATCAGTACCCCATTGACCTTCACCAGCTTCCTGTAAGAGCTGAGCATCAGCGACAGCAGCAGCCTCATCAACACCCTAAAGAGACACAATTTTTAATACTCGCTCATAGATAGAATTTCATATCAAATTCTCAACTTACTTGATTTTCATCGCGATTACCCTGTACCAACGATACGCACAAACGTTTGAAGTGTCCGCTGGTATCGCCTTTCAAATCCGATTCCAATGCACGTCCAAAACTTTGCTCATAAAACTGTGCAATCGTTTTAATACCATAATTGGAGAGTGTGCAGAGAATTTCAATGATCGCCTCCTCATCGGTGCCCACGCCGGAGATAGCATCGTGTAATTCGTTGGCATAGAATTGTGGTAATGGTGTCATCAGGGCAACAATAACATTTTCGAATTTGCCACTCAATTCAGATTTGAGTTCGGAGAGCAAATCTTTGCCGTAGGATGTTTTGAAAGCTTCGGCGATTTCTAAACGTTGTACAATGCCGCGACGTGCCAAAATTTCAATGATGGACTTCTCGTCGGTACCAAAGCCTTTCATGGCTTTACGTAGAATGGCGGCATCTTCGACGGGATCGAAGGGATCAGCGGGGTAGACTGTGGGTGTGCACTGTGTGTGGGATAAGAGGAAGAAGTTAATTGAGTAAATGTAAAAAGTAGCTTTGTGCTAATGAATACTTAATATTTAAATAACTAAGTTATATGTACACTCTCAAAAGAGTTTCCTTCACTGAAAAAAGTTTCCTTATTTCAAGGAAAATTTCCCTTATTTGGCTCCAAAGACATGGCTTCCTTAACATAAGTAACGTTTTCCTGAATTTAAAGACTTTTTTCCTTAAATTGAGCAACAAATTCTTAAATTGAGGAAAAAAGTCTTTAAATTAAGGAAAATGTTACTTATGTAAAGTAAGCCATGTCTTTGGAGCCAAATAAGGGAAATTTTCTTTGAAACAAGGAAACTTTTTTTCGAGTGTTATATTAAGGAAAAATTTCCCTTATTTGGCTCCAAAGACATGGCTTCCTTAACATAGGTAACACTTTCCTAATTTATAGACTTTTTCCTCAATTTAAGTAAAATATTTCACCTTTCCTTAATTTAAAGACTTTTTCCTCAATTTAAGGAGCCGTGTCTTTGGAGCCATATCAGGGAAATTTTTCCTTGACTCTTTTCTGAGTGTATATACTAGAGAACCCGACAGATGATGTCCTGTCCAAAAGTCTACTCTGCAGCATCTGAAAACTTTAATATTTACGTTTCCTAACTTGTGCTCCATCTTCCATTTTCTCCTCCTTTTCGCCTTTATATCTTTTTTTCGCTTTCTCCCAATTTCACTTGCTGTTCTATTCATATTTCTGTCCCTTTACCTGTCCTGTTCGATTATTATTTCCATTTATATGCATCATCTACCTCTTTCTCCAACTTTTACACTTTTATATAATCCTTTTCTTTTTCTCTCTATCGCTATCCATATCCCTATTCCTATCCATATCACTATCCCCACCCCTATCCCAATTCCTACATCCGTTTCCCAAATTCTATTTGTATGAAAGGTGACACGTCCCCTTCCTCCCCTTTCTCCTTGAGGTAAAAATTAAATTTTTCCTACAAATTGGGGGGACATACAGTTTTTGCCGACTCCAAACGAGAGGCTTTTCTTTGCAGAAATACACTCAGAGAGTTTGCCAAACCACTGCCGAAGGGCGACTCTATTTAAAAAAAACTTTTAGCGGGTTAAGATCCCCGATACACCTACTGGTCAGAGCACACTACCGCTACACCCCGGCGGCTGCCAGCTATCATGACGTAAATTTTTATGATAAGCTAAATTAATAAAACAAAAGTGATGGGTAAATGGAAGTTTATCCTCATCATATGTGTGCTATTTCTACATATTTGCAAATATTTAGCTTTACTTACAGTATAAACAGACTGATTAGATTACCATTGCGATTGGCAACAAACAAAAAGCTAGTGTTGAGCAGTATCGATTCCAAAAGTACTCAGAAGTCGATGCTGAAAAGTAGCGACAGTAGTCGATCTTAAAAAGGATCGATACTGAGTACTCAATACCCGCAATGTACTCAGTACAGAAAAAGTTCTCAATACCGTAAATGCCAATAACTGATGGTCACTTAACCGCCTAGAACCAGCCAGTCGTTCCTTCTTAGCGACAACTGACGCCAATTGGAAACACCAGAGTTCAAGTAATCCTCCACCTGTTGCTTCCATCTCAGTCGAGGACTCCACCTTCCTCTGCTACCCCTTCCTAGGAGCATTTGGGCTTGAATTCGCTGCATTATGGTCAGGTCTGCGTAAAGCTCGCATAGATCATCATTCAATTTCCCTCGATACTCGCCGTTGGCATCACCATAAATCTTCCGGAGAACTTAACTCTCAAGTACTCCAAAAGCCATCTCATCCTATACTCAGTACAGAAAAAGTGCTCAATGGTCAATTTTTTCAGTAGAAAAAAAGTACTTGGGACCTGCGCAAATAAATGTGAGCAGTTAAGTACATAAAGAAGTGATCAGAACTTTCGACTTAGTCGCATCATCCTTTGCGTTCATCTCGAAAGAGCATCCTAGACTTATCGGATTTAGAGCAGGGACAGGCACAAATTCTAAAAACTGCTGTTCTCCTAACTTCTGTTGCTCCATGGTAGACCGCACCTAACCTTTTTTTATATCTATAACGTGCAGATCTTTTATAATTGGTTTCTATGTAGGTAATTAATCATCGCAGCATAAATGCTGGTTGACCTTTAAAGGTTTTTTCGTGTATGCCCATCAGTAATAATGACGGTGATGTGCTTAGCAGTAATAAAATTGCAAGTACATGCTTTGCCAAATACAATGCCATCCACATACAGCCCGATACTGGTGTAATGTTTATAATAAAACTCAAAACAGCTACATACGAAATAAACTCACAAAATTTTATGAATGCTGGTCTGGTCAACGCTTGCATTTTTATGAACAAATAACCTCAAATATTTAAATATTTATTATCTGTACGAAAACAAGCATGTACTATAACCTATGGTCAAAGCTACTAGTCTCAGACTAGCTCAACTAGTTTGGCCTACATATTGCTTGAGAGACAAACATCGACCCCCTTAGCCATAATCAGACAGATATTAGGGGTAAAAGTATCCCTGCAAACACAGTGACCATCATTTGGTACATCATTTGGGGTTCAAGCTTGAGGTATACGTTCCTCACGATCCTACATCCCGTTCTTAAAGGCAATGTGAAAAACTTGAGGGACTCCATCTTCTTACCACTTACGTATTTCTCCGTTCAATAAGTAATATAGCTGTACTCTTCTGTTTCTTTCATCAAACTTGATGTTGGCAAGTGTCAAACTTGATCCACTTCATCAACAATGAGTGTCTAGTGATGGTCTCGTAAAGTGTGCGATTGAAAAAGATACATTTTATTATTTCTATCTCATGAGGCATTAAAAAAATGTGTTTAATTGTATTGGCGTCCATCACTCGATTCTTGCAGGCTCATGTACTGAACTTAATCGTAGGGCTTATTATTCAGCAGTTTTATTAGGTGTATTTTTTTTTTTTTTTTAATATGATCAACCCTGTCTTTGCTACGTTATACTCAAATTTAGCTTACGAGATTGGGTATTCCCTAATTTTCTTTAGTATGCCCGATAAGGTCTTCCACCCCAGCTACATACACTATTTGTCTCTTTCCTTCTACTTTGATCGCTCTATTTATATTCTTCTTGAGTTTTCGTCCTTAGGTTCAAGCTTTGTTTTCCGTCAGGGGCTATTTCTTTACCCTGTTTCATCTTAATTAACCTCTTTTTCTCCACCTAAATATTCCCTACTTGTAATATCTATATAAGATATTTGATCTTCGTTCACTGCTTCTTTCAAACCTAGATTAACTCTAGTCCCTAGAGAAGTAGTATGGGTCACTCAATTATATTCCAGGTGTATATATTAAGATACTCAAGTACCTATGAATTAGTCACACTCACAATAAAATATACATAATTTCATACATACAATTATATGATATATGTACAATACATTTTTGTTTATTGTTTACGTATGCTTAGTCATAACCAAGTACAATTATTTAAAATTACAGAAAATTTGTCTGAACTATTTAATAAACTTACCTTGAATGGATAATATTCAGCGGAGCTCATTTTGTTCTGTTGTTTTGTTAATTAGGTTTCTTAAAAAGATAATACAATAAATTACGCTAAAATGAAAAAGAGAAGAGAAAAATATGTCAATAAAGGTAAACTAATGAATATACGGTTTAGGAAGAAAGTCTAATACTGATATTTTATAATGGACCAATAACCATTTCAGACCTATGTATGGTTCATTCTGGGGCGGTTTACAGGGTTGCCACCTATCTCAATTTTATAAAATTTTGTAGCAAAATACGTCAAATGAAAGGTATTTCCAGCGACATGCCAACTAAAATATTTTCAAGTAGGGTTTCCACCTTACCGCAGTATAGTTGTATATCCGGACTATTTCGGGAACCGCTTGACCGATTTGGATGGAATTTGGCATATAGATAGTATGATTGGTTCTAACGGGTCGATTCTAAGCGTAACCGTACATTTTGTACCTAGAAGATTATCTAACCGAATATCGTAACCGTCGGTAATGTAGTTCATGTAACCGCGATTCTATCGTGCATGGAAACGCTGTCAAAAATCATAAATTCGCAAAAGTGAATAAAATGAAAACGCAAACGAAATTTCGTGCAAACAAGTGCTAATATTGTTTATTATTTGTCGTTAACTAGTATGCGTACAAAATTTGTACTATTTTCGGTCCAAAAAAATATTTACAAAACACGTGCTTTTTTTTCGCGGTTACGTGACGTTTGGAGTGTAATGGAGTGTGGTTGCTAAGTGACCTTGCTCAATCCCGACTCTTGCGTCCTCGTTCGTGCACTCTGGGCAACGGGAGCTACCTAGGCTCGCGGCAGAAAGAGAGGGAGCCCCGGTGGGGCCACTCTGACATACTTGGTTTAAGGGCTCACCGAGGTTTTTGCGCAGCGTCTGTTCACCATGAGGTGCGGCTGCAAGCGGGCGTCTGTCTTGAAGCAAGCGGCTCGCTATATAAATGTGTAAATATTTTCCAAAAACCCCGAAACGGGTTGTGCGCTGGGTTTGGGACCCGCCACGTAAAAAATTTAGTCCAATGAAAAATGTATTAAAGCCTCGGATGAGAACCCCCTTTAATGTTGACGACCCGGCAAAACGAATAAGGCATAATGATTTGGATATTAGGGCATGTACCGGGAATGTCCGGACCCTTTCAAGGGACGGTACCGCTGCCCGACTGGTTGATGTCCTCGTTAACGCAAAGGCTGACATCACCGCCCTGCAGGAAATGCGATGGACGGGACAAGGAAAGACGACCATCGGACCTTGTGACGTATACTACAGTGGCCAGACACGCGGCAAAGCGCGTGGTGTAGGATTCGTGGTGGGAAAGAGACTTCGCCGCCAAGTACTAGCGTTCACCCCCGAAATTTTTCAACATAACATTTATCTGCGCCTATGCGCCGACTGAGGAGACGGACGACGCAGAGAAGGACTCCTTCTACGATAAACTTGAACAGACTTATGATAGCTGCCCCCAACATGATATCAAAATCGTGCTCGGCGACTTTAATGCGAAGGTGGGCAAGGAAGGAGTCTTTGGTCCAACAGTTGGAAAATTTAGTCTCCATGATATAACATCCCCCAACGGCACTAGGTTGATTGATTTCGCCGCTGCTCGCAATATGGTCATCAGTAGTACCAGGTTCCAGCATAAACGAATACACCAAGCCACATGGCTGTCTCCTGATCAAAGAACAAGAAACCAGATTGATCATGTCATGATCGACGGCAGACATAGCTCCACCGTTCTGGACGTGCGTACCCTTCGTGGTCCCAATATCGACTCGGACCATTATCTTGTTGCAGCCAAGATACGCACACGCCTCTGTGTAGCAAAGAAAGTGCGCACAGTAACGGAAGGAAAGTTTGACGTCGAGAAGCTGCGCACGACACAGACAGCTGACAATTTCTCCACTCGACTCTCACACCTGCTATCGGAGAGCAATCCTCGACCTAACGATGCAACCGAGCAATGGAAGCATATCTCTCACTCATTACGTACCGCCGCTGAGGCCACTATAGGGTTCCAGCGAGCCCGCAAAAACAACTGGTACGATGAGGAATGCAGCACTGCCTCGGACAAAAAGGACGCTGCCTACAGGGAGACGTTGCGAACGGGCGCAACCCGCAGTGTATGGCAACGCTATCGTGAGGCAAAGAAGGAAGAGAGACGCCTTTTCAGAAAAAAGAAACGTGAGGCCGAAAGGCGTGAGTGTGAGGAGCTTGAGATGCTGGCTGACAGGAATGATGCCCGAAAATTCTATGAAAAGATCCGGCGGATGACGGAAGGTTTTAAGACCGGGGCAAGTTCCTGTAAGGACAATAATGGCGACCTGGTAACCGACGTACAGAGTGTACTTAAATTATGGAGGGAGCACTTCTCCTCACTGCTAAATTGCGAGGGAGACGTCGAACCCGATACCCCAATCCCTGACGATGGAAAAGTCGTCCCACCACCTGACTATGATGAAGTGAGGATAGCTATATCCCGGCTCAAAAACAACAAAGCGCCTGGAAAAGACGGACTACCCGCCGAGCTGTTCAAACACGGAGGCGAAGAGCTGGTAAAAAGCATGCATCAGCTCTTATGCAGAATATGGTCAGACGAGTGCATGCCTCCAGATTGGAATTTAAGTGTGCTCTGCCCAATCCACAAGAAAGGCGATCCCGCTAACCGCACCAACTACCGCGGAATCAGCCTTCTTAATATCGCATATAAGGTTCTTTCTAGCGTATTGTGTGAAAGACTGAAGCCCATCGTAGACAAGCTGATTGGACCTTATCAGTGTGGCTTTAGACCTGGTAAGTCTACCATCGACCAGATTTTCACGATACGCCAAATCCTGGAGAAGACCCATGATAAAAGAATCGACACACACCATCTCTTTGTCGATTTCAAAGCCGCTTTTGACAGCGCAAAAAGGAGTTGCCTGTATGCCGCCATGTCTGAATTTGACTTCCCTGCAAAGCTTATACGGCTTTGCCAAATGACGTTGAGCAATACTAACAGCTCCGTCAGAGTCGGGAAGGACCTCTCTGAGCCATTTGAAACCAAACGAGGCTTCAGACAGGGCGACTCCCTTTCGTGCGATTTCTTCAACCTGATGCTGGAGAAGATAATTCGAGCAGCAGAGCTAAACCGCAATGGTACAATCTTTTACAAGAGCGTGCAATTGCTGGCGTATGCCGATGATATTGATATCATTGGCCTTAACAACCGCGCCGTAAGCGCTGCCTTCTCTGGACTGGATAAAGAAGCGAAAAAAGTGGGTCTTGCGGTCAACGAGGACAAGACGAAGTATTTGCTGTCATCAAAGAAAGAATCGGCGCACCTGCGCCTTGGCAGCCACGTCACTGTTGATAGTTACAAATTTGAAACTGTGGGGGACTTCGTCTATTTGGGAACCAGCATTAACACCGAAAATAATATCAGTCTAGAAATCCAACGGAGAATCACTCTTGCGAACAAGTCCTACTTTGGACTGAGTAGGCAATTGAGAAGTAAAGTCCTCTCTCGAAGAACAAAGATCGCGCTCTATAAGTCTCTCATCATACCTGTCCTGATGTATGGCTCAGATTCATGGATAATGTCAAGAGAAGATGAGATGGCCCTTGGAGTATTTGAGAGAAAAGTTCTCCGGAAGATTTATGGTCCTTCCCGTGATGCCGACGGCGAGTATCGAAGGAGATTTAACGATGAGCTGTACGAGCTTTACGCAGATCTGACCATAGTCCAGCGAATTAAAGCCCAAAGGCTCCGCTGGCTGGGTCACGTCATGCGAATGGACAAAGAAGCTCCAGCCCAGAAGGTTTTCCAATCGTCACCCGAATTCGGCAGCAGAGGAAGGGGGAGGCCTCGACTGAGATGGAAACAACAGGTGGAGGATGACTTGAACTCCCTTGGGGTTTCCAATTGGCGTCAGTTATCGCTAAAAAGGAATGACTGGCGTGCTTTGATAGGCGACGGCCAAAATCGCTTAGGCGGTTAAGCGCCAATAAATGATGATGACGTGACGTTACCACCTATTTTGATGGTTACGAAACTTGTCGGCAACTTTAGTTGGCAGAATACCAAAAGGGTGTAAAAGTTGACAGATTCTTTGTTTGCCGGTAAACAGAATGTTGTTACCACATTAGAATTAGGGCGTAAGACTATGCACTTGGGTGTTGCCACTTGCGGGGTGTACAGGGTTGCCACCTATCTTATGGGTATCAAATAAAAGGTATTTTCGCCGACATACCAACTAAAATATTTTCAAGTAGGGTAGCCGCCCAGGGTTACCATTTTTCCGTATTATATTTTTATTGTATATTTTTGGGATCATATTTGGCTTATTTTAGGATCATTTTGAGATCATTTAGGGGTCACTTCGGAACATTTTGGTGCTATTTTGAGATCATTTTGGATTCATTTGGGACAATTGTGGGGTAATTTTCGGATCAATTGGGAACATTTGAGGGTCTTTTTTGGGGTCGTTTTGGGATAATTTTAGGATTATTTTTGGATCATTTTAGGGTCATTTTGGGGTCATTTTAGGATCATTTTTGGGTCGTTTTGGATTCAATTTCGTATCATTTTGGGAACATTTAAGGTCTTTTTGGGATCATTTTAGGATTATTTTGGGATTATTTTTGGGTAATTTTGGGATCATTTTGGGTAAGTAAAGTTAGCGGTAAATTGATAGCACCGAGCAAGTTCGGTTAACCAGGTATTACATATAAAGTTTGGTATCACATTCAAAATTTGGTTGTGATTGGAAACGCCTAAGGCGTGTCTCAGGGGGTTAAAGTTCAGACTACACGCCTTAGGCGTTTCCCAGCGGAACCAAATTTTGTATGTGATATCACCGCGTGTAAGATGAAAAGAAAAATCACTTTATTTTTTAAGTCTCCATAGAGAAATCTGAACTGTGATCGGGATACAAATTTTTGTGAGGTATGGTTGTCCGTAGTGCAACCTATCTGGGGTGAAACTGAAAAAAAATGGTCCATTTGATTCAAGGACCACCCTAATGTATATGAATCTAAATATTCTAATACTTGTTTAATGTTCCACATACGCCATGGCAAATACTGGTTTGTAAGCATGAAGGAACGTGTGTAGGTATGTAAGTATTACATGCGATGACGCCATTCAAAAAAAGTAAACATCAAAGTGAGGCCAAAAAGTAGCATGCTAGACAGAGCTGTTAATTGAATGAATCAAAACAGTTACAATTCAGGATTTATTCATTTTTTCAAATGTTTTTCGTTGAATTTAATTTGAAATTCCATGTAGATACGATTTGACATGTTGAATTCATATTTTCCATTCAAAGAATTAAAGAATGCGAGAAAGTAATTCAGTTTGAACTGAATTGCATCGAAATAACTCTCATTCAATAACTCTCTCAATTGAATTCCAACTTTGGTGAATCAATTCAATTTTTCAATTCAGTACTCTCGAAATTTAACTTTCAGAGGTGATATTTGCGTACTTTCAGTCTTTAACATGCCTGGAATTGATTTGAAGCTGTCAAAATAGTAATAAAACACGAGACTGCCATGTATCTAAGCTGGAGTTAAATGGTGGGCGGCGAGCAGTTTACTATTATTGTTGTTGTTATATTATATGGTTGAGGGAGTTGGCCGGGGTTGCCGGTTCGAATCCCACCTCAACCAAAGTCTTTTTAATTTTATTTATTTTATTATTTTTATATTCCATCAAGTCTCATGGACTGTGTTTGGTTCTTTTAAATTATTGGTATGTACCATCAAGTCTAGTGGACTGTGTTTTGGTATTGACACTCTGTATGTATTAATTGGGGCGAGCACTTTGGCTCTGAGAATGCATCGTTGGCTATTCTCACTTCCTTAGAAAACCCCTCAAAATTGTTGGTGGTGAGCACTTGGGCTCTGAGGCATTGGCGGCTATTGGCTTACCCCATTTTGCTTGTGAAAAACCACTTGTGTTTTGTTACACCTTATATTTATTATTTGGTGGTGAGCACTTGGGCTCTGAGGCATTGGCGGCTATTGGCTTACCCCATTTTGCTTGTGAAAAACCACTTATGTTTTGTTACACCTTATATTTATTATTTGGTGGTGAGCACTTGGGCTCTGAGGCATTGGCGACATTGGCTTACCCCATTTTGCTTGTGAAAAACCACGTTTTGTGACTGCGACTATAAGCTATGTATTCCGAATATTCCATAAATTATCTGCGAATTACAATAATATGTAATGCAGATGAAATAAACGAAACCATGTTATGTCGCTTAAACATACTCCCCGCCCTAGACGGCTTAGTCGTCTAGTAAAGAGCCATAGGTGCTGGTTCGATCCGGCTCGAAGGACCATATCTAAGCTGGAGTTAAATGGTGGGCGGCGAGCAGTTTATTATTATTGTTGTTGTTATATTATATGGTTGAGGGAGTTGGCCGGGGTTGCCGGTTCGAATCCCACCTCAACCAAAGTCTTTTTAATTTTATTTATTTTATTATTTTTATATTCCATCAAGTCTCATGGACTGTGTTTGGTTCTTTTAAATTATTGGTATGTACCATCAAGTCTAGTGGACTGTGTTTTGGTATTGACACTCTGTATGTATTAATTGGGGCGAGCACTTTGGCTCTGAGAATGCATCGTTGGCTATTCTCACTTCCTTAGAAAACCCCTCAAAATTGTTGGTGGTGAGCACTTGGGCTCTGAGGCATTGGCGGCTATTGGCTTACCCCATTTTGCTTGTGAAAAACCACTTGTGTTTTGTTACACCTTATATTTATTATTTGGTGGTGAGCACTTGGGCTCTGAGGCATTGGCGGCTATTGGCTTACCCCATTTTGCTTGTGAAAAACCACTTATGTTTTGTTACACCTTATATTTATTATTTGGTGGTGAGCACTTGGGCTCTGAGGCATTGGCGACATTGGCTTACCCCATTTTGCTTGTGAAAAACCACGTTTTGTGACTGCGACTATAAGCTATGTATTCCGAATATTCCATAAATTATCTGCGAATTACAATAATATGTAATGCAGATGAAATAAACGAAACCATGTTATGTCGCTTAAACATACATTGTAAAATTTGGCCCTAACTCTAAAATTTTATATGTGATGGATTATGTTTCAAGTCTGTTGATTTTAATGTAAATAGGCCAAAATTTTATTGGAACCATTCAGAAACTGAAAGTTATATTTATATATTTGTTCAAAACTTATTTCGGCTATGATATTGTGTTCGGAAAATTGTTTTGAAACTATAAGCCCGAAAATTTGGTTCCGTTTTCTTTAGCTACGGCAACTCTTACTCAATGTTTTCATATATTTACATACATACATAAAATCTTGCTGTTTTTAGCTGATTTCGCGAAGATTACGGCAAATTTTTCAAGAAGGTAAGTAGAAAATAATCGTCACATAAAAAAGGAACAACATGAAGTGCAGTTCCATCGTTTTATTACAGGGAAAGTGGAGAAAAACGCGTTTGAAAATTCGAAGCGGTAGACGTCAAAATGCAGCGCACAGTGTTAAAATTTAGATAAAAATGCAAACAAAATTCCGTGTTTTATCTACAGACCCGGAGTTGATGGACTCGTAAAGAATATAGCTTAAGGCTGCGAGGTTCTTGTTTAATGTATTTATTTTATCTTGTCATAATATAAACGTAGGAATAAATTTATTGAAACATTTGATTTAATTTAATTTTCACTTTTAATATTATTTCCCTCTGGAATATTTTAAGACATAGAAATTAAAATTACTGTCTACCGCCGCGGTATGATGACTGTGCGCTGACTTGCCATATTGAAAGTAGTTACCTGGTGCAAGTACCGAAACAGGTCACACCAAAAATTCTTTGAATAAGTTTTTCAAAACGAGGCCACCTTCGGCAGTGTTCGGCAACGCTCCGGGGGTTTTTCAGCCAAAATGAAAATGCCTTGCCAGATACTGTGTAAAGTTGGGCCAAAGAAATTGTAGGTCTCGCCAATGTGTACTAAAACTTAAACCACAAATTGGAAGACTGGCTGGACCTTATCCTCTTAGAAGGTATTTGTATTATTATTATTACTATTATGAATTTGATGGTGCTACGAATGATCTACAGAAAGCAGCTATTAAGATTTACATAGGCTAACTATAGACTCATACAATTCAACTCGAAGGTGAAATATGTACATTATTTTTTGATGTGATTAAATTACATATTTGGGGAGGTTTTATCAGTCCGCAAATATTATAATATAACGAAACCACAGATATGTCAGTAATCCCATCTGACTGAAGTAAATGCGCAAAATTCAACACATAGATGTTTCAAGTCAAACTATGGAGGTGAGGTAACTTCTTTTTTTTTTCAGGACAATTAAAACTCGAAATGTCGATAAGGCAAATTCGAAAGCGAGGACCATATATGTATGTCATACATTTTACTTAGCTGCTAAATCTTTCAAAAAATCCCACCGATTCTGAGATAAATGAGAAAATAAAAAATTTGGATTTGTCGAAATTGCTACACTGTGAAGAGCGGCCATGTTTTTTTCGGTTTATAAACAAAACAAAAATTTGAAATATGAAAAGTAAAAATTTTTTATAATTGACAAGACCTCAATGCAGAACCATGCCTAGCGGGAAATATATTATAATTAACATGTCGTTGCATCTTTGCCTCTGATCTTAAAAAAAAAAATAAAAATGTATTATTCTTTACCTAAAAGCTCATCCTAAGTCATGAATATTTCATGTATATACATAGTAATTATCATACAAAAATATAAACAAAGCGAAAAACACGTTCGTAAAAGCAAAAATGGCATATCAAGGAAAAGTCCATCGTTTGAAAAAATTGTAACATATTCCGATGTTGCTAAACATTTAGGTGACAGAGCAGGATAGGAAGAGGGTTTTGAAGCATCGAAGCGAATAACGTTCTAAGTTACAAAATCAGAATTTGTCAGGAGAGCAAAAAAACGCTAAAGTCATATATTTTAAATCTATTTTTCTCATCTGTCTCCCTTAACTTTTTCTTTTATATCTTTCATATTATGAGTTTTACACCTTTTTCATGATATTCCAGTGCCGTTACGAATCACTTTCGACGCTTCAATGCAAAAAAATGTATGTCACTTTAAATTACCCTACTATTTTTAAATGCCTTTTTACAGTTTTGGTGTCAAATTTTAGAAAATTCGTTATCTGGAGAGCAATACAAAATGTTTTATGCAATGAAACTGGTTTTGAAAAATATTACACTTAGAACGTTATTCGCGATGATGCTTCAGCTGACAAGCACTGTATGATTGTTTAGTTCTTTTCCAGCATTTGGTTTACAACACTAATCACATGTCAAAAGCCATTAAAACTTTTCTGTGTATGTACTAATTAAAATTAGAAAAAATCAAAATTAGGCAATTCAAAATTTAAGACTGCCATATTTTCTTTGTTGTCATTTCTTATATAAAATTTGAATAGCACAATAAAATTAAGCAACCCAATGCGCAGGTGTGCTATTTTGCTTTTCCTTGTTTTTCACAAAAATTCAATATTTTCTGACAAATTTGTATGAAAATTTAATTTAATGTATTCAGACACAACATTCAACTCATGTAGTGCTCTCAAGTGTTGTGTTGTTGAAATTGTACATAAAACTATAAAAGACCTTGTGAATTTCCTTAATAATAAACACTTAAGCTGTAGATGCAACACCGCAACGTAGATATATTGTGATAAGTCCTAATACTTATGTAAGATGTCAGAAACGTACCTCACTGTTACAATTTCCTACTGGTGCGCTTATTGTATCATGAAATGTTGTCATTATATATTTTTTCTTTGACATTTGAAGTCAATCCCGGGATTGTTTTTTATTAGTCCCGAAATCTCGAAAAGCAGTTAAAAAATCCCGAATGTTTAAAATAGCTAGTTTTTTACGAATAATATGACATTAAGTTGGATTAAGGCAGTTTTTTGAGCTTTTGGTTTTATATATAATCATAAAAGCAGGGTATAAAAATTAACACCTAATATTACAGCCCACTTATGAATGGAGAGAAATTTTATAAAATCCCTAACTTTTTCGCTTGTTGATTTGCATTAACTTCCAAAGCAGCTAGGAGAAACCGTAAGAAGATGTTTGGTTATTCCCGGTCTTGTACTAATATAAAAATATGTAAAGAAAAAATTATAGGATATACATATTTAAACTCTACTTACATATTTTTTATATATATTTAAGCATCTTGTTGGTAATGAAAATAATATTGATGTACTGTCTTCAGTTTGTTTGTTAAAATGTATAAAATATCTAAATAATACATATTCGGGATCTCGAAACTTTTGGGCTCACAAAACTAAAATAGCTGCCATCCCTACTATGCCTTTAAGGTGCTGTAATTTTTATTAACCCGTTTCTTATCCGTGATAAAAAATGTCCTGAATTCGACACTATCACCGACCAGAACTCCGGTCACCCATTGAAGACTTTTCAGGCACTTCAGTAATATGTACAGTTAGACACAAAATTAAAGATGTCTTTAAGAATTTGGACAAAGTTCAGGGGAGCTTAGCAAAATGGCCATCCAAATTTTCAACGTTTTTGGCAGATTTTTCTTAGTTTTGTAGGACAATCAATTTCAGTGGTATGATGTGAAAGTTAGAACTAATTTAAATATTTTCCTGATTTTTAAGAATTTTTTTCGATGAGGGTGTTAAGTAATATCTTTCATGCAACGCTTGAACAAAATTTAATTTCGCATAAAAAATTACTCAACACCATCGACGAAAATCGTTCTTGAAAATCAGGAAAATATTTCAGCTAGTTCTAACTTGCATATAATTATACTGCTTGGTCTACCAAACTGAGTCCTCAAAAATTTCATACAAAATCTGCCGAAGAAGTTGAAAGTTTAGATGACCGTTTTACTCTCCTGAGCTTTGTGAAAATTTTAAAAGACATTTCAAATGGTTTTTGTTATACAATTAAATGGAAATTAATTCCACTACTAGTTATTGTTGACTAAAAAATCGAAATAAAATACTCATATTTGGAAAGAATTTCCATATTTCAAAGTATAAATCCAAAAAAAAAGATTTGATTTTTTTTCCATTTTTCAAAACTGACGTATGTATATGACTAATAAAACCATGAAAGAGCTCCGAATTTTTTTATATTCATAAAAGGCATGAGTTTCAGCTGAACGTAATATTGTGTATTGCCTGTACAACTTGTAGATATGAGAGCAACGCAAATTCATATATGGTAATAGCAGGGCGAATTCGGCAATATTCGCTGTGCGTTGAAGATCTTTAAAAATACTGAAGCACTTTCGAAGTTGTTAAATTTAAACTTGACACTGCCAAATTTTCCAAAACTAAATGCCGTTCGGAGTCGGCAAAAAACTGTAGGTCCTGCCAACTTGTAGGAAAACTCAAAAGCAACACACCACAAGTTGGAAAGAGAAGCACGGCTAAAAATCTCGTTAGAGGTTATGATAATAAAATAATTACACATTCATATTTATTTTTTATTTATGTGACAAAAGCTTATTTAATTAAATTCAATAATGTGCTCAGAGGGTTAATAAAATATGCCCGAAAAGCTTCATAACTAACACATCAGCAACACTAATAAGGCAGTTTATGTGAAGACCAGGCATGTTATACCTTTCAAAATCATACTTTTTTATGTTTTAATTTGAATTTTTTTAAATTCACATATTTCTTACACGCGAATAAGCTTTTTCCACTAATTTTATGTTATAGATTATTATAATATGTAATGTAATTTTTTTTTTCAAATTCTTCTAGCGTGAAAGGAACTTAAAAACTTTTAGTACTATTTAAGGGAGTAAATTAGCATTTTTCCAAAAACTGATTCGTACTGAATTAGCGGAATTAACTCTCCAAAAGAATCAAATCAACTGAATGGCCATTCTGAATTAAAGAGCTTTTCTTCGTAATTCTATTTTGAATTCTTGTTGAATTGACACTTGGTGGATTTATAAATCATGATTTCTGTAAAGAATTGCTGAATGCGTAAATTGAAGTTAAATTCTTCAACGATGAAAAGAATTTCAAGTACTGAATGAAGAAAAACTATGATTTCAAAGAGCAAAAGATTTAATTCTTTAACAGCTCTGATGCTAGATGGTTCTTTCAATCAAAATTTACCCATGCAAAGCCAATTCAAAGTACCTATTCACTTTTTGACTCTGTCAAAAATTTCGTATCCAAGGAAACGGATACAGTTTCCGTTTTAGAAATGATCGGAAGTTCGACTTTTCGAAATCGGAATCAAAGCTTTGTAAGATTTCTAGCCTACACACCCATAATCAAATATTGCATGCTCTACAAAACATAAATTTTATTTACTAGTTTTTCTGCTATCTAATTTTATTTTTCACACACATCCATACATATCTACATATGTCATAGATCCTTTGAAGGCCAGAAAATAAGGCCAGACGGTTAATTGGCGCCATGGTGACATTAAATATGTCCATGTTCATATATCCTACACGCTTGGCGGCCATTCAAAAACCTTGTTTTCTACTATGCTGGCATAAAAATCACTTTCACAGTGACAGTTTCATGGGAGTGCAACTTAACTATGCTCTAATGGTTAATAACACCTTGATGGCTGCCAACAGCGCAGTGCTTTATACATAGTATAATAGCCACTGTTAAGTTCAAACAAAATGTTTCACTTCCAGTACATACCACATGTTTTTATTAGGTTAAAGTAAAGTTAGTGTGTCGAGCCAAAACACGTCATCGCTATGCTATGCCGGTCAATACAAATAAAAACAAATGTGAATATAACTGTGCCACATAGACCATACCATATAGATATGAATTCGCGAATCCATGTACATATTTTCATGGACTAAATGTGTTCGAGACCATATGATTTTATGGAAGTTCCGAAAACGACAGGTCAGAAGATTCAAGGGGCTATTAAGCAGGCAACTTGCAGCTCAGAGATTAAAATAAAGTTCCGGTTTCGGTTTTGCAACGTGTTTCGGTTTCGGTTCCGGTTTCGTTCTTCAACATTTATTTCGGTTTCGGTTTCCAAATAAAAACACGAGCAAAAAAAATTTTACTACTAAAATACTCAAGCTACAAAGCTTCGAAATAAGTCTGATTTTTCATAACTTTTTTCCTGCGGCCATCTCCGATATAATAGTAAATTTTATTAACGCTATGCATGGATGAAATTTCTGCAAAACAAATTCCTAAAATTAACCCTACTTTTTTATTAGAAAAATATTAGAATGGAAGCTAAATGACATGTATAAATCGTCAAAAGCATTAATATGAGTGGTACTTTCTGAGACGAGTCTGAACATTTCTTTTTCGGATTTCGTAAATTTTTTTCGATCGCTTCATTCAACTATAGTCAAATTTCCTCTTTCACACATCGACCTGCCAACTAACACCAAAAATTTTGTGTCTGACGAAATCTAACACTTTTAATTTGTGTCTGGCGAAAAGTAACACTTTCATTTTTTCTCTGAGGAAAATCTACTACCGAAAGGTGTCATTTTCGTCAGACAAAAAAAAGAAGTGTTAGTTTTCGTCAGACACGAATTGAAAGTGTTAGTTTTCGTCAGACACAAATTAAAAGTGTTAGTTAAAAAAATTCAAAACCGTTTGGAACCGGCTTTTGAGACGGTTTCGGTTTCTTTCTTTTTCAGATCAAAATAACGGTTACGGTTTAGGTGTTGGTTTTGAAAAATGAATCGGTTATAATCGGTTACGGTTTCGGTTTCGGGTTCACTCCTTGCAGAGAACATAGTTCTTAGAAATAATATTTTAAACAAATTTTAAATTAAAAAAAAATTTCAAGATCAGGAGTTAGAGCCCAAAAACCCCCTTTTCATAGGTTGGTTCAAAACAGTGTCGCCAGTAATCCCACAAATATGTATATATAGAAAATCTCTTTTTGTTCTATTTTTTTTTTAATCCCTCACAACGCATTTGTTAATACAAAACAAAAACGTGAAAACTTGTATTTTTGTATCTGTGTATCTGTATCGAAAAACAAGACTTTAACGTTATGTACCGTATTTTTAGTTTTAGATTTTCCACAAATTGTTTGGAAGATTCTTTATTTTTACAATTCCTGTAACTAATAAACTGTATGGGGAAATGCAAACCCTTTCACATCTTGGTAGAAAATTCAAAAGCTCTATAAAAAAAGGTCTAGAGAATATTTTCGATAAGTGTACTCAGTCAAAAGATATTTCAAATTTAAAAGTCGTAAGGAATTTTTATAATTTTTCCCCGGGCTTTAATTTGTTTTCACTTTCTGAGACTAGAAGTTCACCGTTTACAAAACTGTATATTCAGTTTTTTATTTTTGTTTATGTTTTAAGTTTGTTTTTAGATTCAATTACACCTTTAACTTTGCCTCGATGTACCCTTATATAAATCCCTTATTTTGAAAAAATAGCCCTCTATCCCGAAAAAGGAGATTTATTCCGGGCACAAAATTCACCGGAAATATCTTTTTTTGCAGCACAATATTAGGTCACTGAGAGCACCCTGTAAATGTAATGTTTTTTTTTTTGCAATGATCGACATACCCTTCTGTACATAAATATAAACGTTAAGGAGGTCCTTATAATCAAATGTACAAATTTTTCCAGTCTCACCACCTAGATAGGGTGCCCTACGGAGGCGCCCTAGGCCTTTGAATATTAGATAAAAAGAAAGAATGGTTTTAATTTTTTGTGTCTCCATAGGGCAATCTAAACTTTGACTCCCGTGCGATACTTCTTAATCCTTTCCAATCGCTACCAACATTTTTTGTGTGAGATCTTCGGCTATACTACTATCGCTTTAGGGGTTGAGCTTTTAAAAATCTGATGATGAAATTGTCTTCCTACCAAGGTATGAAACCGATTAAAATAAAGTTCCGGTTTCGGTTACGGTTTTGTAACGTGTTTCGGTTTCGGTTCCGGTTTCGCTCTTCAACATTTATTTCGGTTTCGGTTACGGTTTCGTTCCGGTTTCGGTTTCCAAATAAAAACACCAACACAAAAAAATTGTGCTACTACAAAACTCAAATATGTACCTAAATGCAAAATAAGTCTGAATTTTTATAACTTTACTCCGGTTTTCATGAAGAATTTTCTCCAATATATGGTAATAAATATTACTTTCGCTATTTATGGAAAAAATTTTTCTTTAATATAAGTATGTATGTTATAAGTTAGTGGTCATTAATTTGAAAATCTTTGAAAATTTGGTGGACTTTTGACCGATAAGTTTAAAAAATTAACTCTACTTTTTATATTAGAAAAATGTTAAAATGGAACGTTAATATGATGACGCTTTCTGAGACGGCCACTAAACATTTTTTTTTCGGTTGTCGTAAATTTTTTCGATGGCTTCATTCGCCTATAGTTCAGTTCTTTCGAAATTTTGATATTGAGGTCAAAAAGTGTCTTGCTTAATCATCTTTCATGAAAATTATTCAGGGTAGCCTCTTTTAAAATAAAATAGGTATGTGTCCACAAAAAAATTCAAAACCGTTTGAAACCGGTTCCGGCTTTTGAAACGGTTTCGGTTTCGTTCTTTTTCAGAAAAAAATAACGGTTACGGTTTCGGTTTCAGTCCTTGCTTCCTACACATAAGCATCACCCTAATAAACGTACATGTCATGACGTGTGGGTGAATTGAAGACACTCATAAGCTCGTTATTTTTAACAAAAAGCACGTATTAGTTATTGAATAAAATATAATAAAAATCATTTGAAGAGAGAGACATTTTTGAGGTCATTTTATTGAAGAGGCTTAGAAGAATTTTTTTGAACACATCTCTGTAAACCTTTTGTAGCTTTTCATATGCAATTTAGCCACTAAATTCAATATAACATGTAAACGAATATGAATGGTATGTATATGGTGCTCTATATATATTAGGGTGGTGGAAAAGAAAAGGAAATTGAGCTCCTAATTAAAATGACCAAGGGCCTTATCATGTATGTAATTCGATCCAAAAGAAATTTCGTTCGAATTTGAAAAAAATTGTATGTGATTTGACAGCTTTCGAATAGCATTTACTATAGAATCGAATTACATAATAAGGCCCCAAATATTAATCGGATCATCAAACTGTATTTACTTTGTCGCCATTACAGAGTTATTCCAGGTCAAAAGTTGACCAATTTCTCAAACCCATAAGGTTTTGTTAAAAGTTGTGAAGCTTACTAAGGGCCGCTTGCATAAAAGCCGATATGATTAGCTGTCAACGTATTCACCGACTAGTTGTTGTCGGCTTTTGTGCAAGCGGCCCTAAGAAATTGAAATGAAGTTTAGATATTTATATAGAAAATTGAATGCTCTACAAAAAGGTCTTGTACATTTTTATCATTTAACTAACCATTAAAAAGATATTAACGTTCAAATTAATAAAATAATTTTTTTTCGTACACCCTAATAAATATGTATGCCAGTATACTTTATTGAAAAAATTTCGCCGTACAAGTGTGCAGTACACACCCAAAAAGCAAAGTACACGCCAATTCAATGCGTGGAAGTGGAAAGAGTATAAGGAGGTATGTACATAGGTATAGAAGTAAAATTGCCTTACTAGCATTTAGCCTTGTTGAGTAAATTCTTCATTTGAATATTAATTCATTAAATGACGAAAAAAGGTTATACAAAAACCTGAAGTTGAATGAACAACGTGTCTTTTTTGCCACCATATTCTTCTTTTTAGGCTTCTTCAAGTTCGGTTTCAAAACTGGTTTTGCACTTCTAATGCGTTCATTGGAATGAAACTCTCAGATGAAGTAGATTGGAACACACAAAAAGACGAAGCACCTTTCATTTGATATCAAATCTAAAGCACATTCTCAATTTGTGTTAAATGTGTATGTTGCATGAGGAAAAAGTAAGCGAAGAAGCCATGTACTTGATTCATTTCAAATGATCACGACATTGTGATGTTTGTGCCAATTTCAAATTCAAAGAATAGGTATGATAAATGTGTATGCCATCATCATGATTTATTGCCGCTTAACCGTCTAAGCGATTTCGGCCGTTGCCTATCAAAGCACTCCAGTCAATCCTTTTTAGCGATAACTGACGCCAATTGGAAACCCCAAGGGAGTTCAAGTCATCCTCCACCTGTTGTTTCCATCTCAGTCGAGGCCTCCATCTTCCTCTGCTGCCGAATTCGGGTGACGATAGGAAATTCTTCTGGGCTGGAGCTTCTTTGTCCATCCGCATGACATGACCCAGCCAGCGGAGTCTTTGGGCTTTAATTCGCTGGACTATGGTCAGATCTGCGTAACAGCTCATCGTTAAATCTCCTTCGATACTCGTCGTTGGCATCACAGAAAGGATCATAAATCTTCCGGAGAACTTTTCTCTCAAATACTCCACGGGCCATCTCATATTCTCTTGACATTGTCCATGAATCTGAGCCATATATAAGGACAGGTATGATGAGAAACTTATAGAGCGTGATCTTTGTTCTTCGAGAGAGGACTTTACTTCTCAAATGCCTACTCAGTCCAAAGTAGCACTTGTTGGTAAGAGTGATTCTCCGTTGGTTTTCTAGACTGATATTAACTAATTTTCGTTGTTAATCCTGGTTCCCAAATAGACGAAGTCCCTCACAGTTTCAAATATGTAACTATCACTAGTGACGTGGCTGCCAGGGCGCAGATGCGCGGAATCTTTCTTTGATGACAGCAAATACTCGCGCATACGGCGCGATTGTTAAGGCATACGCTAGCAATTGCACGCTCTTCTAATGCATTGTACCATTGCGGTTTAGCTCTGCTGCTCCTCCAGCATCAGGTTCAAGAAATCACACGAAATGGATTCGCCCTGTCTGAAGCCTAGTTTGGTTTCCAATGGCTCAAAGAGGTTCTTCACGATTCTGACAGAGCTGTTGGTATTGCTCAACGTCATTTGGCAAAGCCGTATGAGCTTTGCAGGGAAGTTAAATTCAGACATGGCGGCATACAGGCAACTCCTTTTTGGGCTGTCAAAAGCGGCTTTGAAATGGACAAAGAGATGGCGTGTGGCGGTTCTTTTATCATGGGTCTTCTCCAGGATTTGGCGTATCGTCGATTTTTTACTTACTAGGTCTAAAAGTAAGGTAAACTAGGGTATATTCTTAAGATTTTTTCAATGTTCTGTAAAGCCGAAAGCGGATGGGACCATCATAGGAAGCACCCTCTCTAACTTTAACGAAATTTTGGCTGCCACATTATATAAACTAGAGTTCGCCCAGTGGTTGAAATTCAACCACAAAACCTTATTTTATTTTCCTACCTTCTCGCTATTTCTTAAATTTTCCTTTCTTTTCCATATTTTGTATATTTTTAGTTTCTATACATTCCTATTCATTTTGCCTTTTCCTCCCTCTTTACACCATTCAGCAATATAGTTTCAATGTTGATAATTATTTATTCTTCTTAGGTCGTCTTCATACGTATTTCTTTCCTTTCCTTTCCTAAGCATTCATTTGCTTTTATTTCCTTTCCTTTCCTCTCCTTTTCCTTTCCTTTTCTTTCCTTTTCTCTTCTTTCATTTCATTTTATTTCCCTTCTTTCTTTCTTTCTTTTCTGTTTTTTTCTTTTATTTTTCTTTCTTTTCGTTTCTTTTATATTCTTACCTGATCCTTCTTTCCATTTCCATTACATTCCTTTTTCCTTTTATTTTCTTTTTCTTTCCTTTCCTTTCGTTTCCGTTGCTTTAGTTTCCTTTCATTTTATTCATTTTTTTTTTCATTTCATTTCTTTTCTTTTATTTTTTTCTTACCTATATTTTCTTTCACTTATTTTTCTTAAATTTCCCTTCCTATCATTTCGTTTCCTTGCCTTTCCTTTTCTTACCTTTCCTTTCCTACCGTTTCCTTATTTTCTTTTATTCATTTCCGCAACTCCTTTGCTTTTCTTTTTCTTTCATTCATTTCCTTAATTTATTTTCTTTCCTTTATTTTTCTTTCTTTTTATTTTCATTTATTTTCCATACCTTCTTCCTCGCTACCTTTTCTTTCCCTTCTTTTTTCCTTTTTTCCTTCTTTCCTTTCTTTGTTTTTCTCCTTTTGCTTCTCTTTTCCACTGCTTTACCTACATTACATTTCCTTTCTTCCCTTCCTTTTTTCTTTTCAATTCCTTTCCTTTCCCTTTGATTTTTCTGTCATATTTTCCGTTCGTT
The DNA here is from genome assembly GCA_964058755.1 of Campiglossa producta. Classification (NCBI taxonomy): domain Eukaryota; kingdom Metazoa; phylum Arthropoda; class Insecta; order Diptera; family Tephritidae; genus Campiglossa; species Campiglossa producta. Next base: position 158,208,228 of record CAXKVI010000001.1, read on the forward strand.
ACCTTAACTTACCTTTATTTTCCTTATATCCATTCCTTTCCTTTCCTATTATTTTCTTAATTTAATACTTTTATTTATTTCATTTTGTTTCATTTTTATTAATTTTATATTATTCCCTTTCCTTTCATTTCCAACAAATTTTATTTTTTTACTTTAAATCACTTTTCTATTTCTGATTTTACTTTTTTTTTAATTTTATCAATTTTCCATTTTATTTTATTTCACTAAGTCTAGCCACGAAGGGCCTTGTGCATGATCTAGCTTATTTGTGCTTTTTTTCAAAAGCATTTGCTTCTATGAATCCCCACGCACAGATTTTGTTTTTGTAAACACTGTTTGTACCTAAGCTCAATAAAGATGACGCGCTGGCTCATGTTATCTTATTGCTGCCAACAAAACAACTCACCCTACTGCAATGAATGCAAACACCACAATGCAAGTGGTCATACCTACATACATACACCCATAACAGCGGCTCTATAAAGCGAATGCGTGTATATCACATGTAGTGGTGTGATTTTCAAATCATATTATAATTAATTTTTTTTAATTTTTGGTTTGTTTTCGGCCACCCTGCTCGGCAAAACATATCGATACATACCAAATTTTATATACCTTAGAATTGTGGCTATTGCAAAAAAGGGATGAACCAGTTATGTTTGCGCATTTATATATAATAGATTTTGTTTGAAAACACTATGCTTCTCCAATGTTCTCGAGCCGTTCCCAAACGATCTGTTTCATTCAATGTATAACCACATACGAGTATGTATAAGAGCGATGTAATGTTAAATGTTTGGCTTTTTTTGGTTTACTGCTGTTTCATCGATCTATTTTTAAAATACTTTCATTTATTTACTTGCATTTAGTGCACTCAAGCTTTGTTTAAGAAAAATTATTTTGCCGGAAAACTGATTAGTGTTTTTAGATGAATCATCAATACAAATCTGTTATTTTTTTGGATTTTCCTGTTTCCTATATATACACTAGGGTGGGCCAAAGGCTGCGATTTTTTTTAGGGAAACTAAAAAGCGAAAATCTAGTTAAAAATGGTGTATTCTTAGAAATATTACCCTGCTATACACTGCTACGACATTCAGTCAGCTTTGTAATGTTGCCTTTGAAAACGTGATAGAAAATCGTGATGTAAATATCAGCTGTTTTATATTTACATCACTATTTTCTATCACGTTTTCAAAGGCTGTTTTATATTTGCATCACTATTTTCTATCACGTTTTCAAAGGCTGTTTTATAGTTACATCACTATTTTCTATCACGTTTTCAAAGGCAACATTAAAAAGCTGACTGAATGCCAAAGCACTCTCTACAGGGTAAAAATAAAGTGGGCCACCTTAAAATTTTGAGTTAACTTTTTGGTTTTGACTCCTTTTTTGTAAGGTATAAACTAAGCAAACAGTTCACCCACCCTAACGTAGAACAATAATGCCTAAATAAACAAATATTTAGTTCGTACAAAGCCATTTAGAAACCTGTGATGGTATTTAAAAAATCTTTATCTAAACCAATGGAAAAATAGTTGCTTTAATGATTTGCAAAAAGTGAATAGATTATAGTAAGGCCGGCGTTTTTTTTAATTCATTACTTGTTTTTGTTGTGTCTGTATGAACTTGTGACTTTCAATTTCTGCTTTATTTCTCGCATCCGTTGCATTCAGTTTGGATCGTGCATTTACATATATTTGCACAGTAATATTTTTTATCGCTTATTTGTTTTTTTAATTTTTCTTATTTTTACTTAATACAGTGGTGGGCAGCAAATCATGACGCATCAGAATTCATTTTGGGTAAAAACATTTTTTTTTTTTTCATTCTGAATTTTTTTTAAGCAAAGATTTGAAAAGACATGAGTTCAGAGCAGAAAAGTTGTCTTTTAATTGCATACTTGCATACGAACCCCATGACAATTACCCAGTAGGAAAAGGTAATGTTTGGTAATGTATAAAGTAATGTATATCCCCTATGAAAATTTGTATGTATACATGAATTCATGCATTACTTTTTTTACATGCAGTACGTTGCTCATGCTTTTATTCATGGATGAAAAAGGTAATGCGTTACCTACTTTCCCACTGGGTAAATTTACTGCAGATTGTAGGCAATTAATGGAAACCATAGTGTATCAAGTGTATTGGTACACTATGATGGAAACAGTTGAATGTTTTTTTTTTCAGAAAAAGCGAGAGTTAATCTAGCAAAATATCTAGACCGAAGCTGAGTCAGATTGACTCGCGAATAACAAGGAAGGTTGCGTGTCCAAGGAAGTTAATGGGTAACTGTAGATGTGATTGCTGATAAAGTAAAATTGCGCAAGGTGAAGACTGAAGCATGTTACACCAATCGAAGGATCCTTATCTGTGGCATTATGTTGTTGTTGTTGTTGTTATTATGTCATAAAATCTGGTGAGGAAGTTTAAAAAAATTTAGAAACGAAGCAATAATTCCACCCTATGCCAACCCTTCTTTATTACTCCAGGACTTTTATGTTTCGTTTCTAGTCTTCACAGTTCATTGACGGTCCACCTCTTCATACTAGAGGGATTAGATATTTGAGTATTTTGTTGTTTTTAATAGTGCTTCGCCCTGCCTAGAGTGCATGATCATTCCGAACATCATCATCAAGCTCTTCGAGCGGTAGTCCAAGAAAACGAGCATTTTCAAAAAGGTTTAAATAGTGTAAAGTATCATGGGGGACATACCATATGCAGGGCATGTGTCTAAAATGTGGTCGTTGAGTTTGGATAAGCTAGAGTTTAATTTGTTACAATGTCTAGATCGAAGTTGAGCCAAATACAAGACCACCCCGGGTGCGGGGCTCACTGTCCGTGACCTGACAAAGGTGTCAACCGATTCAGTGTTAATGTCGGTTAAAGTCCGCTTATGGTTCCGCAGATGAAACGGCTCAGTGATATGATGCTGGATCTCATCAGAGTGCTTACGTATATGTTTCCTTATGTTCTGATCTGGTTTATCATTTGCCTTGCTGCGCATTGGTAGAACTGTGAGTTTTATGGCAACCATGCTGGCGATAGAGGACACAGTAACCTTACAGTCGAAGTATTTAAACACAACCATAGAAACGTTGTTCAAATGTGCAATGAAGGCTTCGCTGTTTCTCATCGTTGTGTCCGCCCAATGGCAGATTTTGCCGATCGTCTGATTTCCACATTCAGCTCCCTGCTTCAGCAGCTTCGTGGATCTTTATTTATTCAAATTCCAAGATTTCGAAATTTTCCGGTATGCCGAAAGCTCGAGATTTCAATAAATAAATAACCGGGATCATAGGACGAAAAAATGCCACGGAAAGGCCGGGATTCGGGAATCGGGATTCCCCAAGTTTGTTCTTTACATTTTAGTATGATGAGGCACAAAAACATGTTTTCCAATTTCAAACCCATCACTGTATGTGCCTTTATGCATGTGAACATTTGTGTGGTGATCAAGCGATTTTGCGAGAAGTGATATGCCGAGTATTGTTTGTTTCGCAATAGGTAGGTATATGCGATCTTGAACAGATGCCGCTTTATTGAAGCAATTTATTGAGGTTATGTAGTATATACAACGATGTGCATTCATTAAATATATATGTACATATGCAGGTATGTATATATCGCACAGCGAGATCTAAACAGCGAACACGTCATAAAATACCTCTTTCAGAAAGCTCGTAAAACTGATTGCGAATAGAATTTTTAGATTTTGCCAGGTCGGTTTTTTTTGTTAGTAGTAGGCTTTAAATTCAGGTAGCCACTATCATACAATGGTTCTGAATTGTAGAGTTTTGAGTTAGCTCTCTTTGATCAAGATCAATACTTTTTCTAGACTAACTTATTAACTTCCAATAGCTTTTTATACGTCGTTTATTCGATTACACTGATTCTATAACTACATATACAAATCTAATTTTCCAGTTGTAGATCACTGTAAACTTGTATTTACATATATATCCATTATTTTTCATTAGAGAACAGCAACACAGTGCCCCGTTGGCAAATCACAGCTAGAAGATTACTTCTATGAATATATTAAGTAGTCGTGATTTTTTAAACAAACATTTGTCTCACATACAAATGTATTTGTACATTACATACATATGATATCTAGATATCTACGAACACATATGCAAAATATATAGGTTTCAGCCACAGTTTTTTTTTTTTTTTTTTTTTTTGTTAAGTTCCACTTATGTGTTATTGTAAAATTATTTTGTTTGTTCTCTAATTTGTCTACGCTCACGAGATTTTTTTCTTTTACAAAAGTTAACAATGATAAAATGATTTTTAGCTGAAGCGATGATGTCATCATTTGCTAATAAATATGCCAAGCATATTACCAGCAGAAAAAAAAATTTAAGAAAAAATTACTAAATTAAAAAAAAACAATTAAATAAATAAATCAAGCATTTTTAATTTAAACCCAATTAGAAAACCTATTATTCACTACATCAATTCAAAAACCGCAGCCAATTTATGAAAAAAAAAATAAGTTCAATAAATTCCATTTAAATTAATCACATTTAAACTACAATTAATTTTTGCTGAGTCAAACATTTTCTGAGAAACACATACAAAAAAAATACAATAAAAAACCAAAAATATTAAATGGAGTAACGACTCTTTAATTCTAAGTGAAAGCTAAAAATTTAACTATTTTTTAAAAGAAAATTTCTATTTACCAAAAGCTAATAAATTATTTTCACTGAAAACGTTATTGTTCACTCACTGCTGCTTCAACGACTCAATATAGACTGAAATGCGCCACTCAGTTGTAATTACTTTTATTTGTGTAGCCATTGAAAGAGCATACAAATGAGTATAAATTTCTCAGCAACTTTTTGTGGGGAGCTAAGAAAACAGCTGCCAACAAGAGTTTGGTATGTGGAGCATTGGATGACATGGTTGCCGTTTACCTAATTATTCTCCTACCAAAAGTATATAAAAATGTGACTCATACATTAGTGGTTGAATTTATGACAATATTTGGCATATAAGTGAACATAAAAACATAAAAAAACACACTTTAGTTTGTCAACTCTATGCGATGTGATATTGTATGCATTTGATCTGATACGATACCAAAGAGGTTAGATCCATAAGAGGCGTCACCAACCATGTTCGGGCAGAGCTACTCGCAAGAAGCAAATTCGGTATTTTCTATGAGGGTCTTGCCCATTCCACTTTGTGGTTTTCGCTAGTTATTTTGTAAAATTCGCTGGTCGATTGAGTAGGGTTTGAGCTTTATCAAATCGAGTTTTTTTGTCAAACTGAGTGATTTGCAGAATGCATTGAGCTTTTTACAAATTCAGATTTGGAGGAGTAAAGGAAATTTCCCTTTCATTTTGCCGACGCAAATTCTACAATTCGTTTTTTTTGTCCAAAGCGAAAAGTCTTTCCACCACGACCTTATTCGCTACACCATCCCTTGTTATTACATCTGACTTTTTTTTCAAAAAGTTATTCCTTATATTTTTAAACAAATGACAGTAGTCAAACAAAAAGTGGATGTCACTCCCCTTATATGTATATGTGGTGTTTTCCTCGTTAAGGCGTAGCTTCTTAAATGCATATTGGTTTTGTGGGCCTTGGTCGCATAACGCAGCTTTTACATCAAGCCCAATAGTGCGAGCGACGTCTACGTTTGCCCATAAGAACTCGATTATTTCATCCGCATCTGCCCCATTCTTCACTACATAGTAAGACAATACGTACTTCCATTTACTACATATTCCCTTAACCATAAAAAATAAGCATTTATCACCAATAACATTTTGTCGAGAGCCATCTCCACTGTCGACAAATCCATCAATAACGTCTGAAGTCTTGTTGTAAGTCAAGTCGTTTTTGATGGAAACCTCATCCCACATTATTGAGCATATGCGATCGGTTATTGGCATAGGTGCAATCATCGCCTTAAGATTTTCTATCACCTTCTCGTCAATGCCAGGACGGACGAACCGAATAGGTCGCTCTCTTAACAGCGTACTTTCGCTGGGCAACCGGAAACCCAAGTCATCCCTCATGAACTTGTAGGCCTTGGACGAAATGTAACGTAAATTTTGCGCCAAATTTTTTTCGTCTTTTGTGTAGTGGGTTAAATTTTTCCCTGTTATCATCTTGGCGAATGTAACCGAGTCTTTCGTTGCCCCGGGTTTCGGTACGATAGCCCTATCCCGTAATTTGTACATTTCAAGGTTTAATTTTTCCTCGTTCTTCTTCAACGTACTAATCCCTTTATTTAAATTAAGCTCCCTCTTCATATAGTACCGCTGCTGCTTTGCGTAACGTTCGTGGTCGCAGACAAACTGATACTCGGGATCTAGTCCTTCCTCAGAGCAAATGTCTACACGCTGGCGCTTTACGTGTAAATCTGAGTAAAGCTCGAACTCTTCAAATGTGAGGTCTTCATCGGATTCTTTTTTAGGCTTCAGTGGTACAGCTCTCTGAACTACCGAAGACCCACTCCCACTTGGGACATCTGTGTCCACTCCCCCAAATATTGATGGTACAACCCCTTCTCGAAGATGTCTCCCCCTTTTATCGCTGGCCCTAAAATGTTTGTCACATATTTGCAACTCGGTATTTTTTGCATGTTCAACTGGTATGTTGCACGCATAAGCCCAAGAGTTTCTCCCTAACTCTTCTTTGGGAAATCCGTGCAGGACGACACCCTCTCCAGAATTACAGCCAGCTACAGAGCATTTTCGCTGCACCTTGTAGCCTTTTGGGACATATTCATGCGACTGTGCATCTTCATATCCTTTGAAATTAAAAAAAAAAAAATTTAATTAGAATCTACTTGACCCATTTATTAAAAACCAATACTATTGCTGAAAACATATGAGTCGACCCTCGTATATTTTGCAAGCAATATATAGCCTGCAGTAAATACTGACAAAAATCACGGGACTTGTCGTTCAATAGAATAAATTTATTCTCCACATCATCTTGAATATAGGCAAATTCCAATATAATAAAAAAAGTGAAAATGAAATTGTTTTGTTTTAGTCTAATTTGCACAATTGTGTCAGCTAGTATATGTGCATATATGAAATCACGTACGAATATTGATGAGAATATGTATTAATGTTATGGTTGGCAAATCCCGCGATTTTAAACGTAAGTATGAAAAACTAAAAATATTAAATAGTACTGATATTAAAAAGTACTGATCTTAAACTAGTTCAAAAGAGACCAAAAAAGGTATAGTTTAATTTAAGTATTAATTATTGAGCCAGCCCTCGTATTGTCAACTACCACACATCCATACACACTCGCGCATTTCCATATGTAAATAAATCAAGGACTGAAACCGAAACCGAAACCGTAACCGTAACCGATTAAAACCGATTCATTTTTCAAAACCGAAACCGAAACCGTAACCGTTATTTTGATCTGGAAAAGAACGAAACCGAAACCGTTTCAAAAGCCGGAACCGGTTCCAAACGGTTTTGAATTTTTTTAGTGTATCACTTTAAGTGGGCACAAACAGGTATTTACTCTGAAAACTTTCAGGGAGGATTGTCGAGCAAGGTTACAAAATACGCGTTTTAACCTTAGTATAAAAATTCTGAAAGAGGAAATTTGATTATAGTTGAATGAAGCGACCGAAAAAAATTTACGAGATACGAAAACGAAATGTTCAGGCTTGACTCAGAAAGCACCACTCATATTAATGTTTTTGGCGATTTATACATTTCATTTAATATTTTTCTAATAAAAAAGTAGAGTTAATTCTAGGAATTTGTTTTGCAGAAATTTCATCCATGCATAGCGTTAATAAAATTTATTATTATATTAGAGAAATCCCATCATGGCAGCAGGAAAAAAAAACCGAAACACGTTGCAAAACCGAAACCGTAACCCGAACGTTATTTTAATCGGTTTCAGACCTTGAAATAAATATTTAGGTATACACCTGTCGTTAACACAAACTAAAATCGAAACCGAAACTAATATTTTCTAATAAAAAAAGTTTAGTTTTATGAATTTTTTTCATTTTGAAACCGAAACCGAAAAAAATATTGAACCATTTAAATTTTAATTGTAAAACTTTTCACTTTTTTCACTTAAAAAAAATTAATACTCACCCAAGTTTACTGTGGGGATAGCGCTTTCCCTCAAGCGCTTGGAACCCATGGCCTCCTGGAGGAAATGACGGCTACAAACGCTGAACTGCATTTTGGTGATCCTGAGGTTCTCCCTCCATTTGGCAGCAAGCTCAGGATCGGATGGACTTGCAAAAAAGCGAAGTTCTGGGTTGGACCGCTTTTTGTTACCACATCCCATAACATCACAAACTGTATTATATGGCATTTTTTTAAATTTGAAAATTTTTTTTTAAATGCTTTAAAAATCACTTTCAAGATCACTTTGATTTATTAGTTTAAAATATTGACAGATGTTGCCTTGGCAAAAACTTTTCAATATTAAGTTTTTTTTGTAGTTTTTACCAATCTTTCTTTTAAAAAAGCGGTAAATTTGAGTTCCAGTTACAGATTCTCTCCCAATTTTTTTATTTTGGTGGTGTTTGAAAAGTTTCGATATTCGTTACTATCGATAAACAATATCGATATATCGATACTATTGAAATTTTAGTATTTTCAGGAAAAAACGTTTAATTTGTACTAAAAATGTAGCTTTGCGGTGCATTTGCCATTTATTTTACACTTTTCAAACATGATTTATACTTTTTAACTCTATACCCGTGACTTTCGATAGCAATAATAGATAGAAGTATCGATATAAAGAAACCATCGATATATCGAGAAAAGTTTTCCAACTGTAGCACAAGATGGTATCCAAACATATACACCCACATATATAATTGCATAGATTTTTTTTATTACTAATGCAAAATACATATAAAAGTATACTTATTTTGGAAATAAGTTTTTCTCACAGACACTAGGATAATATTATTGAGGATATCACTCACAGACACTTACCTATGCACCTTACACTTTACTTATTGGAACCCGACGGCAAAGCAAAATTCCAAAAAATTTTTTTTATTAAGTTTACTTTAAATAACTATACTCAAACTTTTCCACACTTTATTATTGTTTCTTTGTAGCACTTTTATACAAATTTCCACAATTATATGAACAATGCACGTAAAACTTACTTGTAAAAACCCGACGGCAAAGCGAAATTCCCAAAAAAAAATTTTAATCTAAATTCACTTTAAATAATTAATCTTTAAACTTTTCGTACTTCTTTTTACTTTATTATTATTTACTTCTATCACATTTCCGCAAATTCGCGCAATTTAAACAATTAAACAAACAATGCAAAAAGGGAAATTTTTCCTATTGAAGCTTTTGCACATAAAAAATACTAAATTTTTTCATGCACCTTTTACAACATTATTTCACTGAAAATCACAACACTCTCACTTTATTTTATTAATTTATAAATTATTTCTCACTTTTTCACTATTTTGCACAATTTCATAAATTAAATGGACAATGCAAAAGGGAAATTACCCCAATTGCAGCTTTTGTCCATCACTCAATTGTGCTTTGCTTTTTTTCTTTTTCACTCATTCTAAACAAATTTCTCACTCATTTTAAATAAAATTTGAGCAGCGAGTAAGAACAAAGGCCAAAAAGGAAAGGGCAAGACCTTCATAGAAAACATCGAGTTCCATCAAACATGCGAACAAATATTTTTCATATTTACATCACATGGAACTGACGCCTCTTATGGATCTAACCTCTTTGACGATACCTTATTTCACTTGAAGTGATATGATTTGATGTCACTTGACTACTTGATCTAATCTTATGAGATATGATTATGATAATTATGATGCAGTCATCTAGCATACATTGATCTGATCATATTTCATGAAGTGATGTGATTTGATGTCACTTGACTACTTGATCTGTTCTTATGACTATGATAATTTACAATTATGTGTTGTCATATGATGTGATATTATTATATTTGATCTGAAATAGTAAATATCTATACAGTTATGTGACATCAATCGATACACAAACTATGATACACTGATCCGATATTGTTTCATAAAGTGATGTGATTTGATGTCAGTTTACTACATGATGTGATCTTATGTGATATGATTGTGATAATTAAGATTTTATGATGTCATATAATTGTATATGATTATATTTGATATAGAAAACGTTCTTAAATCAAAGATCTAACCTCTTTGCTTAAATGATATCTGTGAGTATAATATTACAGTTAGACTCTGTGATGTGACTTAAAATGCGATGTGATGCCACTTGACCAATCTTATTTGAAATTTTCTTTAATTTTCTAATGTCCTAAGATGTTATCGTCTCATTTCGTCTGTTTGGATTTGAGGTGATGTGTCCTTAGCTACGATATGATATCACATCATTATAGTAGCTTATCCTTATGAGATGCGATTTTATATAAGTGATATTTTGATATATAATATCATCTGTTGCAATGCATTAAAAATTAGTTTACAGCACAAGATTAAACTATAGTAATTAAACACGGCCGCCGTGGTGTAGCGGTTAAGTGTTCGGCCTTCTACACCAAGTCGTGGCGGTTCGATGCCCGACAAAAGTAACATCAAAAATTAGAATTTTTCTAAACGGGGTCGCCCCTCGGCAGTAGTTTGGCAAACTCTCCGGGTGTATTTCTGCCATGAGAAGCTTCTCAGCAAAAAATTCATTTGCTTTGCAAGTGCCGTTCGGAGTCGGCAAAAACCTGTAGGTCCCGCCAACTTGTAGGAAAACTCAAAAGCAACACACCACAAGTTGGAAAGAGAAGCTCGGCTAAAAATCTCGTTAGAGGTTATGATAACCTGTTGGTATTTCGCCGCCATTAGTTTTTTTTTTTTTTTTAATTAAACACGGCGCAACCTTGACAACTTAGCCGCGTGCAGAAATCTTGTGTCGATACGATCTGATAGTTATATAAATTGATCAAATTTTATAAAAACGACAGGGATACATTTTCTACATTTTAAAACATTTAAGGAGAATCGGATGTAAGAGTAGGTCGCCTCCCCGTTGGTGCACCCTGGGTAACGCTATGCACTAGCATGTGTCGATACGATGTGATGTCGTACGACATTAATTAATACTGTTACTTTGCCCTTTAGAAATGAAAAGCACCCTATACTAAAGCCATCACCTGTGGAAACCAAAAATGTTCATAACATTTGATTCTTTGGTAAAAAGAGAACTTTCAACACGAGTACAAACAAATGGGAAGAAAACGGTGGTTGAAAAAGTTTAACGTCCCAAATTTGGTTCAATCATACTGTTCAAGGTGCAAATACCCACATACCTATAGATATTGTAAGTATGTATGTGTAAAAGGTGGGTCTTGTCGCTCTCTATGACTCTCCCCAAAACAGAGAGCATTAAATTTCCAACACCGGCAAATCAGAATTAACAGCCACCTTCAATGTTTTTATTATTACTCATTCTATTGGAAGTAATCGTGTGTTTTGTTGTAGAAACTTGTTTATGTTGATCTAAATGACGTCATTCATTTAACTATGCTTTGCTATGAACATCATTTCCAGGTGAATGAGATGAAAAGGAATCAGGAAAGCAAGAATATTTAATCAAAATCATTATAACACTGTGCTACATGACATTTTTCGTGCTGCATATCACTGAAAGTATTCATGTAGAAAATTTAAAGTCGGAAGAGTTGAATGAGATTAATCTCTAACACATCAAAAGAGGGAAGGGATGGTATTTACGTACTGCATATTTCTGAAAGTATTCATGGACAAATAGGAATAGGGATAGGGATAGGGATAGATATAGAGATAGACATAGAGGTAGAGATAGAGATGGGGATAGGGATAAGGATAAGGATAGGTATAGGGATAGGGATAAGATTAGGGAAGGGAATGAAAATAGGAATGGGTGTACCAAGAAAAAGACGATGGGAAAGAGGAAAAGCAGGAAAGGAAAGATAAAAGGGGAAGAGTGAATTTTTGGGCAGGACAAGGTCTTTAGGGCACCCTTGTTATTACATAATCGTCACAAGCAGGTTACTAGCGTGTTTGTGATCACAATAATTACGATTTATACAAAACGCTCAGATATTCGTATACGTATACAAAAGTACAAACTTCCGCTAATTTACAACGACAAAAAGGAAAAAAAAATATATATATATTCATACGCTATTAAATTCATCAGCGCATTTAAAGAGTGAATCATGTGCTGATACATATATAACAAATCTTCCAAGCAGCAACAGATTTAAAATGGAATGCTTAACTACGATTTTTGAAGCTGACAGAGAAACAGTTTGCTTTATCACTTTTTACTCAATTTAACTAAGAGAAAAAAGATACATGTGAGCAAATAGTTTCATCACAACTACGTTGAGCTAGTGTTCGCAATCAATGGCGTTTCAATTGGAATCTCTGTCGCATTAAAATTCTTTAGCGTAACTCACGCTTTTAACGTCACATTAGTCATTAATCATGTTACTAAAAATATTATATATCTCAACAGATATTACACATTCATAGCACTTACCCTTATTATTTCAATATTCATATGTATATGTACTAGTACTTTGGAAGACAAAATCATGTTTTGTTTTTTTAACGAAATTTTAAAGCTGCTACACCTCATATCTTCCTACGATCTATTATGGTATATCACGCACGCCATTTTGTTTGATCTGAAATCAGAAAATCGTTAATTTAAATACTTAATTTAAACTCAGTTTAACTCACCACAAAGGGAATAGCGACGCGTGGCGCAATATTCGATTTTTCTATCAATGCAACAAAACACTTTTGCTCATTACATTTACTAAGAATGATGCGTTGATTTATTTTATGAGTATGGCTATCGCCTAATGCAGGACAAATTTTCCATTCATTGCCATTAACACGCGTCGTTAGCTCATTTGTTATAATAACCTGGCATGAAATTGAAGAGAAAATACCAAAGTTACTTTAGTAGATAGTAATTGTTTGTTATATTAGCTACTTCAAAAACATAAACAAAATGGACTAAAGATTGTCTATGCGATGTGATATCGTATGCATTTGATCTGATACGATGTAGCATAACATACACTGATCAGTATTTTTCCCACGTGAAGTGATTCGATGATACTTTATTACCTGTGTATTCTAACAATGTGATATGATTATATTTGATCTGATATAAAAAATATGTATATGAAATGGAATGATATGTGAGGATATGTGAGTATGATATAACAGTTACACTCTATGATGTGACGTCAATAAATACACCATCTGATTTGATCTTTTCCAATTCAAGGTGATGTTCCCTTAGTTACTATATGATATCACATCATTGTAATGACTTACATATATTTGATGTGATGCCATATTTTTTTTACATTAAAGTCAAAAAATTGTGGTAAGAATTTTGATCCAGAGAGAACTGGGAGGACAAAAGAAGTGAATGGCACGTTTTAATAGTTAAGATTAAGTATGATTTAAAGTTAAAGAAAGCATTTTTGACAGATATCATACGGACGGAGGGATTTGGGGGTTGAGATGACCTGAAGGTTCGTCTTGGTTATATCAAATTTATAAAAGGGCTGTCGAGCTGGTGTCTAAAGGTGCTATTACCTGAACATACCATATTGATATCTCGTAAGTGAATGTCCTTTCGCCGAATCCTCCTTAACACCTGCAGGGAGTATTTTTCTCGCTACTCAAACAAACAAAGCTGTTATTGATTATTTCTTACCACTACTTTATACTCCTTTGCTAGCTGTTGCAATTCAGTTAATAAGGCATAAATGAAGCCAGTGCGTTCCGCTACATCCTCCATAACTCGTAATGGGAATGAAAAGGAATCTACTATGATGAGTTTAAGCTATAAGAAAAATATGAAATCGATCAACACGTTTTCAAGTTAATAATTGAAAACTAAAGTATGTAGGTACCTGCTCATCCACAGTCAACATATTGCGCACATACTCAACCGCCGCTTGTAGAGTGCGATAGTTCTTACAATAAATATATGTAACACCAGCCATTATAGAATCAGCGGTGAAAGAGTTCTGGCTTGATGTGCCTATGTTGGTCTTATGCAGCGCGCGTTGAAAACGTTTCTCTGTACAAATAGCCATTTCTATAATAAAAGAATATGTATTAATGTAAAAAATAAAATAAAAAAGTAACATTCATTTACCACGCAAACGCGCCGCACTGAAATCTTGATTACTATCCAGATAAATTGCTTTGCCTTGCAGACCGCCAACTGATTTAGGAAATTGCACGTTGATACAAAGCTGCAAGCACATTTGTGTTTTGCCACATCCAGGTCCACCACAAAATTCTGTAATTATTCCTGCGGCAATTCCACCACCCAGCTTATCATCCAACTCCTTGCAAAGTGTTAAAATGTGAGGCATTTCCTTTTCTTGCCTCCAAATATCGAAGCATGTTGTTTTGAACATTATACTTAATATTGTTGTAGTTAGATTGCCTTGGTCTTCAGATGATTGTTTTCCTTGGCTTAAAAGTTATAATTTCTGGTTCTGCATCAAATTTAGGCTCCTTTGGTAAAAAACGTTCAAATTTTAATCAAATCCCGGCAAAAATTGTTTTGTTTACATTTTGCGCCAGCTGTTCGGTAAAGCCAGTGTTGCTTAACAGTATATGAATGCTTTCTAAGAGCATGTGCACATCAAGTAATAAACTTAAATCAAATAAATAAATTCAAAAATGTATATGCATATAAATATTAATAAAAAAAGGTATTTATTTCCGGATTCAGGATCCTTAGGCCAAAATATGTCTTTTGAGTCTTCTTCCACAATTTTAGCTAAATTTTTAGTAGTTGGGTACTAAAGGAAACAAATACCAAAAAAAAAGCTAAAAAAATTAATAAAAAAAATGTGTTTTTTGAGAAAAATTTACCTACGCGCTGCAGGAACCAGACAAGCCGACATATGTTTCGATGATACTGGAGTTACATCTCTTCAAGGACTTTTCTTCCCGAAAATTGCTTGTAAATAAAAAAGCAACAAAGAGTTTAAGGGCCGCTTGCATAAAAGCTGATAACGACTAACCGGAGTTTAATTGACGTATTTTGTATGGTTAGCTGTCAAGATTAGGCTTAATCGGCTTTTATGCAAGTGGCCCTAAATGTTAAAAATGGAAAAATATTCGTGCTTAATTAAGTATGAAAATTCTTTCATAGGTTTCACACCAAGTCCTAAAAATTCGCAAATCTTTCATATAAGTTAGCATTGAAATTAAAGAAATGTTCTATATGGAAGTATAAATATATGCATAAATGGACACTGAGAAGGGTTTACCTTCAAGCTGGGTAGTGGCCTAAGGTGCTAGACCTTCTAGCATACAAGTCACTACAGTGTTGTGAGTTCGACTCTCACAATGCCGGGAAGAAAAGTCCTTGAAGAGATGTAACTCCAGTATCATCGAAACATATGTCGGCTTGTCTGGTTCCTGCGCGTAGGTAAAAAAATACCGTCGGTATTTACAGCAATAGACTACAAGTCAAAAAAGCAACAAAGAGATAAAAAAAAATAATAATAAAAAAAGTTAAAATAATTTTAAATAAAATCAAACAAAATTAAATAAAATTAAAAAAATGTATGAAATAAAATAATAAAAAAAAAATTAAATAAAAAAAAAAAAAAATAAAATAAAATAAAAAAAAAAATTAAATTAAATTAAAAAAAAAATAAAGAAAAAAAATTAAATATGTAAAATATTTAGAATAAAAAAAAAATAATATAGCAAGTTTTTGAAAAAAATTCTGAGACAAGTCGTTTTTAAAAAATATTTTAAAATTGGGTGATCCTTCACTCTTTCGCGCCTCAAGCTCAAATCACGCTACTTATTCCTTCGCTAATAAATAACGCCAATTTGAAACACACCATCGGAGTTTAAGTGATCCTTCATAATTTTTTTTCAACTCTTTCGCTTCCTACCTCTTCCTCTGCTGCTGAATTCGGGTGTCGTTATAAAAACCTTCTGCGCTGGAGGTTCTTTGTCTATTCGCATAACATGACACAGTCAGGTTGCGTTCAACTGGCTGCCGCAGAGGCACACTTAGGTCAGTTTTGAAAGGCTCATTGTGATACCACCAGCACTAGGAAAGTCAGTCCCGGGACTCGACCATATGGAAAATCCCTTAGTTGCCGGGATTCTCCACATAGCGGAATCCCGCTGACTGATACTGGCGTCCAAGATTGTTGAGACCTCAGCGTGGAAGACACTGCAATGATCAGCCAGTCTGAAGACGAGCTCAAGACACATTCAGCTCATATTTAAATTTCCTTCGATACTCGCCGGTGTAACAACAGGAAGGACCATAAGTCGCCCGTTGTACTTTTCTCTAGAACATTCCAAAGGCAATCTCATCTTCTTTCTACTCTGTCCTTGATTCCGAACTGGGCTGGTGGATTTTATTTCTCAATTCGCTACTTCCGGTAAACTCTGCTCCTCGAAGTATCTTCTCAGGCAGTCGGCTTGTCTGAGGGAGCTGCTGTTATTGCTCAAAGCCAGACATGACAGGATGCCGGAAACTTGCACAAGGTACGAACGTCCAGAAATGGAACTGCCGTCCATAACGATCTCATCAGATGAGCCTGAAGTATTTGTTTGATATTCTTGATACTTATTTAGACTAGGTTTTTCTTAGCAAAATTGCAGACCGAATCAAGCACCCTACGATCCCTTCCCACTGCCACCGCTTTTTGTGAGCTTTCACACAACAACTGTAAACCTCTGTCCGCAAGTAATGGAAGCTTACATGAATAAACAAATATGCGCAATCTAATCTTGACTGATTAGCATTCACATTCTAGCTTGCTTTAGTTACTTTCGCTTGGATGTGTGAAGTCGCACACCTGAGAAAATAATTGCTGATCACAACTGGAAAAAAACGCGATCATTATTACGTAGAGACACTGAAAATATGACGAACGAGGGTGGCTGGTGTGGACGTAATTTTAAACCACGAACTTTTCCCAAACACCCCCCTACGGTTTGCTACAATAAACCTGCCTCGGCTCAGGTCAATCAGAAGCAATATGACGATCAACGTTTTGAGGCGATTACCGGAGATATTGTCGAGACCTTGTTGGTGCCAAAGCGTACAGCGCGCACTTGGACAATGCAAGCTGGAGATTTGTGTCGCATTACCGTCTGTGAGGGCTCCCAAGTAGGTGACGTTAATTTTTGGAACTTGGATAATACCAAAGAACGTTTCTATTCGGGCAAAACACGTCAACTGCATAGCACCCACTTGAAGGTTTACGATCGTTTATGGAGTAACTTGCCATATTTACGTCCGATGGCCACATTTGTTTATGACTCTTTAGCGGCATATGGTGTGGATGAGGATGGCGGCTCATTGCATGATGTGGTAGGTACACGCTGTGATGATTACACATATAAGCTAATCACTGGTAGAGATCGTGTGGGTAGCTGTCATAGCTCATTGACCAAAGCTGTGGTGGAGGAACGTGGCATGAAGGAGGAAGATGTACACGATGTTTGGAATATTTTTATGTGCACCGGATTTACGAGGGTGAGTTTTTTTACGGTTGCATCATAGACCGGAAGCAAGCTGACCTGGGACCAAGTAGTAGTATGGTAGCTAAAAGCATAACCCAATGCGGGTTAGGGGGTTTAGAGTATACCCGAATTATATTGGGGGTTAACGAAGTCGTTCACACGGTAGTGGGGGTTAGCTCATAAGCGGCTGTGTCAGGTTCAATGTGCTTAAGTGATACCAACGGCTGTTGTTGTTGTAGCGAGGTGTAGCCCTGCCTAAATGTCAGACAGGGTCACCCCGAGGGTATTGCTCTTGGCCGGGTCGATATAAGAAAACGGCCCGGGTCGTTTCGGCACGATGGGTACAGCACAAGTACTGGTGCCGTTCTCGTAGAACCGGCAATACAAGAAACTAGCCGTGTAGGCTATGTAGGTCATTTAGCGTTACCCAGGGTGCACCAACTGGGAGGCGACCTTTGTTGGTGCATCCATCTACTCGTTTAAGGGGATGTGACTAAGGCATCGAATCTTGAAGGTTTTTGACGAACCCAGGACTTCGGGAATGACAATCCCGGGATGCCAGGTTTTTTCGGGACTATCTCAGATACCGCCCAGGTGCAGAAGTGTATTCTACGCAGAAATACTGGGGATCGTGAAGCAGATGTTAGACCGTCATTTCCTTAAACCGCTGCCCAGGACCCCGAACTCAGAAATGCGTTTGCACATTTCCAATTTTGTGATCAGATCTGGGGAATTTGTTGGGTTTTTTGCCAAGAGCTCTTGACTGGAAAATGAACTGTAACTTTGCTACTAGGCGGATTGTCGTGGAAACGATTTCGTTGACCCTGAAACCGGATGATACCAACCTTGAGTATATCCCTCTTAACCCAGAAAGAGTCTTGTCGAGATGGATTCTGTAATGATGACCAATTTCGTCAATGAAGTCTAAGTCTTCCGCTACCCAGTCCGCTGGTATTGTCAAAGATAGCGCTCCAATAAACATAGATACTAAGCTGATCCACAAAACAAAAGCTCGCTTTCGGTCTATTAGGTTATATTTAGAAATATTAAAATATATATTTTTCCGTTTGTAGGACACTCAGCAGTATTTCTGTAAACCCAGTCCGTCTCGTAAAGGTGATTATATTGAATTTATTGCTGATATGAATCTTTTGGTGGCATTAAGCGCCTGTCCGCAAGGTGACGTGTCGATAACGGTGGGTGAAGAGGTCCCCGACGACGTATGCCATCCGCTGAAGGTCGAAGTCTTTCGGAAAAAATAGCTACTAGAGCAGGTTAAATTCGTACGAGCCTTGATATAAAAAAAAACATAAAATAAAGCTTAAAACAAGTTCATACATACATACATTCCAATCTCGATGTCTTTTTTACTCATCTTTTATTGGTTGGCGCTACCCCCAAGTTAGTAGAGTAATAAGAAAGTAGAACAGACTCTAATATTATGCTTAGTTCGCCCTGCTTATTTGGCGCGTCCATTCATGGAAAGGGACGTGACGAACCAAAAAGATGCGACAGGCATACCTACATCAGATATATTCTAAGACCCCTAACCCGCAGGGGATCGGTCTCTTAGATGTGGGCTACCAAGTAGAGTAGGAATATCGGCCGATACGATAACCTTCTAGGTCATGTCATCCTTCCATCCATGAGGAAGGAGAAGACAAGTTAGAGGTATCATATCCGTAGATCAACCATCGAGTTATCACGTCATTACCCACATATGTGTAAAATAGTCGCCTCTTACGACCGGTATGCCTACCTCGGACATATTCTAAACCCCTAACCCGCAGGGGCATCGAAAGAACAGTGTATGTGGTCTCTGTAAAAACATCCCGTTCTCATCAACTCACTTCCGCAACATCCCTGCTAGAAATAACCATATTTCTGGCTGCTATGGAGGATCGATTTTTTTTTACTTGATCACGCGATCTGGCTAATGCTAATGCTAATGTAGCTGCTTCGATGGCGAATGAGAGACAAGAGCTAGTTTACAAATTTAGGAATGTTAGTCCCTGTGCCGTTTATCAGGTGAATTATGGAGGGCAGCTAAAATGTGCTTCGCTGGTGAAATCCGGTTTCAGTGAAATCACTTCAGCAACATCTCTACTCCAAATAACCTTGTTTCGGGTTTCCATGATCTCATTGTGTGGGCATAGTATCAGATGGGCGATATTTTGTAGTCTAGCTTTGAAGCAGATCTTGTCGAGACTCCCGTTCACAGCCCAACTGTCGTTGTAGCGATTTGTTTAACACCGACCCAAAGGTTATGACTCCAAGGCTTTTACAAAGACCCGAATCGCTCCTCAGCACGTCCTACGAAATACATACCTCACGAGAGAGCATTGATTCTGGCTGGGAAGAAAATTGTGATATGAAAAAATTGACCAAAAATGGAGGTCGGTTTTCGCTTCTGCATTTTGGCTCCAATCCTTCTTTTGGACCATCCGAATCCTTAGCTGAAAAGTCTCCAATCTCTCTCAACATCGTAATTTTGTCGGCTTGGGCAAGAACATTCGGGCATTACTACTAAAACCAGTCGATACCAACACCAACAACTACAACAGGCCAACAGATCTCTGTCGTTCCGCAGAATTTATTACCATTGCTGTCAACATATAAGGCACCTTTCGAGACAGGCAATTGCTGACTCGAGAGAGTAAGCCCTTGAGATGAATAAGAGATTATAAAATGCACAAAGCAGCTATTTGATCAAAAAGGGTATCTAGTCAGATAGTTGCTTTGACAATCACTGACCGGCGAAGGAAAAGTACACGCTGGGCAGGGCTACGCTTCGTTACAACAACAACAACAACAAGGCTGGTATAAGGTATCAACTATCGCGTATCATAGAATCTCTCCAGAGACGGCCGTTACGAATGCGTTAGAATATTCGCAAAATAAAATCGCCAAGGTCATTTCACTTCAATATATGTATATATTTATTTAAAGATATCTATGTATGCATTTTGTGTATTACTAGTGCACACTTAACACATACATATGTACATATACATAATAATGTAGCATTTATGTTAATTTCATTGCATTTAGAGAATTGATAGATGCTTAACATTTTTATTTTATCGAATGCAAAATTTGCCGTTTTTAAAAGTTTTATGTGTGTTTTTGCTTTGTAGTGTAGTGATGTAGTGTAAAGCAGCACATATTTCGTATTACGTGAATTATACAGGATGTTTGTGGGTTTTAGTATTGGATTTTCTAACACGTTGCTGGCTGTGGGTGGATACAGCATATCTAATATCACCCGCGTCTATTTGTATTTATATAATTTTTTTATTTTTTCATATTAATTAAACATTTGAATGTATATATATAATAGTGTTATATATGTGTGGGTCAAAGTGCAGCAGCGGCAGAAGCTAGATATATTTATTAATTTGCTGCTGCTGTTGCTTAAGCAGTCGCTGGTACGACAGCACCAGCAGCCAACTCCCGATAAGCATCCTGTAGCGCATATTGTTGTTCTGGTGTCAAAATACTCGCACATGCTTGGAAAACTTCAGGATTGGATTCAACTTGTTTTACTATGCCCAACATACGAGTACCAACATCGCTCAAAGACGCCACAACTTTTGTAACGAATGCTTGTGCTATGATTGAAACAATGCGTGGTAAATTGCTATTGTTGTTACCAAGTATAATGGGGTGATTGGCCTGAATAAGATCACACATATAACCATAAATATGCGGGGCTTCATCGGCATCCTCGGTAACGGGCAGCCATGAGAACCTAGAGGTATGGAATTTTAAGTTGTAGCTTATAATTCGAAAAATGTTAAATAAATTTGAAAATACATACCAAAGATTGAGTACCTCATCGACATTTGGTATGGCGCTGCTGTTATATTTTAGGATTTTCGAAACGGCTGCAATTGCATTTTCTGTAGGATTAACATTTTCGGGTTCACGACTCTTCGGATCGGATATTACTTGCACTAATAGTGGAATGATTTGAGCACATGTAACCGCAAAGTGTTCACCGCCAAACTGTTTATAAAACGAATTATTAGTTTAGGTTGTTTTATTATAGAATAATAAATTAATTTATTATTACCTGTCCAAGTACACCACAACCATAAGCGGCTGCTTGTCGCACTTCTGGGGATTTGTCCGCAACGTATTGCAATAATGGTGGTGTGAAAATTTGCTGATAGGCTGCGCAAGCTGGACCACAAAATTCTATGCGAAAAGAAGGACGGTAAATTTTGCTTATAATTTATAATGACAACAATACTCACCAATAACATCATCAAAAGCACATATACCCCATTGTCTGTCAGACCATGAACGATTCGGTTCGAGTAATTTAATAAAATGTGGTGCTATGCGATCGAAATAGGGCAAAAATTGTGCTTTATTGGTGAGGAATAGAGCATGCGATATATCCACCACCTTCGACAATATATATGTATCGGTGTCATCCTGTTCGGCTAACTCCTCCTCGACGCCATCATCGTAATCCTCTTCGTTGCGCGCTTGTAGACGCTTATCGGCACGTTCAAAATGTTCGGTCATATATTTTGTAACAATTTCCAATACTTGAGTCATTGCATCGTCATTCAAACAATTCGGACCCAAAGTCTCAATACATTTAGCCAGGGAATTAAGTAATTCTGATTGTACATCCGCTTCCGGCTCGGTGCCAATTACTTTTAATAATTCTGGACAAATGTACAACCACATACCCTCTAAGTATTGTGGTCCCTTAATTTTAGCACAATCCAACAAGTATGGTAATGATTCAGCAGCTGCGGTACGCACACCATCATGGAAATAGAATTTCAACATTGGCACCATTAGGCGTACAACCTCTTCGGCATAGTCGGCAAAACCTTCCTTCAATTCACGTGCATAACAAACTAACATTTCACAAGCTGATGCTTTCTCTTCCATGCCAGCAGTGCGTATGGCAAAGTTTTGTTGTTCACCCAAATTGATGAAAGACCAATCAACGTCATCTGAAAAGGATACAAAGGGATAGTTAGTGAATTTATATAACCATCGAAACATTTTTCGAAACCAAACTTGATTTCCGTAACTTTTGAAAAACCTAAAAGAAACTTCGAAAAAAATTTCACAACTTGAAACCGAAAAAATAGAAAGCCAAAATTCTTCGAAAGTATAAAATTCGAAACATTTTCAAAATCGAATGAAACGCCGGAAAATATTAACAGTTGAAAGCCAAACGAAATTTCGGTATTTCTCTAAAACTTGAAATCCAAAAGGAACTTCGAAAATTCTACAAAACGCAAATGAAATTTTTCAAAACAAACTTTTTCCAAAATCGAAAGCAACCCAAGAAACTCCGGAAAACGTAAAAAATCAAAAGCCAGAGAAAATTCGAAATTCAAAAGAAACTTGGGAAATTCTACGAAGCTCAAAATCAAAAAAAAAAAAAAAAAAAGTTGAAAAATTTTCCAAAATTTGACTCACAAAATAAACTTCGAAATTAGAATTTTTTCGAATATCGAAACCCTAATAAAATTTCGAAAAACTCGAAAATCTATCGAAACTTAACGACACAAATAAAAATTTAGAAAATTTTTCAAAACTCGAGGATCATAAGAAACATCGAAAATGTTTCGAATATCAAAACCCTCATTAAATTTAAAAATTTTCAAAAACCAGAAATATTCTTGACTTTATATCTATCTGAAACCTAAATAACATTTAAAAGCTTTTCGGAACTTAATACTTAAATACATATATCATTTTTCAAACCCAAAAAAAAAATTATATTTCACAAAACTCGAAAACGAAAAGAAACAGCGAAGTTTTTCATAACTTTAAACCTAAAAGAAAACAAAAATCTACTAGACTCGAAGCACAAGTCCAAAGATTTTTCAAAACTCCAAAAGAAACTTCGAAACTATTTCGAAAATTTTTTTTAAACATTTTTCAAAATTCGAAACCCAAATAAAACTTACAATTTCTCAAAACTTGAAAGAGAAATAAAATTTTGAAAATTTTATAAAGAACTTTCAAACTCAAAACCCATAAAAAGTTTAAAAATATTACGAAACTTGAAACTTTGAAAATTGTTCAAAACTTGAAGCTTAAAAATTAAAATTTTTTGAATATCCTAACCCTAATAAAATTTCCAAAAATACGAAAATATTTCGAAACTTGACAGACGAGTAAATCTTCGGAAATTTCAAAAAAATTGAAGATTTTTCGAATATCGAAACCATATTAAAATTTCGAAAAACTCTCGAATTTATAACTGTCGATTTTCTTTCAAAAAATATGATGAACTCACCTTCAATATCCTCCACTTCGTCATTGTCCAGCAATGCTACTTCGGGTTTCATGGCTGCGGTATGCATTACCGGTCCCATCACCAATGGCAAATATTGTTCAAACTGTTTGCCTAAAATCTTACACATACGTGCCCAAGCCGTAATCAAATAAGATGTTTGTGGATCATCATCTGGCAAATCACCCTCGGTGTGTGTCTTCAATAGCATATCCATTACTTCACCAGCATCAGTTATAAATTTCTCACGTCCAACAGCTAATCCAATCAAACTGACACATTCAATAGTTTTGCCACGTAACATACGTAAATCTTCAGATTTAGCATTTTGTATGATGAATTTCAAGCATGGCATTAAACGATCATAATAGGTAACAAATTCCTTTTCGCACGTATCAGCAACTGAAGCAATTGTGGTAACAACTTGTTCCAAAACCAATTTGTTACCCTTCTCAACGAGTTCCTTGAATTTCGAATTCAAAATGGTTTCCAATTTGGACATGATGCCATTCAAATAACGTGTCAATATATGTTTTGGACAATCTTCAGAGAAATTAACTAATGCGGCGCCAGCATGAGCTTGCACGCGTGGATTCTGTACGTCATCGAGTAGTGACAACAATCCAGGGATGACCTAATATGTTGTAAATGGAAAATTGAGTAATAAAGGGAACATTTGAAATAAAGTATGATTAAGATAAGTACCTGTTCGTGGAACTTCTTCTCAAAAACTGGTGCAAAATCTGTTGACATTTGCCCGATAGCATTGCAAGCTGCATAACGTACACGTGGATGTGGATCACGCAAGAAATTCAATACGCCAGCCATAATTTGATCCAACATTGTTTCCATTTGCTTATGACAACCTTCACCAATTGCCGAAATAGCCATAAGTGCAGCATAACGCTGCTTCCAATCGGCATGGCCCAACATAGTTGGTAATGCATTCATGACATGTGGCAAAACCGTTTTGCCACCCAAACCACAAGCCAAACGATCCAAAGAAGATTCAGCAATTACATTATTATCGCTATTGTCATCATCGGTAACCACATCGGAAGTAGCCCATTCTTCGTCCTCCTCCAAATCGGTCATCATTTGCAATACCAACGGTATCAATGCCACTATATATTTATCAGCGCGTTTACGCACCATAGCTGGTGCATTCTCCGAGAGGGATACCATTACTTCCAAAACCAAATGACGCCAACTATCCTCCACGTCAGGTGTACCAAATACTTTCATACACATTTCAAAGATTGTCTCCAATTGTGGACGCAAAAATTTCGGGCATGTTTCTGTCATATCAATGAGTAATTTCAACAAGCTTTGATCATCTTGGGCTTCAATGCTTTCAGCGGTGATCATAATCATGCGTGGCAATAGATCCGAAAAATGTTTGAAGACGCTGGTCTCTTCAGCTTTGTGATGTAATATGAAGGCGCCAATAGCGCGTACAGCTTGAAAACGTACCTCAACATCAGCTGTGGGTTCGAGACTTTTGGCCAACATTTGTTTGATTAGGTCCAGATATTGTGCCTCTTGATTGCCAAAAATTGATGGAACACTAGCGAATATTCGCAAAGCAGATTCTTGTAGTTGTGCCGATGGAGAGTTGGCGCATTGGAAAAGAAATTGCAAAATATCAGTCCATTGATTGTTGCCGTCATCATCGGTAAGACTACGCGCTACTTCAGCGACTACCTCACAAATTTTACGACGTAAATTTGGTGTCACTTCCTGTTGTACGGCCAACAATATCTGCTGCAATAACTGTGCCTGTGACTCTTGAGGCAACTAAAAGCATGTGATGCGAGAAAGAGAAAGTAAATGCTTACATGAGGATGAAGTCTTTGAAATGGTAACGAAAATTGTTATGTGGGTTGATAAAAATTTAATTACAGTAAGATAATAATTTTAGTAATTCAATAAATCAAAGTAAATCTTAGAATCTAAAGGTTTCCCCCGGCTTAGAAAGATAGACCGTCAATTTCAAAAACTTTTCAAAACTCGGAAAAGTGAGTGCAGCACTTCGAAATGTGTTGCTCTTGGCCGGGTCGAGGAAAAAACAACCCGGGTCGTTTCAAGACAGTTTCAAGACCATCAGATCATCAGTAACGACTCAATTTTAGATTCGTTTCGTACAAAGGGTACAGTACAAGTCAAGTACAAGTATATGTAGGTACCGTTCTCGCAGAACCGACAATACGTAGAAACAACTTTCTTGTGGTCAACCTTTCTTGGTTCTTAATTGTCGTCGCCCCTTTAACGTTTGCTCTGATCTCGTGGTCTATTATGTTCTTGTTGTTAGATATTATATGTGCGATCATACTGAAACACGTTATCAAATTTTTCTAATAGAATTAGACGGAAAGTTGCAGTTTCAGCAGGATCCATGAATAGCGTTTAGAATGAATGGGTCTTTTGAGTACTTTGGGTCCGAAATTACCTTTTAGGACACATTGGGAATAAAAGTTGAGACTCGACAGGTATAGAAGGAGTTTCTCTTCCTATTGAAGAAATGTCGGATAAAATCCGTACGTCCCAGAGCATTTATCAAATGATCTTGAAATTGGTTAGAATTTGTTAAATTAGTGTATAACTCTCTTGAGTGCAGTGAAATATTGTAAGTTTTCCATACATATACATATTTGACTATGCTTGATTAATTTGTTGACGCAATATTTAACTCTTTCCATATTGGCGCCCAACTCACCTCTTTGTAAAATTCCGTAAATTCAGATGTAAATAGGCGACGCAAAAGAACTGCAGCCATTTGGCGTGCCTCTTCGGATTGTTGACCATTGTGTATGGTACCTAGCAAATGTGTTACCTTAACATCGCGTGGCAAATTATTGTAGGCATCCTATTTGTAGAGAAAGAGAAAATAACAAAATGTTAGTAGGTTATTAAACATACAAACACACATAAATGGAAAAGGGAAAATAAATTTGCATAGCTGATTGTATAGTACCCACATATATCTACATATTGTTGTCCTATTTTTTAAATCATGACAGCTATCACACCTCCCACATCAGCAGTTGTGCATTAACTCAAGGTCATAGACAACATGCGAGGCTAAACAATGTTATTTTTCCCAATTTCTAGATATAAGTATGTATATTAAGATTAAATGTTATATTGCTAGCCGAGATAACTTCTAGTCATTCTTTAAATACTTCGTGGTGCTGTATTTTTGCACACACATATTAATTCGCAGCCTATATTCCAATATATAGCTTTTGTACATGTATTTCATAGCCATCGACATACATAAAAAAATTACTCGTCATCAATATTGCTAGCCGTATATTAGTGCCACCTTCTAATAGCTTTGTTGTCTTTGCTTCCGTTCTACACCTATTTTGCAAATTTTTTGCGTATATTCCTTAACGAATTTTGTTGAAGGTATATGTGTGTACTAGGTAACGGCGGATAACAACGGAGCTTCGATTTTAATTACGAACGGTCGGAACTTTAGATTGTTTTGAATAGAAGTTATAGCGAAGACATGATGTAACCTTTAACCGAGTCAGAAATAGCCCGGAGCAGTCATAAAGTCAGAGGTTGCTGGAAATTCATCCCGTAATCGGCACTCTTACTACTGAGAGCCCAAAACTGATAGATTTTTATACTGTTTTCCACTCCCACATTAGGTTCCGACAAATCAAAT
Source organism: Campiglossa producta (assembly GCA_964058755.1). Taxonomy (NCBI): domain Eukaryota; kingdom Metazoa; phylum Arthropoda; class Insecta; order Diptera; family Tephritidae; genus Campiglossa; species Campiglossa producta. Next base: position 158,235,719 of record CAXKVI010000001.1, read on the forward strand.
TTCAAGTATCCACTTACGATTCGTGGGTCGGTAAACTTACTACCGTTACACCCCTACTATAATCTACATACATGCCAATGCGTATGATTAATCGGATATATGTACAAATAAAATATGCATATTTTTTAATTGAAATATGACTGTCTCAGCCAACCAGAGTACTCCGCACGGCGCTTGTGGTTGTTGTTAACAGCAAAAACAATCCCCGAAGGTTTTGGGAAGTGATGTAGAAATTAGATAGCCTCCCCGCAACAACAGCAACCGTCCTTGGCCGGATATGAACCCGTTACACTGCGGAACTCCCTTGCGGTACTGCCCCACTGTTGTGGTAGCGATTTGGTATGACCAGTGGAACCTTCTAGGACATGTCTTACCTCCATCTGCCAGGAAGGAGAAGATGGGAAATAAGAGGAATCATATCCGTAGATTAACCATCGAGTTAGCACATCATTACCTATGTGCATATTAGTCGCCTCTTACGACGGATATGTCTACCTCGGGCATATTCTAAACCCCTAACCCGCAGGGGTTCCGACCGACGCTTAGTTAGGACTTCCTAAGGGAAGCGCACACTCTCATTAAGAGGCTGAGAAAATTCTCCCAACGGAGAAAAATGCCTTTGAAAATGTAAGAAAAAAGTGCACATCTGGGCTTAATAAAAAATCCTTTTCAGAGTCCCAAACTACTTCCTCGGACAGTAAAAAAAGGACTCGTTCTCCTTTCGCGATTTTATCGTAAGCCCCAAAATAAAATTTTTACCGGGAATCATTTTTTTTTACTGTATGAATTGTATGGGATACGATAAAAAAGATGCCGATTTTAGCAGATGATGCGCTTAGGGACTGAAAACAAATTTGCTCTAAAAATAAATTTTCAAAAAAATGGTCGTTGCGATAATTTCGCAAAAAGGGGAGGACATAATTGTCATATAAATTTTTCAAATAAAGTCCTTAAACGCTCCCATGCGTTGCTCTTGACGACTCCATCGCGATCCTTTTTCGGAGCTCTCCTTGTACGGTGTCCCTTCACTCATTTTTGGGAGCTTTCGGTACTTTCTTGGATGGGATGTACCTAAAGTATGCTTTTCTAGAGTTTTCAGGCTTCCGCTGGGGACGAGAGTCCTTTATCTGATAAGAATTTTGTTCGCTAGGCTTAATAGCGCATTGTGGTAATACCGCAGGAAAGCTTTCGGCAGAATCAGTCCGCCAATACGTCAGCTGCGTCACGTACGTCAATTTTAGAGCAATTTCTACTTTGACGTATTCGTCTTATCTGGCGTTACGCATACAAACATCCGCAGTCTACTTTGCTGTCAGTTATTTCGACGTACGTGACGTACGTCACGGATTGATTCTGCTGAACGCTGAACGGTTTCTTCGAGTTTGGGTTTAGTCGCCTTTAACCAGGGATCTGTGTGTCAATCCATTTGATTGGGTTTACAGAAATTAAAATACATAAAAAATCAGTTTACTAACGTGTTTTACGTGGAAAAATTAGATAAGTGCATCGATAATACCAAAGGCAAACACACAGCAGTGAAGAATAAATAAAATCAAAATAACGAATGGTGCGATACAAAACCAAAAAACACGTTTTGCAAATCCGTCACTCGGTTTTCGTGGTCTTTGACGTTTGTGGATATGTGGAATAACGAGTGCGAAGTACAAATTCATATATAGATAGCCGAAGTATACACCTAGTTATACATTCTTGTATATACATATATTTCCCTGCTATAATTGCAGTCGGAGGATTAGCCCAAATGCATTGGAGTGCATTGAGTATAAGACAAGTTTGATCTTTGTGGAAATCCAGCTGCTATGCAGTATACATACAGATATTCGTACATACATGCAAACTTCTTTGATTGCGTAGCAAAAAATCCTGTGAATTACCTATGCTGTAACCAAGCACACATTCCTTTGTACTATGAAGAGTTAAATATGTATGTATGAAAGTATCTAAACTGCAACCAGTTTTAGATAGATGCAAAACTGCGTCGCATATTTAATGAGAACCTTTCTAGATTGATTCCTCATGCCTCGTGTTGCAAAAATTACTAACGAGTAGTTACCAAAAATGTTTTTAAAGAATTTTAATATTTTTATATCATTTCTTAATGTACCCACCTCTGCCTGCTGTCGAACATCATTATCTGTCGACAATAATGAATTTAGGAGCTGCTGAAATTGTACTTGATCGGCGGCCATGTCTTAAATTTTGTCCACTGCTTGTTAATTTGTCCAGTAAATAAACACCTGGTCCAAAAAATTTCTTTGTTGTAGATCACACTAGGTTACCAAAGCAAACGCTCTTTTAGCACCAATCGTTTGTGATATTTGATAATAAAAAAATAAGGAAAACAAGGCTGGAAATAGATTTTTTTCACTTGAAAAACTTTTTCCTTCTTATATTTCTTTATTATATATATTATTGAAAATCACACACGACGCACGGAACCGTACACCACAATGCACGAAAAGCGAAAAGAAGAAACGATTTTCTAAATTGTCTACTCGTTTGTTTTTGCTGCGCTTGTGGGAAGAAAACGAGCGCGAAAAATCGTGCTTCACTCGTTAGTTGTGAGTATTGCCATTCAACATTTCAACAGTGCTGTGTTTTTGATTTCAAGTTTCAAGTAAAAAATCAATTACCCTTCAAGACAATCATTTTGATTATCACTGTTGCCTATTTATCATTTTGATTATCACTGTTGTCTATTTAACTACCTTAACATTATTCACCGCCTTAAAGCGATGAGAAAAATGTGATGCCAACAAATCGTGAACATATGAGTTTAAAGCGGAACAGAAACAATACGGCAACACGTTGAAACAACTGACAGCTAAGTAGACAGTGACTTTTGTATGCGTATCAACCATAGTGTACCAATACAAGTGTGAACTGTAGCTTTGACAGAAATGTCAAAACACACTTCCACGTCAAATTACAAATGTCAAAACACACATCCATGTCAAAAATCTGGGTTGCTATTGTTGTTTTCGTTGCGATCGGGTTGTGTGCAGCACCGAATATCAATGAAACATGGTTCTTGTTTGCACAAAAGTGTTGCTGTGTTGCACAAATTTTTCACTCCAGTTTCTAGGGCAACTTTTAAGCGAATCTTTCAGTTTATACTTTATATCAAAGAAAAAAAAGACACAAAATAAAAAAACTTAAAACTAGTAAATTTTATTTATTTTACAGAAAAATTTTGAGGTAAGCATCTTCGAAATGAGAAATTAGACAGAAAATGAAAACAAACGTTTTTTTTGGAAACATGTATATACGATGTTTTTAGATAGATTTACTATCAAATACATATCTTAGCACAAAGAAGGCTTCAAACCCCAAAATTTGGTATTTGTTTCCTTTAGGGGTCAACTCCTAATAAATTAGCTAGAATTATGGAAGATAGCTCAAAATACGGGGTATGGCCTCAGGATCACGAATCCGGAAGCGCTTTTTTAATATTTTGCTTCTCTGAAGAGAACCCGCCCCAATTTTGGTACCGGACCAGTGTCAATTTTCGATTTTTTGACCATAACTTTCCACAGACACAAAAAAAATTAAAAAGCGCTTCCGGATTCGTGATCCTCAGGCCAAAACCCGTATTTTGAGCTATCTTCCACAATTCTAGCTAATTTATTAGGAGTTGACCCCTAAAGGAAACAAATACCAAATTTTGGGGTTTGAAGCTAATTATTAGCGGTTGTTTGTTATTTGTTTAATAGAAAATAGTGAGCAGACTCGAAAGAGTTATTCTAACTAATAATTTTATATAATTCGCTGTTATTTATGTTAAAAAAAAATCAAATTTCTAAGTTTTAGCGAACTACATTTTTATGCAACCTACTACTAATTTTTTATACCAAATCGAATGCAACTCGGCGCAAAATGATGCTCTTTTTCCAAAAAAACAACTCTGATGAACAGGTGTTAAACTCATTTTGGAATTTTGACGTCTATGCAGAAGAGTTTACACTTGTATTGGTACACTATGGTATCAACAGATTCGACGGATACGGCAAAAAAGAGCTTGCTCTATCTAAGAATATCATCTTATCTTGTCGGAAGAGGGTTTAATTTTTCAGTTAAGTATCATTACCGGACATTTCTTAAAGTTGGTTTTCACTAGGTCAAATTATGACAACTTTTATCGACTTTATCGAAATAAGAAACCAACACGTCGTTTCTGTAACTTTTTAACGAAGTTCGTTACATAAAAATCGTTAATTTTGACACAAATTTCTATACAAAATTTGTCAAAATCGATGTTAACGACAATAACGAATTTCCTTAAAAAGTTACAGAAACTGGGTGCAAATCTCCATAAAATCGATGAAATTTGACATAATAAAAAGCCGCCTTTATGCGCACTAATACATACAGCACACTCATATTTAAAGTGCAAACTCACACGAACGGCGTTTCTGTGATCAGCAGATCTTTCACCATTACCTTTGAAATCTTAGGATCGGTAGGATAGTATTAAGGAAAAGTAAATAAATTTTTACTGGAGTTGACGTATATTGGCTTTTTTTGAACTGTCAAAATTTGTATGGAACGCAGTTTACACAAATTTGATAAACTTCAGCGTCGATTCAGGGGGTGAATTCTGGTTCTATGAAATGATAAAATGAAAAGAATTTTCATACAAAATTTGTGAAAAGAAACTTCAAATTCATACAAATTTTTTTTCACGTTATCATATCATAGAACCAGAATTCACCCTCTGGTGTCTAAAAGAGTTCGCAAATTTATCCAATGCAATGACGACGTTCGACAGGTAATTTTTTTTAATGCCTTCTGCACAATGGATAAAAATATGCTGAAAATGGGTCGAAAATTACTTTTTTAAAGAGAATTTCGAAATAATCTGTAGTCTTGACATGAAAGATACTACAAAAACCAGAAAAGGATTTAATTTTTCACTTTTTTAGTGTTTTGATGCAATCTGGTGGTTCAGACAACATTACACATGATGTACTCAATAGAAACTACTAAAACGTCATATTTCCTATAAAAAAGATCCGTCAAAATCAAAATTCTTGTATAACAAAAAAAAAACAGTTTTGAAGAGTTCCAAACAAATAAAAAACGTCATCTTTTATTTATGTAGATATATGTATAAATACTTAAAAACTAATACATTTTAACAAAAACAAAAAATACAATAGGTATAACAAAAATAGGTATTAACAAAACCAGTAAACAAAAAAAAATACGCGATTAAAGTTAGTCACAGCTCTTTGATGTATGAGATATCGAATACAGCAAATATTTTTAAAAACTTAAGTATCGACGCTATTAATTATTTAACTACTCGCCTGCACATATATTTCCTAATTTTACACAAAAATATTTAGTAAAAATACATAAGTAATTGTTTGTTAAGGTCAAAGTTCTGAAAAATTAATAAAACATTGCTAGAAAACTTAAAAAGGTTGACATCTTGTATGATCTATTTTTTTCACATGCACATATATCTTAAACTTAGGCGTTTACGATCCTGCTAAACGCCTCATATTATTCCATAAACGTAACGAAATATGATAAAACAATTCAACCAAACTAAGCATTGAGAATCCCATGAATAGCCCGAAAATGCCACCACAATTAGCTAAGAAATCTGTTCTTCCATACAATTCCGATCGTTTAGACGTAATAAATTGATGTTCTTTAAAGTAAATTGATAATCTTGACATTTGTGAGCCTGGGTATTCTTCATAGAATGATGTTTCATCAGATGCCCTTAACATTTCATCTAAATCGAAATTGCCCTGTGATATCTCAGTATTATAGACCAATGATGTACATGCTGGCAGGCAATTACATTCTGTTGAGCCTAAATAATTAAAACTAGAATCTTTAAGACCCTGCCGAAATTCACGCAATAATAAAACATCTTCTGCCCTATCATAGCAAAAGATTTTATTTTCAGCACAAACGGGCATGTCCAAAGTGCGTGGCATAGAAAACTTGACACATCCACATTTGGCCAAAGTTAAATTCGTAAGACATTCGAGAGCGCAATTATTTTGGGTGTACACTTTAAAAAATCGAAGTGTACGTTCGTTTTCAAGAAAGCATTGGCGCCTTTGTGATGGATAATCAGCAATTCCCGCTGATGTGGTTATCATATTTGGTTTGACAGCTATAAGCACCTCCTTGCCCATTGGTATGCGCACAAATTGATTTGAGACCAATGGCACATCATCGGGAGAATGTAGCGTTACTTTGAAACCCTGTATTGGGCCACGACATGCATAGTCGACTTCGTTACGAAAACTCTGTAATGCAATGAAAAGACCAGCACGTGCTCCTGCGCCCAAAACACGAGCAGGATACGATTTAATGCCACTATCCGATGCGTAACCTCCTTGTAATGACCACTTCAGCGGTCGTTTAAGTATAATATTAGGTGTGGAATTATTTCGAAATGCCATACGTTGATATTGAGCAGTATCTTCACGATATAGATCAGTTGCATTCAGACCATTAAATGTAAAGCAAATACCCTCCTCGGTGTAAGTTCGTGTAAAAAGCTCATTACATTCGCCAAAATGACTGAACCATTTACAATAAAAGAAGTATCGATTGAAGTCCGGTTGCATTTTATCCAGCACACTGAAGTAGTCTATGAGATCGGTGGAGAGCATTGGAGTTCCACGCTCAACGAGTTGTGTATTACAGACATGCAAAAGTGTGCGATATTCTTCCAAATTTGAGAGGCTAATATTTTTCGATTGAAAGTAGCGTCGCATTTTAACATGTTTTTGTAAGTTTTTGAAAAATTGTGCATAAGTTACGCCTGAAAGAAAAGTTACATATGTATGTAGGTACATATGTATGCAGTCGTGAATATCGGGCATTTCTGTTATGGTTACTGCTGATTTACACAGGTCGATTTTTTGTTGTTTCACCGCGTAAAGGCTCATTAACACGGGTCGATTTTCTAATCGATTTTTGTCGTCCTGCACGGTGGATTCGATCAATTCACACTTTGTATTTGAAGGTAGAACGCAGTGGAACGACAAAAATCGACCCGTGTAAATCATCCCTAAATAGCAATTCGATCGATCACACCCTGTATTTGAAGGTTGAATAAAAAATCGACTAAAAAATCGACCCGTGTAAATCAGCGTTTATAGAGAGAGGGGTTTAATAGAACACTGTTACAAAACTCTGTATAGGGACTTTTATTTCCTGGAATTATGGTAAAATATTACATATCCCATACGAGATCTAAGTTAGGGACCACATATAACAGTTACTAGCCAAAATTTGAACCAAAAATATGAATGCAATTAGTACTCATAAGTGCTGCATCGATACATTTCTTAGGGCTTTGAGTATGGATTAACAGACAAACTTTTTTCCATATTTTATATAAGTTTTTATTTCCGGAAAAAAATGCCAATCAAGTCAAAATAAAAAAAAAAATCGGAAAATAACGGTACATATAACCAATTTATATAATAAGAGTAACTATTATTTTCTGATCAAGATATTTAGCTAACACCGAAATTATTGAGAGAAAAATAATTCAAACAACCCTTCTGAATGCGAATCACGATTTTTTCGTTCCGAGCCTCATTTCCAAAAAGTACAAACTGTGTGAAGTTTGACGTCCTTTCCTATTTAAAAAAAAATATATATATCGCAACCCCATTTTACTGAAACAGTCGATTGTATGACCGCTATGTGTTATACATATATGTAAGTCCAATCTTACTGATTTTCATATCATATTTTCATTGCATATATGAAATATTACGTCCTTAGCTATAAACTCCAGGTTTTATAGCTCAAACTCCGAAAAATTGGACTAATTTAAATTTAAAAAAATTGCATTGGTCGTATATGTACGCATGTAGTGCAAAAAATTAAAAATTTGGGTTAAAATTTTTTAGCCGTGTACAGCTGGGTATAAAAATTTGTTGCGAATTGTAATTGGCTCTTGTAAAGAAATTTTAATCAACTATGTAGGTATTATTTACAAATTTGTAAGTTAAGGGGACACCTTTTTGCTCCAACATTGCCAGATAAGCCCATATACTTGCGACTCACCTTCCTCTTTAGGCACTCTTTTAGTTTCCGAACAAATTGTTATAGCTGGAAATGGTATACTCCAAACAGGTGTGGACTTTTCAGAAAAACTCACTATTACAGGTGTTTCATTCCATTTCATGTAAACACTTAAAATTAGATTAGCACAACAATATATGGAGAACAAGAAAACGATTAGCCAAAATAGTTTCTCCACCAATGGACGATGTTGTCCAAAGTATTGGATGCCATGTATAGATGTATTGGAACAATACTCGAAATATACTTCTTTGATGGCATTTCGAAGAGATTTTCGATTAGGCTTAAATTGGTCAGCTTTATTTTTGTTTTGTTCTAACTCAATTTCTTTTTTATTCATTTCAATGGCTTTATCAATTTTCTATTCAAAGTATCAAGAAATGCTATTAATGCTATTGTATTCCTTAAAATAAGTAAATTTCTAACGGTAATCACTCATATGATATAATTGGAAAACATATTGCCAGATTGAACGGCAATGAATAAAACTTGGGCATGGGACTGGAACTTTAAATGTGGTAAATACATTTCGTGTGGTGATTTTAGATATTTTTATTTTCTTTAGTTACTTCTTAAATTAAATGTATTGAAAATATTTATTTAACCATATCATTTAAATTAATCAAAACTATTGATTTAAATACGGTAATCATTAATCACATAATTACACAATTAAAAATAATCAAAACTACTTGACTTCAAAAAATAATCGAAACTTTTACATTAATCAAGCAGTTAAAATTAGGATAAATTGGATAAATTTTGTGTGGTGATTTCCGTTTTTTTTTTATTTTTTTACTTCTTACTACATGTAAATATAATTGAATAGACAAGAAATACAAGAAATAAACACATTTCTTAAGAAGTAATATAATAATATCATTAAAATTAATCAAAACTACTTATTACGACAATCATTAATTACATAATTAAAAATAAAAAAATGTATTAACAATAAAAAAAATCGTTTCAGAAATATGATTAAGCGATAATAAAAATAATCAGAAAGTTGTACATCAATCAAGCAATTAAAATCAGAGACTGAAAATAATTATTATTCTTCATTATTTCGAATAAAAAATCAGTATGTTCTAAACATCGCAAACGAATTTTACAAATACCGCCAGCAAACAGGTTTGAATTAAAGGACCATTTACCAGTGAAATTTATATTCAGAGAGGTCTATTTTTATACCCAGCTGTACTAGTTACGATTGGAACCGCCCTATTAGCTAGTGATAATCTTTTTCAGTCTTTTGAGAAAAAATTTTGACTCTTTTGGATCTATGTCTCGAATAGTTTTGAAGCAATCTTACTTTCCTTTTAATTGTTTTATGTTCACCTAGGCCTTCTTGTATTTCTTGTAAGACCTGGAATATGGTTTCATAGATCCAAATCTTGGAAACCTACGCACTCATATGTTTTTTTGTTCTATTGTGTTCCAAACCTTATTTGTTTTAAAATCTATTCTGAACATGCATTTTTTATCAGTGCTTCAACATTTTCAAAAAAATTTCCATTGTCAATTTGTTAGTAGTGGTATTCGCTCTTTAGTGTATGCAATGTACAATTGTAAGTGTAACTTAGATGAGCGTGAGCGCACCTTGTTATCATGGGGTTACACCAATCAGCTGATTTTTATTTTGATAAAAAAAACTGCGCACGCAAAATGCCAAGAAGCACAGAAAAGAGTAGTTACATATGTATTAGGGTGATTCAAATAAAAAAAATTTGGTTATTTTTTCGGTCTTACCCCCTGAAACTTTAGGTATTGACGAGAAAATAAGCCTTGCAAAAAATTAGCGCTCTAACTTAACCCTTAGGGGTGGCTATTTTTTTCGCCCTTTCCCATACATTTTGTATGGGGAAAAATGGTATTTTTTTCAAAATGAATTTTCTTTCAATTTTTAAAACTTTTTTGAAAATATGTTTACATACTCTTAAAGTTGAAGCTTTGAAGCTTCCAAAATGGTAAGCCATGTGCGCATATCTTAACTGTTAAAATAATTAAAGCCTCTTAAAGTTTACTAAATTTTATACGTGTTACTGTGTATGTGTGTGCTATAGTACAAAACTCAGCCATTTTCAAATGGCTGTAATTATCTTAGTAGTAAAGATAATTTCACATGGCTTACCATTTTGGAAGCTTCAACTTTAAGAGTATGTAAGAATATTTTCAAAAAAGTTTCAAAAATTGAAAGAAAATTCACTTTGAAAAAAATACCATTTTTCCCCATACAAAATGTATGGGAAAGGGCGAAAAAAAATAGCCACCCCTAAGGGTTAAGTTAGAGAGCTAATTTTTTGCAAGGCTTATTTTCTCATTAATACCTAACTTTTTAGGGGGTAAGACCTAGTCGACATTTTTTTTGAATCACCCTAATATGTATAAACAAAAAATCTATCAATTTGAGAAACATAACCTCAAATTCAACTGTCAAAAGCTTACACTGTTCTCACACTTACACCACTTGATTTCTACAATCATCTGCAAATGTTGTAGGGTTGTGATAATATTGTAACATCAATTTCTGAGTGATTTGTTATTGCAATTGTATTTTGTGTACTTTCTAGACCCTTGTAACTGCACATACATTTAAGAGTGAATACCCCTAGTGTAATTTTTTATTTCATACGGAAGTGCCTCAGCTTCTTACCAAAGGGTTTTTGATTTGCTCTTTCATAAGAAACTCAGGCACTTTCATTTGAATTTTATCTTTATATGAGGGCAAATAAGAGTGCTTTGAACATTTTTATTTTATTTCAAAGTGTAATAGTCTGCTCATGCTGAGCCAGCATTTGGCTTTTTAGCATTAAGCCCAAAACGCAGGATTTACTTTGTCATTTACCATACAAATTCTGACACCAAGCAATTAAATGCTACAATATTTTTTTATTTTGCAAATAATCGTTTCGAACTTGGAAAAGTTCCAAATAAAAAAAAATGAAACTACAATTAAAGTGATGCTTGTGAAGCAATATAAATAGACCAAATGTATAAAAAAAAGTTCGACTTTTTGTAAACATGCTCATAACCTAAACTAATTGCAACCGTAAGCTAATGCATTTAGTAAATGCGGCAGCATGAATGCATCATCGAAATGCATGTCCGAAAATGCAGCACACAGAAAAAAAAATCCTGGTAATATCAACCAAAATACGGGTTGATTCAATGAAAATCGCGGTCAATTCTTATCCATTATTCAATCCAGTTGATTCAACTGGATTGAAACTGTTAACCTTAAAATAATAGCTTTAACAGTCAAAACAACGAAAAATATTTCAATATGAAAAAAACAGTTTATGTCAGTAAAAACAAAAAAAAGCTGTTAGTATTATTTCAACAGTTATAATGTTAAATCAATATGTTTACGTCAGTCTTAAATTGACTGTTTGAACAACAGTGATATCTGTCAAAACAAAAATAAGGGTTATCGCTGTTGGAATAAGAGATGGTCTGTTAGCTTTGAAACGCCTTTGCAAGCTGTTGAAATAACAGTCACATCTTTTGTTTTCTGACCTACAGTAGTACCTGTTGAAATAACAAAATGCGGTTTAATACAGTAATATTTTTTTTAGTTAGCGCAGGAGTGCCACGAAGAAAATAGTTTATTTACCATAATTAGGAAATAAAGTACCAAATTTGGAAAACTTTATAAAACTTTACTCATTTATTTTTGTAGCACACAAAAAAGGAAATGTGTTTGCGAAAAAAACGTTTCCATAAAATAGTTTGATTATGTAAGATTTCTAGATTATATATTTTTATGATCTTTCCAAATTTCTATACCTAAAACATAAAGGCGAATGCTACACGCTAGCAATAATAGCTCAAACAGTACAACAGTTTCATAAAACTTGATAAACAATATCCGGGCTATAACATATTTTGTAAGGTTGACTGTCAAAATTAACCAGTGATTAGAGCTAACAAGCTTTTATGAAAGAGATTATTAGTGGCAGGATTTCATAATCTGCTGACTTATTATTTCTATAGCCCAATTCCACTTCCTCGTCATTTTTAATGGGATAGAGGCAACTGGGCTATAACAATTGGTTTCGTTCACGGGCCAGACTCGGGCTGAACATCGCACGAGCTGTTTTTAAACGAAGTTCGCATTACGCACAACTAGAACAACCCGATTTTAAACCCAGGACTTTTAGTTGTGGCAACACTGGCCGTGTGGCAGTGGCGGATCTAGACTGATTTTGGGGGGGGGGGGGGGGGGGGGCGATTTCAGTCAGTAATTGTAATTATTTTAATAGTTAAGATAATCGTACATGCCTTACCATTTTGAAAGCTTTAAAGCTGCACCTTTAAGAGTATGTAAAAATATTATGAAAAAAGTGTCATCATTTTCCCCCATACAAAATGTATGGGAAAGGGCGAAAAAAAATAGCCACCCCTAAGGGTTAAGTTAGAGCGCTAATTTTTTGCAAGGCTTTTTTTCTCATCAATACCTAAAGTTTTTTTTTATTTGGGTAGCTTCGACGCGGCAACGCTGTACATACACAAAACGACGCTGCTAATTCTGCTCCGCTGTTCCCTGAATTTCTTCAGAATTTTGATAAATGCTTGCCACTTATTTCGTGGAAAATCTACGCAATGCCCAAAAAGGCATATTCATATAATTGAAAATGAATATTTTGTTTTATTCTGAAAAAAAAAAAAATAAAAATCTTGTCTGGGGGGGGGGGGGGGGGCGATCGCCCCTTCCCCCCATACAAAATGTATGGGAAAGGGCGAAAAAAAATAGCCACCCCTAAGGGTTAAGTTAGAGCGCTAATTTTTTGCAAGGCTTTTTTTCTCATCAATACCTAAAGTTTTTTTTTTATTTGGGTAGCTTCGACGCGGCAACGCTGTACATACACAAAAACGACGCTGCTAATTCTGCTCCGCTGTTCCCTGAATTTCTTCAGAATTTTGATAAATGCTTGCCACTTATTTCGTGGAAAATCTACGCAATGCCCAAAAAGGCATATTCATATAATTGAAAATGAATATTTTGTTTTATTCTGAAAAAAAAAAAAATAAAAATCTTGTCTGGG
>CAXKVI010000001.1:158249057-158366256 GCA_964058755.1 Campiglossa producta
TACACAAAAACGACGCTGCTAATTCTGCTCCGCTGTTCCCTGAATTTCTTCAGAATTTTGATAAATGCTTGCCACTTATTTCGTGGAAAATCTACGCAATGCCCAAAAAGGCATATTCATATAATTGAAAATGAATATTTTGTTTTATTCTGAAAAAAAAAAAAATAAAAATCTTGTCTGGGGGGGGGGGGGGGGGGGCGATCGCCCCTTCCCCCCATACAAAATGTATGGGAAAGGGCGAAAAAAAATAGCCACCCCTAAGGGTTAAGTTAGAGCGCTAATTTTTTGCAAGGCTTTTTTTCTCATCAATACCTAAAGTTTTTTTTTTATTTGGGTAGCTTCGACGCGGCAACGCTGTACATACACAAAAACGACGCTGCTAATTCTGCTCCGCTGTTCCCTGAATTTCTTCAGAATTTTGATAAATGCTTGCCACTTATTTCGTGGAAAATCTACGCAATGCCCAAAAAGGCATATTCATATAATTGAAAATGAATATTTTGTTTTATTCTGAAAAAAAAAAAAAATAAAAATCTTGTCTGGGGGGGGGGGGGGGCGATCGCCCCTTCGCCCCCCCTCAAATCCGCTAGTGCCGTGTGCGTCAGTTTCTTTTTAAAAAAGGATGACGCAATAACTAAAAAAAATTACCTATCCCCTGCTAGAATTACTGGATGATGCAATACATTTAAAATGACAGTTCCTTCGCCGTTGAATTAACTGCAGGGGGACAACATGTATTGCGATGCGAACCAAATGCTATTAGCGAGCTGTTAAATCCCATCTATTTTTTTTAAATGAGAATTAAATTTCTTTCGAGTCGCAATACAAAGTAACCCCAGGAATTTTTATTTGTTAAATTTTTTTTGTAGGCGGTATTTTCAAAAAACTCATCATTAGTCCGTTCTACTAAGTTTTATTGGGTGATGCAAAAAATTTAAAGCTAAAAAGTTTCTTCACTGTTGAATTAACTGCAGGAAGTTGTTGTTTTTACACAAAATTTAGTTTGATGAACAAAGATTCTGTCAATTTTACCAAATTTTGTTAATTAAAAATTGACAAATCTATGACTGTTCAATCAACAGTGAATTCAACTAAAAATTCCGTTCAAATAACCAATATTTGATCAATTCAACAAAATTTGGTCAACTTAATGATAACAGCACGAGATTGTTGATTTTACCGGTGCCATTTTTTTCTGTGTATGAACTGAGTATTGGCTCAAGACAATTTGACGTGTGAAAACATTTCTTGGAGTTTGACATTTCTTGGCAGGTGGGTAGCCCGCTTTTGGCGGACTCATCACAGCCACACGGCCAGTGTTGCCACAACTAAAAGTCCTGGGTTTAAAATCGGGTTGTTCTAGTTGTGCGTAATGCGAACTTCGTTTAAAAACAGCTCGTGCGATGTTCAGCCCGAGTCTGGCCCGTGAACGAAACCAATTGTTATAGCCCAGTTGCCTCTATCCCATTAAAAATGACGAGGAAGTGGAATTGGGCTATAGAAATAATAAGTCAGCAGATTATGAAATCCTGCCACTAATTAATCTCTTTCATAAAAGCTTGTTAGCTCTAATCACTGGTTAATTTTGACAGTCAACCTTACAAAATATGTTATAGCCCGGATATTGTTTATCAAGTTTTATGAAACTGTTGTACTGTTTGAGCTATTATTGCTAGCGTGTAGCATTCGCCTTTATGTTTTAGGTATAGAAATTTGGAAAGATCATAAAAATATATAATCTAGAAATCTTACATAATCAAACTATTTTATGGAAACGTTTTTTTCGCAAACACATTTCCTTTTTTGTGTGCTACAAAAATAAATGAGTAAAGTTTTATAAAGTTTTCCAAATTTGGTACTTTATTTCCTAATTATGGTAAATAAACTATTTTCTTCGTGGCACTCCTGCGCTAACTAAAAAAAATATTACTGTATTAAACCGCATTTTGTTATTTCAACAGGTACTACTGTAGGTCAGAAAACAAAAGATGTGACTGTTATTTCAACAGCTTGCAAAGGCGTTTCAAAGCTAACAGACCATCTCTTATTCCAACAGCGATAACCCTTATTTTTGTTTTGACAGATATCACTGTTGTTCAAACAGTCAATTTAAGACTGACGTAAACATATTGATTTAACATTATAACTGTTGAAATAATACTAACAGTTTTTTTTTGTTTTTACTGACAAAAACTGTTTTTTTCATATTGAAATATTTTTCGTTGTTTTGACCGTTAAAGCTATTATTTTAAGGTTAACAGTTTCAATCCAGTTGAATCAACTGGATTGAATAATGGATAAGAATTGACCGCGATTTTCATTGAATCAACCCGTATTTTGGTTGATATTACCAGGATTTTTTTTTCTGTGTAAGAAAAATACAGCACTTTTCTATAGTTGGCAGCGCCGGTTTACCTCAAGAAATAAATAAGCTCGTATATATTTCTTGAGGTAAACGCGCTAATCCACGCAAAGGTGAGTAAATATTTCGCTAAACATATTTTGTACATTTTTATAAGAGTAATTAGCAAAAAAAATGGAAAATTTGGTAAACGTCAAAATTTCTTGACCAGGCACAAGAAATATATGCTCGTTTTTTTCTTGAGGCATTTTTTGGCAGGTGAGTAGTCCGCCTAATAATTCAACATGAAATTATAATTCTACATGAATTTTCCATAGGAAAAAATTAGCACGGTCTAAAGATGGCAAAATTCTTACTTATGTGTAAAAATGCAAGACCATTAAAACAAAACCACATTAATTAATTCAATTATTTAAACATTGATAATTAAGAAAGTGCAGTTACTGACATTCACCAAACAAGCTTCTGAAGACGGCACAATGGAGTATATTCAGCCTGGGCTCCGTCGGAATTATTCGGGAGAGTCGATAGAGATTGCATCAACCTTATCGAAATTCACCTCTTCAATGGAAAATATGTACCAGCAACAGATATCACATAAACCTTTTTGTTCCGGATGGAGGCGGTTATGCCTGATTTACATAAAACTTCAAAGGATCCACTTCCATACAAAGTTTGTGGAACGTAAAGCGAAGCAAAAAGTTAAACAATTTTTAATATATGGGGCGGTCATCTGTCAAAGCGTGAGCAAAGTTTTATGTAAATCAGCTCTTAAGGGTCGAATACATAAAGCTTTGTTAACCTCGCCTGACATTTGGTACCTCAAAACTTTGCGTCCAACTTCGGAGGTATGCCACAATGGACGCCTTGACGCTTCTCTTTTATGCATTTGTTTACGTTATTTATTTCTTTGCATTCAGAGTGTTTTGGTTAATTTATTAATTTAATAGAGAAAAAATCAATTAATTATTATTTCCTCCAACTTTTTATTCTTTAATTAAAGTAAAGTCATCAACATCTGATTGTCAAAGCAAGCTAAATTTGAGAGTTTGCCAAATTTTAACCTTGCTTCAACTTTGAGGTCTCCAATTTGCCATGCTTCGTTTAAATACGTATACTGAACTTTTCTGTCAAAGTCAAAGTTTGAGGTAAAGTCAAAATAAAGCTTTATGTAACTGACCCTTTATGGATTGGGGCTTAGCTGTCAAAGTTAACACCTATAAAATACTATTTAAAATTTTACTCATGTGCGACACATTTGAACCATCTCCTATCGGGATTAAAACTCACACGTGATCGTAGTATTACCTTTAAAGGGATGTGCTAATAAAAAAGCGCGCATTTATTTTTTTAAGGACCACCTTAAAGTGCCAACCAACCATTCCGTCTAATATTAGTATCGACGTAGGTAATATTTTTCCTATGTGTTTAAAGCCACCCTATTATGAAAGTACTATTGCATGACAACAATACAAAACATCGTCAGTACCCTAAAAACACTGTACACTGTTGCTTAAATTTTCTTGTGTTATTGTGAATTCGCAAACAAGAACAAGCTTATTGATTTGTAACCTGCGCAGTGAATGCTGTTGCATACTTTTAGGCGTAACTTATCAACATTCATCTACAAATTTACAGCATCGCACAATACATTTTTAAAGAATTTTTTTTTTATAAAATAAAAGTGAAATCATTTTAATTAATCGACTTAATTAAAGCTTTGCACTGACTTTGTATTTTTATAATATCAACGAGATATCGAAAGCCTAAAAGCCATACAACAAAAAAAAACAAGCAAAATGTCACACTTCCAAAGCGTACCGGACACAGGGGGTAGGGGGTTTTTAAGCCAATCCATATTCATAATTTTAATATTACATTCCAATATTAATTAGATGATTTGGATAATGAATCTGTGGAAGTATTGCGTGCACGATTGAACGATATGAAACGGTTAATGAGCGAACGCACTGCCCAAATACAACAAAATCCAGCCACTACAGAACAGATATGGAGCACCAAACGCCAAACTACAACTGGAGTTATTGATGGTAATTTTCTGAGTGTTGCTTTCGGAGGCGCTCTAATGGTTATTGTTTCGGTTTCTGTGTATGCCTTTTACAGTTTATATCAAGCAGTATTAAAAAAATTCCCCTCACATCACGATGAACTGTAATTAAAAAGAATCAAAATTAATCAAACAATTTAAAATTAAATTGAAAATCAGATGAAAAACAATGGGGTAGTACCTATCTTTTTTTTTTTATTTGTGAAGGGGATGAATAAAATGCAGTATATGTTCACAGACATACAAACGTTTACGGGTTATATCGCACACTAAATCAAACAGAGTCACAACTAAAAATTGTAACGGTTATCGATTTAGGGTGCGATATATCCGTAGCACGCCAAGACGAACGGCACAGAATTTAAGCATGATTCTGGCCAATTTGTGACACCAGCACCCAGTTTCTGTAACTTTTTAACGAAATTCGTTATTGTCGTTAACATCGATTTTGACAAATTTTGTACAGAAAATTGTGTCAAATTAACGATTTTTATGTTACAGAAACGACGTGCAGATCATTTTATGAAAATTATTTATAGTTGAATTGAATGTAGTCGAAATAAAATAAATATCACGTCAAGTATTTTTTATAATGCATTTCTTATTTTATACACTTACGGTAAGGGGCTATTTAAACCGAAGAAGAGTTGAATAAGAAAGAGAGATATTTAGTAAAAAAATATTGCGAAGTCGAAAGGCGTGACTAAAACATTCATCTGATGACGGTAAGGTTTAATGCCGGCAGGGGCGCAGCCAGAAGATAATGCTTGGGGTGCTTTTTAATTTTTTTCTTTTTAATATTTTCCTAGCACAACTATTTACAAAATTATTTTATAGCGCCAGTCAGGAGTAGAAGCATTAGACTGGACCAAAAATTCAAAATTTCGTTTTTTCAAAAATTATATTGATTTTCTTTTTAAGAAAGGTGAAAAAATTACTGTAATTTTTTCAGATTTTTAAATTAAAGTCTAGAGGTCTATCATCGCTAGTTTAGATTTTACAGACTTAACCTCCAATTTGGTATAAACCATTGTTGTAAAAAACAAATCGAATTCCATACAAAATTTGCATTGAGCAAAATTTTCTCAGACTAGCCGTTTTCTAGTATTCTAGCTTCAAAAATTAGCATGTTTTCTCGATTTCCCATTTTTTCTTTCAAAAATTGTCAAAAATGCAAATATCCATGTACAACAAAGATAGATACAGATTCTTAAAGAAATTGAGTGGGCTACAAAAAAGGTTAAACAATTGTTTTTTGTAAAGTTACTTTTTCAAAACTTATTTGGTATTAAATTTAAAAAAATCATATTTCCGTCTTTTTTCGTGTTTTTGATCCATTTGTTTTACTAAATTTTGTTTATTGATATTCTACATGATTAATTATCATTATATGTCAATAATATAACAAAAAAATATACATTTCTCATATTCGTTCAAACACATTATTGCTTAATATAGGCTTTCTCTGAGGGGGTGTAGTTCTACAGTCTTCAAATGGCGCAGCCACAAAAAAAAAAAAAAGTTGATGGATCTGTGACCTCAATACATTAATTTTTATGTATTTTGGCGAGCTAAATACAACTCCGTGATCAGAAGTAGCCTAACAGGTCGCAGTTCTTCACTAATCTTCACAAAATAATATTGGACTTTTTTCACGGTTAGGGCCAAACCTCGGGCCGTTGTTAAATTCTGATTTCGAATTCGATCCCTTAAGAATATGTATTTAGCTTTATTCGATGTTGATTTTTTCATGTTTCGCAAATTTTCAAACCAAAATCGGGAATTCTGAGAAAATTTCAGTCTACGTAGCTTTTGTAGGGAACTCAATTTCCTACAAAAATATGTTCAGGTAAATGGTGTTTTTCAACAATGAATAGTCGTTTTTATACCAAATTGGAGGTTAAGTCTGTAAAATCTAAACTACCGATGATAGACCTCTAGACTTTAAAAAAAAATCTGAAAAATTACAGTATTTTTTCACCTTTCTAAAACAGAAAATCAATATAAGTTTTGAAAAAAAAAAAAAACGAAATTTGGAATTTTTGGCCCAGTCTAATGTACATACATACATAGATACCTGCCAATAAATGTTACTTTATATTGACTTATATAAAAAAGGCCAGCCTTCTTTTTTTATTTGTCATTGAATCTATTACACTGCGCAACACAAAAAATACCTGGGACGAGATAGCATTTTTCTGGTAGATCTCAATGAGATAAGAACTGCGTACAAGAAATTTGCCGGACCCCCTCAAAATCTTGAGTTAGGCGTCCAAACCGGTTTTTCGTACCTTTGCACACTTATGACCAAGCCATGGATCGCGTCAATATGGATGTAACGTGTGACACCCCTCTTATGCAAACGGCCCAAAAGCAAACATGTCGTGAAACCTAGTTTTCACATATGAGTTGAATTTTGTGAATGCCATGTATTTTAATGAAACGTATATAACAATTTTTCGAAATTCGAATTATTTTCAAAGTTATAGCTATCATCGAAATTCCGCACTTTTTGATGATTTTCTCACGATTGGTCAAATCGATTTTGCTAATTTTTTAAATATATATAAAAGATGGTATCTTCTACCAAACGACGATTAAAATTGTTGCAAAAAAATTTGTTTGCAAACATTTTTCGCAATTTTCAGCTTCTCCATCGTGGTCAGATGGCCCTTTTGTATGATGTTGTCGGGCATTCCATTAGTAACTATTAGCAAACAAAAAATTTTTTGGCACTCTAAGGGAGCGGAAGTTATTTACAAAAATTTATTTTGCAAAAATTTTAATCGTCGTTTGGTATTAATACCATCTTTTTTATATATTTAAAAAATTAGCAAAATCGGTTTGACCAATCGTAAGAAAATCATCAAAAAGTGAGGAATTTCCACAAGTGTTGATAGCTATAACTTTGAAAATAATTCGAATTTCGAAAAACTGGCCCAAACGTATTTTTTTTTGTTGTTGTGAACTATACAAAAAAGTTTCAGAAAGATAGTACAACTTCGAAAAAGTGGCTCACTTCACAAAATTCAACTCATATACAGTTTTATATCTCACCCCCTGGCTGCGCCCCTGATGAGCGGTATCATTTCTAAATTGCTTGGGAATGACGAATCCGACATCCGACCGAAGCTCATTCCCGGAGGTTTTCCAATCGGTTACTAAAGTTTTGGCTGTGCTTAATCTGAATCTTAAGTCAAATTTTTCCATACATGAAAGTTCTTAGGCCGAAAAGAAGAGTTGATTAGGAATGTACGTCCCTCTGTCCGTCAGTGTACACAATAACTTGAGTAAAAATTGAGACATTTGCATGAAATTTTGTATACAGGTTACTTTCTGGGCGAAATAGGATGATAACCATGCCCCTTTTTCGATATCGAAAATTTCGAATATCACATAAATTACATATATCTCGGTAGCTGAAATGGTTAAAATGGTAGGCGCATATTCATAGCCGAAATTAAGTAGGCACTAAAGTAAGTGACAGCTTTTTAACACCATTTCTAACGGCCTATCTGTCAAAATGCCAACGCTATATTTAGTGCCTACTTTATTTCGACTATGAATTTGCCCCATATAATTTTAAAGGTGAATCCCCTGGTCATTCTATTGCGATTTTTGATAAATTTTTAAACTGGGGGTGACACCGCCCAGTTTTAAGGGAGGCTTTTTGAAAATTCGACTGGTCGTAACTTTTAAACTAATTACTGTAGAACGATGCAATTTGACACAAAACATACTACTGTCATTGGGAGTATAACTGATGAAATTCGATAAAATCGCTTGGAATCGCTCACTTTTGATATGGAAATTTTTGAAAATAACATAAATTCGGTAACGTAAACTAGCTAAAATAGTTTAGTTTGAAAGATAAATCCTTTTGGGCATTCTACTGTAATTTTCTGTTACTCTTTAAAAGTGGGCGTGCGTTTATGGGGGGGGGGGGGGGAAGGGGAGGGGGCAATTTCCAAAATTCGACTGGTCATAACTTTAAATCTGATTACAGTAGAATGATAAAACTTGGCAGGTTTTATGGCGGTATACGAAATATGATGAAACTGATAGAAATCGCTGATTGTTCAAAGTTTGGTTTACCCGAAATTAAGCGTTCAGCAGAATCAATCCGTCAGTAAGTCGAAATAACTGACAGCAAAGTAGACTGCGAGTGTTTGTATGCGTAACGCCAGATACGGCGGATACGTCAAAATAGAATTTGCTCTAAAATTGACGTACGTCACGCAACTGACGTATTGGCGGAGTGATTCTGTTTCCCGCTTTAGAATTCCTTAAGCGTTCAGCAGAATCAGTCCGTCAGTACGTTGAAACAACTGACAGCAAATTAGACTGCGGGTATTTGTATGCGTAACGCCAGATACGACGGATATGTCAAAATAGAATTGGCTCTAAAAATGACGTACGTCACGCAACTGACGTATTGGCGGATTGATTCTGTTACCCGTGTTATTTTTTTTTAATTTAAGTTTTAAATCGAATCAGTATGACGACGGTCTTCAAACACGGAGAGAAGTTGACTTTTTTTTTTAAGAAAAACTGTGTTTTCAGTTAAAATTTTTAAGAATTACTGCGCTATGAAGCTGATTTCTGTTACTTTTAATATTTTAGACCAATTTTGAAATTGCAGCTAATATAACGAAGTTGAGAAGAATAGTAACACGGAGCGTGTAGCTCGAGCACAGGCGACTCGGTACCCGCCCCTTCCATCATCGCTCTCTCTCCCACCATTCACAGAAAAGCGAGCAACTGCTAGCAACTTTCCGCCACGTTTGAAGGCAATAATTAGAGCAAGTAGTAAGCATAAAATAAAAAAAAAAATAAAATAAAAAATAAATAAATAAAATGAAATAAAATTAAATTAAACAAAATAAAATAAAATCAAACAAAATTAAAAAAAAAAAAAATTAAATAAGATAAAATAAAAAATTTAACAAAATAAAAAATAAGTAAAACAAAATAAAAAAATAAAAAATAAAACAAAATAAAATGAAATGAAAATAAAACAAAATAAAAAAAAAAAAATAAAATGCAATAAAATTAAATTAAGTTAAACGAAATGAAATGAAATAAAGTAAAAAAATTAAAAATAAAATTCAACTAAAAAACTAATACAAAAGTAAAATACAAAAACTAAAATGAAATTAACTTAAAAAAATTAAATCAAATAAAATAAATTAAAAAGTTCTTTAATATTTTTCGGTCAACAGCGAGTGCTTAACCCTTCTTGTTATAGAAATTTTGTTTTTATTAAAAAAACCACTGATCATTTTCTTAAAATCATTAGAAATTATTTTTCGTTTTTGAAATTGGTGGCGATTCGAATTTTTTAACTGCAATTTTGCAAATGTATTTGAGGAAAAGTTTTAGTGTGTTCGTACTTATCACGTAATTCTGACAGGGATTCTAACTGAGTGTGTTCTTGTTGGGTATATAAACCAAAATCCCCAAAAATCCCTCAGTTCAACAAAACAGTGCGTTTTTGCAATTCTCTTTC
This sequence comes from Campiglossa producta, assembly GCA_964058755.1. Lineage (NCBI taxonomy): Eukaryota > Metazoa > Arthropoda > Insecta > Diptera > Tephritidae > Campiglossa > Campiglossa producta. Next base: position 158,258,997 of record CAXKVI010000001.1, read on the forward strand.
GTTCACCACATTCATACTTTCACTGATAAAAACAAAAAACCGACAACACGTGCAAGCGAATTATCCTATAATTTTTATTAAAATAGCAAATATTAATTGTATTTAACTACTTAAGTAACATTTTCGTGAGCAAATAATAATATTCTATGGGTCTGACGAAACAATATTTGGCTTATCGGCCTGTGGACAGTTTTAACATTATCAACAGTGGCCGTTCGAATGTGAATTTTGTTGTATATAATAAAATTGAGGGCCGTTATGCATTGACTGCAGCAGCTGAAAATGTAATTATTTGGGATTTAAGGTAAGCGAATGAATTATTTAGACAAGCAGTATAAGTGTATCAACTCCTTTTACTAAACAATAGATTGGGCGAGCGTGCTTTGACGCTGCGTCGTGATAAGCAGGAAGTGACTGCGTTACGTGCTTCACCCGATCACATACACATTGCCGTAGGATACGTTGATGGCGTTGTTGAGCTGTTTGACCTGCGCACGCCTGAGCAATCTGTCTGCACATTGGCACTACATAAAAGTGCGGTGTCCATACTACGTTTCGATGAAATGGGCATACGTTTGGTGAGCGGCAGTCTGGATACCGAATTAGTAGTCGTGGATATTGTAGAACAGGCTGGACGTCAACGTCTCATTGGTCACAATGCGCCTATAACAGATGCACATTTTGTACAACGTATTGCGCCAGAACAAAATATTGTTGTGAGCTGTTCCAAGGATACACAAATCAAATTTTGGAATTTAGAAACACAATTCTGTTTTAAAACAATCGTGGACAATCGTACCGAGGTGTGGGCGCTGGCGCTAGTGGGCGATTTTCTGATTGCCGGTTGTGGTGAGAGCGCAATGAATGTGTATCGTATGCGGCAACGTGATGATCCAACGCAGAGCATAGAGAATGCAGTTGAGGGATTGAGCATAGATGATGAAGACACAATAAGCCCAATAAAAGTCACCAATTGTGGTGTTATACAACGCGCCGGTAAGGGACGTTGTGTTAATTTAATAGCTGATCCCGCAGAGCGTGTCGTCAGTTGTCATGGTACAAATGATTTGATTGAAAACTTTTACTTTTGTGACGCCGACGAAGTCAAAGAGCGACTGGCCAAACGTTTGAAGAAAGCGCGCAAGGCTGCTGAGAAAATGCAACATGATGGCAAGGATGAAGAGCTACTGTCCAAACAAATAAGCCTTAGCGATGAAATTAAACGGCTCGAAAGCATTAAAGTTAAACAAAAAATCAAATCAATTGATATCATATTAGGCGCACAAAATGAGCTACGCATGCTTGTTAGCTTGGCGAATAATAGCTTGCAACTCTACCGTTTAAACGCTTCACTAAAACATAAAAGTGCGGGAGAGGAAAGCGTTAAGCAACTGCGTGCACTCACACGCCTGGGCCATCAATCCGAAGTGCGTACGGTATGCTTTAGTAATGATTCGCTAGCTATTGGTTCGGGTGCTGGTGATTCGTTTAAATTTTGGAATCGGGACTCGATGCAATGTTTACGCACCATAGCAACTGATTATATTTTGTGTAGCGCTTTTGTTCCAGGCGATCGTTATGCGCTCTTGGGCATGAAGAGCGGTAAATTGGTCATAGTTGATGTTGGCGCTGCGGATATAATCGAAGAAATACCAGCGCATGAAAGCGAGCTATGGTCAATTGCGATACTACCCGATTTAAAAGGTTGCGTAACGGGTAGTAGCGATGCAACTGTGAAAATTTGGACTTTCGAATTGGTGGATAATGTGTCAACAGACGGTAGTGGCGTTGTAGATAGCACGCGTCCCAAAGTGCTCTCTTTGCTGCACAGGAATACGCTCAAACTAGAGGAGACTGTGCTATGCGTGCGCGTGTCGCCTGATATGAAATATTTGGCAGTGGGTCTACTCGATGCTACCGTGAAGGTTTTCTTTCTCGATACTTTCAAATTTTATTTGTCGCTTTATGGTCATAAATTGCCTGTGACCTGTTTGGATATAAGCTATGATTCTACATTAATTGCCACTGGTTCAGCGGATCGTAATATAAAGATTTGGGGTTTAGATTTTGGTGATTGTCATCGTTCGTTATTTGCGCACGACGACTCGGTAATGTCACTGCAATTCATACCAAATACGCATATGATGTTTAGCTGTGGCAAAGATGGCAAAGTGAAACAATGGGATGCGGATTCATTTGAGAAGATATTGACGTTACCAGGTAAGAGGAGATTCTGTAGGCGGCATACTGACCCATATGGGTCATTTCATGTCAAATAGGAAAAGTCCAACCTTTTGACAATTTTGGGAGGGGGGACATTTTTAGTCGCCTGAAGTGGAAATGGCCAAGTAGAGAGTTAGAATGAAGAAAACTTTGTACATACATATATTCCAAATTTGATCCAAATCGCTTCAGCCGTTCCCGAGATAGTGGATGTATTTAAATTAGGCTGATGCGTCATCTGCTGGACTGTAGACACCCCAAACACAACATTTTCACTTCCTTTTCGAATATCGCTCTCTATAAAAACTTTGTAACGTCGAATAGTAAGTTAATTTAAAAAAAAAAAAACATTCTTCTACTTACAGGTCACATTGGTGAGGCCTACAATTTAGCAATCAGCCCTAATGGCAAATATCTGGTAACATGCGGCTCGGATCGTACACTACGTCTCTTCGAGCGCACAGATGAGACAATAGTTTTGCAAGATGTACAAGAAGAGGAGCGTGAAGAGCTGGAAAATCAACAACTGGCCACAGGCGAAGAAAGCACCGTACCACAGTTGCCCGGTTTAAAGTTGCCCTCACGAAAAACTGTTGGCTCTGAAAAAGCTGCCGAATCAATATTAGAATGTTTAGAAATTTGTAAGCAATATGACGTAGAAGCAGATGAGAAACCCGACTTACATCCACTTATGCGCGCACTGTCAGTAACGAATCCCGATGACTTTCTCTTCATCACATTCGTGCGTATTCGTGCCTCAGATTTGGAAGAAGCTCTACTCCTTTTACCATTTACAAATGTTTGTGAATTATTTGAACGGCTGCCACGTCTCATCGAAACGAATAGCGATCAAATTGAGTTACTGTGTAAAGTAACAATATTCCTATTTAAAGTACACATGAAACCGATAAGTGCAGCAAAAAATTTAAAACTTTTACTTAATGATTTGGTACGAGCGCTACAGCGTGATGTAAGCGAAATGCGTGATACAATTGGTATGAATGTGCATGGATTGGCACTGTTGCAGCGCAAGATTGAAGAACGTGATGGTGTCGAATTATTCCATGAGGCGACACAGGAACGTAAGAAGCGCGACAAGAAGCGACGCGAGGCGACCAAGCGCCGTTTAGCTATACAAATGACATAGTGTCATATGATAGAATCAATTTCATTGTATAAGTTTATTTGTATTGTGTATAAAGTATACTATTAAAAGTAATTTCTGTACAATATTGTCTTACGATTATAGTTAAGTCCACTGTCATTAGGGCTGTGTGATACGAAAAAATAACTGGCGAATTGATGTCAAGTTACTAGGCGAGGTGGTGTGATATTTGATAATGTGAATTGATGTGATGCATTTTTCTACAACTAACTTGCCATGTGATGTGAGTTGTTGTGATGCGCGGTGTGAGCCATGGTGAAAATGTTGAAATTTGCGGCCACATTGCTAAACGAGGTGATGTCCGAGGTAGGCATACCGGTCGTAAGAGGCGACTAATATGCACATAGGTAATGACGTGCTAACTCGATGGTCGATCTACGAATATGATGCCTCTCACCTCTCATTACCCATCTTCTCCTTCCTCATGGATGGAGGGATGACATGAACTAGAAGGTTCCACTGGTCATACCAAATCGCTACCACGACAGTCGGGCAATACCGAAAGGGAGTACCGCAGCGTACCGGGGTCATATCCGGCCAAGGACTGTCAACTTCGGCATCACTCCCCAAAACCTTCGGGGAGTGTTTTGTTGTTAACAACAACAACAACAGGTTAAGCTGTTGCGGCTGATCCGTAGTCGGCCTTAAAGTCGCGGCATTAGCTTAAACATCTTTCAGCATCATGCGACGAGCGAATGTTTGTGATGTGATTCAATCTGACGATGTGATATAATATGATGTGGTAATAAAAAATTAGACGTCATGTGATGTCATGCTGACGCGTGATGACGTCATGTGATGTCATTGATCGTGATGTGATTCAATATGATTTGATAATAAAAAATGAGACTCTTGTAAGGTTGTTGTTGTTGTTGTAGTCATACTTTGCCCTGCCCAGTCGGAAGATCCACTTAAAAAAAGTTACGTGACAGACCAGACAGGGGTTGTACGGGTGTTGACAGTCCTTTGCCAAATGAATCCGGTACGTTTAGTCACCAAAAGTTACTGGGGGTGACATTGGATAATACTTTCTCATTTGCTGGTCATGTGTCTGCAATGGTCTCAAAGGTATGAGGTCGCAACAATATCCTCAAGTCACTTGCCGGCAGTAGGGAAAAGACAAAGAAACATTGCTGACTACTTATAAGGCCATTGGCCGACCAGTCTTTGACTATGCCGCACCCATATGGTCGCCTAACATGCATAACACCAACTGGACGAAGCTACAAGTCTGCCAAAATACCGCTATCGGAACCTCTACGGGATGTCTCCTCTTGTCTACCGACTCTGACCTCCATCAAGAGGCAAATCTGCTCAATGCAAAATAGCATGCTTAGCAGGCAATTCCTTTTGAACTGCCTCAAACCAGCACATCCAAACAGTCATCTTTTGGACACAGATCCGCCCCCGAGAGACATAAGGAGAGATCTCCGTAAGCATTATGACGAGATCCGGCATCATATTACCTTGCCGTTTGATCTGCGGAATCATAAGCGGGCTCTAACCGACATCCACACTGAGTCGGTTGACAGTTTTGTCAGATCTCTACCTGTGAATCCCGTTCCAAACAGTCTCGATATTGCTGAAGAAGAACGCACCTTACCAAGGGAGACAAGAGTCACCATGGTACAGCTTAGGTCTGAATACAGTGTGAGGTTAAACTCCTACTTATCCAGACTGAATGATACAATTTCAAACACATGCCCTGCATGTGGTAGGACCCCTCATGATACCCTACATCGCTTCAATTGTCCAATTGAACCTACTCTTCTAACCCCTCTGTCCCTCTGGTCCAACCCTGTTGAAACTGCACGTTACCTTGGACTCCCGTTAGAAAAGCTTGATGAAGATCTTCGGAAGGATCATACACTCTACGCAGGGCAATGCATTGTTAACAACAACAACGACAGCAATCCGTTACCTTCCGGTACTCCCTTGAAGTACTGCCCGACTGTCTTGGGAATGATTTCGTGGATTTTAGTCGCCTCTTACGACCGGCATACCTACCTCGGTCATATTCTAAACCCCTAACCCGTAGGGGAATGTCGCGGTTGATTCGTCGACTGACCAATAGTCGCAGCACCAGCTCAGATATCAGTCAAAAACATGCTGTGAGCGAATGGCCGTGCTGTGATTCAATGATGATGTGATGTAATTTTGATGTGATATGATCGAGTCACTGAAAGATGAAAATCAAGCACAAGAAGTCATAGAAATAGTCATATGATGCGATTCAAAGTCTTGTGATTTGATGTTGTAAAATATGAAGTCGCTGCGTATATTGTGCCTACCTTGAAAAAAAAAACACATGCAAATTATTTTGTAAATATAAAATTATGAACATTTATTGTTATGGCAACTATTATTAATTAGTTATGTACAAATATCATAACTATTTCTTGCGGCATTTAAAAAAAGTCTATCGGTCGTATAGTTTATTTCACATTGCTAAATAATTTTTTGTATAATTTTTGTATTTTGTCCGAATTGTTCTTCTGTTGAAAAATTTGCTTATGAAATTATTCGAGTACCGTGTTTATGGTATTTATGGCTTTTGGGAGATCCCTACTGTAGATGAAATTAAATGGAATCGTGTTAAGATAATACTTGAATGAGTCAGCTTATCACTTATAAATAATGCTGTTTTGAAAAATGAGGGGAATTGAAAATGTTAAATAATTTTACATTTGAAAGGTTATAAAAGCAGGAAAATATGTTAGTTGTTGGGATCAAATGAACGTATACTTTTTAACAAAATACAAATATTATATTCGGGCTAATTACATATGCCTGCTTTGGGGGCTGATGGTCCGCAGTTCGTGGCATTGCAGCAACCTGAAAGAGAGAATTATTTGTTATTAATGGGAATTTATAGAAAATAAATATCAAGGGAATATTGATCTTAAAGAGGAGAGGGACGAAGCGGACTATGGTTCCTTCCAGGGAAGGAGTATGTGGCGCAAGGAAAGAGTCTTTGGTCCTGCAGTCGAAATATTGAGAGTCCGAGGGGTAACATCTTCTAATGAGACTGGGTCGATGGACTTGGGCAGCTTGAAGGAAAGTCGAGAACCCACGCTTGACACCGACAACTAATAATCTCCTTACCTGCTCTCTGAGAGCAAGCTTCGACCTTAATACTCAGCTAACCAGAAGAGTCCTTGAGGTGCTCCGTTAGGACTGCCTTAGCGGTGCCCTCACCTCCTGAGGGATGCTTCTAAAAGGCTCTCAATGGAGCGTATCCGCCGGGGAAAAGTGCCTTCAAAATATTTTTGAAAAAATCCTCTTTTAGCATTCCTCAAAGGTGCGTTTACGTTGTCTAAAAAACTCTTCCTCAGAAAAAGAAAAAAGCTATTCTTTAGGACTCCTATAAAGGTGCTTTTACGGAGTCCCAAAACCCTCCCTCGTATAATCCAGAAAAACTCCGTACGGAATCTCTTCTTTTTTCAATTATATCCGTAAACGCTTCCATTTGGCTTCTTCAAGGGAGTTTTGACGGAGTCCCTTTTCGCTCTTTTTGGGAGGACACCGTACTTTGTTGGATGGGTATAACCAAGCACTGAGCGCAAGCTAAGGACGGTTTCCGACTGTTTAACATTGCGCAAATCTCTTCGGCCGCCGGGGGTGTTCCGAATCCCGCTGGCTACCTTTAGTCTACTTCAGAACAAGTGGACTTTGGATCAGCGAAGCTAGCGCTGGGCTGACAACACCAATGATAGTTAAGTGAGCTGGCTTCGGGAGATTTATCGACGACAAAAGTCTGTCGATATTGTACGCCACCTTAACGAATGCAATTCCTAACTTTTCAGAGTAATTGACCCAGTTCAGGTAACCTTTCTGTCCCTCAGGAGCTGTCCAATGTAATCCACTAGCGAGGTTGCACGACCAAAGTCTTGGGGACTGGTTTGTGGATTTGGAAATTAATACATCGGAGACGCACAATGGTTTACCACCTTGGGTTCACTGGATTTATGTGATTAAAAGGAGCACCCACCTCCCGAGTCAATTGCGACTTAAGACCAAATTACATAAAGTGTTTTCAAATATTACTTACCTCCGCAACGTGAGAACGTGCCAGGTGGTCCGTAGCTAAGCTTCTGGATGGTACATTTTTCAATAGGTGCGGTCGGCTTACAATAGGATGACTGATTCGCCCATGGCATTGGTTGAGGTTTTTGTGGGCAGTTAGGCAAATAACTAAGCTTATAAACAGTGCAATTTTCTACAGGTCCATCGGCACGACACACACCCGGACGAGGTCGAATTGGGTCAGGACGTCTAAACTCGCACACATTCACTGGCATGTAAGACAGTTTATTGATGGTACAACGTTCCATGCTGCCGTTAGCGCGACAAATAAGCGATTGAGGACGTATGGGAGCGCGACGACAAATCGGCTTTGGTACAAAATCATGCTTTTGCGTTGTCATATTATAAAGAGGACCGCATGGCTTCAGACAATTTTCCTTTGGACGTATAGGTGGTGTGCGTGCGACACAACAGTTCGGTTGATATGAAAGCTGAGGAAATAGCGAAAAAGTTAAGAAGACTTGAGATGTGCTGTTTTTCAAAAAGAGGACTTACCTTCTGCACGGTGCACTTTTCCAGCGAACCCGTTGGCATACATATACCCGGGCTGGGACGTATCGGTTCAGGGCGACAACAACGCGCATCCACCGGCATATAACTGAGCTTGTAAACGGTGCAGCCGTCGGTACGATCGCTACCCAAAGTTTTGATGCTATGCAGTGGAACAACTGGCGCGGTGCGAGCCGTACAACAATTCGGCAAGTAACTCAGGTTGTAAGTAGTACAAAGATTCTCATAGCGTGGTGGCGGGCAACGTACCTTATCCGCCCATGGCATAGGCTCTTTAGGCAATGGACAAACCGGTAGATAGCTCAACTTTTGTACGGTACAGTTTTCGCTCGGTCCCGTCGCACGCTGTATGTTGTATGTCTGCACAATGGGCTTCGGAGGCGGATTCCGACAGACGTCTATTGGCATATAAGACAATCGATTGATGGTGCACCGCTCCAACGGATCACATGGTTTGCATATGCCATTTATAGGACGTATGGGGTCACGTTTGCTATAACCCTTCGGCACAAAGTCATGTTTCTGTGAAGTCATCGCATAAAGTGGACCACAGAAGCGCAAGCCGTTGTCGTGTGGACGTATGGGTGCGGTGCGTATAGTTGCACACGGAGGTAGATAGGACAACTTTTGTACAGTACATGATTCCATGCGTCCAGGATTGGTCACTATATTTCCACATGGCCGTATTGGCTTGGCGCGATAGCAATCGCCACAATTTGCAAAATACGAACGTTTATAAATCGTGTCCGTTTCCAAAGGTCCTGTGGCACGCATTATACACGACACCGGTCGTATTGGTTGGGTACGTGGTGGTTGTTGGTAACAGCAGCCCGCATAGTCGCCACAATCGCAACGGCAATTACAGTCGCCACCTGGCGGACACGGCGTAAAATCGACGGGTGCCTGACAAGGGTCACACTTGGGTGGGCAATACTGGTCACAGGCCATGTTCGCATCCCCAGCGCAACCGTCAGGAGGCGCGCATGGATCGCCAGCCGGGCTATGTGTGGAAAAAAAATACAAATTAGAAAAGTTCCAAAGCTCCAAATTGTTGTCCCCCACCCCACTACTTACTCACACATCGCAGCAGCGCTCTTTGTTGCTCTATTTAGGTAGGACTGCGGGTCTATTAGGCTTAGGTTGGGTCCAGTCTTGAATTAATTACACAAAAACACGGATCTGTTTAAATTTTGATGGCTTGACCTCTCGAAAAATTGGGAGAATTTTTGATAATACTTAAAAAAACAAAAAACAGCGGACAAATTTGAAATTTTGTAAACGACAAAAACGGAAATGTGCTCGGTTTCACGTCGAAAACTGAATTAAAAATCAAGTGATTGCTATGCAAAGTACGTAGACGTCTGCAAGGGTTGGAGGCAGTTGAAAAGATACCTTTTATAAAGGTATTGGAATTCGGATTGCGAGCGTTGCTTTCCTTCTGATTTGAGCTGGGGCTAGTGTTGAAGGTTAAAAGCTCCTATGCAAGATTTCTGGTTCTGTCCTAGGACAGTTGACTTTGCCGCGGTCCGAAATTTGGATATTCGTAGTTCCAGCATAATAAAATCAATCAAGCCACATTTCTGTCCCCTAATAAAAAGACGGTTTAGGGGGAGGGGAAGTGACGAGTTAGAAAGGGTTGCATCGAAATAACAGTCCTTGGTCGGAAAAAACACCGACAGCTGCTTAGGTCTCCAATCGGCTCTCGCACCTGCTCTCTGATAGCCATCTTCGACCTAACTATGAATCATTACGTACCGCCGCTGAGGACAGCTTAGGGTACCAGTCGGGCAGTACCTCAAGGGAGTACCGCAGCGTACCGGGTTCATGTCCGGGCCAAGGCCCCAAAAGCTTGGGGAAGGGGAGGGTGTTTTGCTGTTAACAACAGGGTTGGCTTTCCGTAATTCGATATCGAGCGAGTGTAAAATCACCGTTATCCGATATCGAACAAAGAGTATCGACTGTCTAATTACGGAAAGCCACCCCAGCTATCCCGGAAAAACACGGTGCAAGTGAGCGCCATTGTGAAGGAAAATAGTCGCCTTCTTAGAAAAAATAAAACGCGAAGCCTAATGGCGTGGGTGTGGGAGTTGATGGCTGAGAGAAATAATACTCTAAAATTCTACCAGAAAGCCCGCCGGATGACGTTTGGAGCCATGGAAAATCTTGCAAAAAGCATAATGGTGAACTGATATTTAGTCAAAGCTTATATTTATTGCTAACAAGCTGACTTGGCAGACGTTGTCCTGCCATAAATTTGTTTCCCTGCATGATCCTCTATCCCGATCCCTATATCTATCTATTATATTAATAGGCTAACAAATTTTACATATAAACCATTGCCAAGCTTAAACCCATACTAAATATGCATAAATATTTATGAAATGCATATTTATTTGTTGGCATACCTCTAAGGCAGTGCACAATTATCTAATATATAACCAATACTGCTTCATTTATCTGTAATAAGCGAATGAAAATTTTTCATGCAACTTAAATTGGTTATCTGACAATCAATTTGTAAATAAAGCGATAGCCCAGTGGGAAGCGTTAGTGGGTAGTGGTCGAGCGGTTGATGGTTCGAGTACAGTTAGTTACACAGCTATAGGCCAAAATTTTTTTTCTTTTTTGTCATTGAAAATTGTTTATATTTTTTATATATTTTTATATTTCTAATCTTGACTTTTTAATATTTTTATAAACAATATTTTTATGTTTGTGATCTCTATTTTCGAGAAGAAAAAAATTTGGTGCGAATATTTTTAGTTTACGGAAAGCCATGTGAAATAATAATTTTATATCATAAATATACATACATACCACCCATTATAGAAATGCTATAACCGCTTATACAATTTCTTTTTGTTTTTTTTTTTTTTTGGTAATTATTTCAAAAAATTACCATTAATATAAGTCTGACTGCTCAAATTTTTGAAGATGAAAGCTGCAATTTGCGAATTTTTTTTCAAATTCTATCGATTGAGATAGAGTTTCTGACAAATTCCTTATTTAAAGTATAAAAATCGACAAAATATTTTATGGATACTACGTTATTTTGAACTAAACCAAGTGATAAGCGGAAATCTTAAATTTTACTGAGGACAACAAATAATTTCTTTTCAAATGTATATATGTATTAACTTTTAAAAGGGCAGATTTGCAACCCGAGCCCCAAACAAGTCTAGACCAAATTGAATAGAATTTTTTTAAAAATCAATATACATTTTTTTTTCTTTAAATCAAAAGAAAAATCCATATAAAGTGTCTTTTAAATATTGCTAAGTTATGGTTAAAGAAAAAAGCTAGAAAACCCTCACACTTTTTTTGACCTAACCAGAATTTGTAATTTACCCCCACTAAAAAGTTTTAAAACCACGCCATGTATAATACATTTTTTTTAAATACAACCCATACTTCTCTATTTTCGTTCTCTCGCTCATTAATACTCTTTAATATTACACGAACTCATATTTCCAAATTTCCACCCCTTCAAAATAAACGTCAAGCCAATTTCATACTCATATCTATTTATATACACATATACATATATGCGTAAACACTCCAATTCTCTCGCTCATTGAGTTCAAACAGTAGATTCGGCGTTGAACTCATATGTATATTGAAATGTTACACTCCAAATAGATGGCGTCGGCGCGAATAGCCAATTTGTTTCCGCATGAGAGTTGCCCCAATATGTGTTGTTATGTACCAAAGGATTAAAAAAAAGTGACAATTTGTTTTTCTCATATCTCGCACGCTTTATTATAAACGAAAATAGTTTAAAAATAAAATTTTTAGGAAAGAAGCAATCAATGTTTTAACTTTCTGTATTGAAATTCATCAAGAAAAAAAAAAAAAAAAAGAATGAGATTGAAATAGATACACCCATTGCCGTCAATTCTATATAATATGAAAATTAGCTTTTTTAAAAAAATAAAAATCAAACATCTTTTTCGTAGAATTCTATAATAAAAATGAGATAACTATCGTCGCCTTATATTCCAAAGTTTAAATAAACAAATGAAAAACTAAAAATGTTATATTGTTGTGCCATAAAATCATGAAAAAATTAAATTTTCAATAACATATACTTATAATAAAATGTAATTTAACTATACAATTTTTTGGGAAAACGTTATCAAAATTATATTTATCCATAAAGCTCTAATATGTATGTATATATGTATATCTAAATAGAGATTCAAAAGCCCAATAAAGCTTCACTTAATTGTAGAATTCCATATTAAAAAAATTTATTCAAGGAATTGATTATGGACAAGACACCAAGGGCATGAGAAGTTGCAGGCTGAATTGGATATCTTGAAACCGCTAGAACTGCTCGGAAAAATTCCGATGTAATAGATTTGTTTAAAATGAAATTCTACAAAGTTTTATGTTCTCATAACACCATTATTAAAATGTGAAATAGGGCAACCATGGTCAAACTTTTAATTTGAAAAAAATATGTCGCAATCAAAGTTGGCTTGCGTACCACCAAACAAAAAAAATGTTTCAAAAAAATATAAAATAATAATTCAATATGGCTACTGTTGTTGGAGTACCACGCTTATTTTGAGAAATTTGTATATGTGTGTAAAATACCAGCAATGGAAATATTTTGATTCTCTCGCTCTTTGAGAGTTAGAGTAATAGCGTCAAACTCATGTTTCGAAGTTGGCTGAACTTCAAAGGAAACCACTCTTTATCTTCATTCTCTCCCTCATTAAACACGTCCTATTATGAGAGAGAAATTATTTTCATTCCCTCGCTCATTGAGTACTTTGGTCCATTATCTATTATATTAATAGGCTAACAAATTTTACATATAAACCATTGCCAAGCTTAAACCCATACTAAATATGCATAAATATTTATGAAATGCATATTTATTTGTTGGCATACCTCTAAGGCAGTGCACAATTATCTAATATATAACCAATACTGCTTCATTTATCTGTAATAAGCGAATGAAAATTTTTCATGCAACTTAAATTGGTTATCTGACAATCAATTTGTAAATAAAGCGATAGCCCAGTGGGAAGCGTTAGTGGGTAGTGGTCGAGCGGTTGATGGTTCGAGTACAGTTAGTTACACAGCTATAGGCCAAAATTTTTTTTCTTTTTTGTCATTGAAAATTGTTTATATTTTTTATATATTTTTATATTTCTAATCTTGACTTTTTAATATTTTTATAAACAATATTTTTATGTTTGTGATCTCTATTTTCGAGAAGAAAAAAATTTGGTGCGAATATTTTTAGTTTACGGAAAGCCATGTGAAATAATAATTTTATATCATAAATATACATACATACCACCCATTATAGAAATGCTATAACCGCTTATACAATTTCTTTTTTTTTTTTTTTTTTTTTTGGTAATTATTTCAAAAAATTACCATTAATATAAGTGTGACTGCTCAAATTTATGAAGATGAAAGCTGCAATTTGCGAATTTTTTTTCAAATTCTATCGATTGAGAAAGAGTTGCTGACAAATTCCTTATTTAAAGTATAAAAATCGACAAAATATTTTATGGATACTACGTTATTTTGAACTAAACCAAGTGATAAGCGGAAATCTTAAATTTTACTGAAGACAACAAATAATTTCTTTTCAAATGTATATATGTATTAACTTTTAAAAGGGCAGATTTGCAACCCGAGCCCCAAACAAGTCTAGATCAAATAGAATAGAATTTTTTTAAAAATCAATATACATTTTTTTTTCTTTAAATCAAAAGAAAAATCCATATAAAGTGTCTTTTAAATATTGCTAAGTTATGGTTAAAGAAAAAAGCTAGAAAACCCTCACACTTTTTTTGACCTAACCAGAATTTGTAATTTACCCCCACTAAAAAGTTTTAAAACAGGGCCGGCCAAACAAATACTAAAACATTTGCATAAGTGTGCGTAAGTTTTGAGTGATTTTGCGTACAGTGGCTGCAAAGAAAATGCGGACTGTGAAACTATAAAATCAAAAGGATATTTTATTATTTGCTTTGAAATGGAATGAAATGAAATGAATGAAATAAAGGCTAAGGCAGGACGGGAAAGGAAAGAAAAGGAAAAGAATAAATGTAATTATAAAAAAATATAAACGAAATTTTATGGCGTTTCTTCAAAATATCTTTCCTTCTTTCTTTAAAGAACAATAAACAAAATAAAATAAAATAAAAAAAAATAAAATATAATATAATATAATGTAATATAGTATAATATAATATAATATAATAAAATGAAATAAAATAAAACAAATAAAATAAAAGGGCAATAATTATTCATTAAATTACGCAAAGTAGTATTTATGTACGTTTTCTTTTGCGCTCACTGTTTTTCTTACTCCGCATCATGAGTGAAACAACGACGAACCACCGAAAGCACAACTTCGTGCGTGCACATCGTTAGCGTTGGTACTACTTTGCGTAATACTACTTTGCGTAATTTAATGAATAATTATTTCCCCTTTATTTTATTTTATTTCATTATTTTATTTTATTTTATTTTGTTTATTGTTTATTTTGTTTATTGTTCATTGTGCACTTTGAGTTCGTATTTTCACACCGACGCTAACGATGTGGGAGCACGAAATTTAGCTTTCGCTTGTCAGTCGCTGTTCAACTATAAATGAAGCAAGACTATGTCGCATAACAATCAACAAGCAACAGTCATGACAAATGAAAATGCACAAACTTATTTTTGCGCATACAATAAAAATAATATGTTGCAATGCGTGCTATGCGGGCGAATTTTTACAACCAAAAGACTTTTTTCTTTGAAAAGACATTTTCAAAGCTTTCATGAAGGGATAGCTATTCTTTCTCAGACCGAAAAGTTAACTTTATTTGACCAAAAAAAAAGAAGCCTTTTTTCGGATACTGAAGTTGCACAAGAAAACTTAGCGATCACAAGTCGTGAAATTAAAAAGGCTTCTTTTGTTGTTGCTTTATATTTAGCGAACCAATGCCGTCCGTACGAAGACGGAGAGTTTTTTAAATCTTTAGCGAATAAGTTTTTTTCGAGTTTTGAAAGGGAAGGTGAGAAAATTTGCGAAATTGTAAATTCAGTACCCTTGTCTAGGCAAACTATTACCCGAAGAACTGAAAAAATTGGCGCCTTTATTTTGTTAAAATTAAAACAGCTTTTAGAAGACTCTGAGTTTTTTTCTTTGGCGTTGGATGAAAGTACCGATATCAACAATATTGGTAAACTGGTTATTTTTGTTAAGGTTGTAAATGAAAATTTTGAAATGAGTGAGCATTTACTATCAGTTGTTGGACTGCATGGCCGCATTAATGGACAAACTATTTTTGATGCCGTCAATGAACATGTTTTTTCAGTATGCAATCTAAATAAATTAAGCTGTATATGAGCTAAATCTGGCTATACAAGGAAAAAATAAAATTATTTTTGAACTTTTGCTATGTATTGATCAGTGTGAGAGAAACTTGTCAATATTAGTTCCACAACTTCAAGGTGGTGATTGTTCTGGTCTACTTAGAACAACTGCAGTATTTGGCCAAATACAAAACCAACCTTTTCGAAATAAAAAGATCAGTGAATTTGCTGAAGTTACAGAGTCTATGTTAAAAAATTTGCAACGCAGATTCCAAGACTTCAAAGTTCTTGGAACCATAATTAAAACCCACAACGACCCAATAAACTGCGAAATTTCCCAATTGAGTCCAAGCCTTCGTGACGAAGTGCAGAGAATGCGTTTAGATTTCAATTTGCCGTTGGGAAGTGGGAAAATTTTTTGGAAAAACCTGAACAAAGAAAAATATCCAAATATTAGAAATGAAATTTTAAAACTATATAGTATGTTTGGATCTACGTATAATTGCGAGGTTGCTTTCTCAAAAATGAAATTAATTCAATCCCAATGGCGTGGTTCTATTACTGATAGTCATCTGCAAGACTTGATGCTAATAAAATCATATGATAAGGAAATCGACCTTGACAGCTTGTTATAAAATGATTTGCTTATTACTTTTTAGTTTTACTGAGTTAATTTGCGAAAATATTTGAATTATGTTTATTTTAAAATGAGAACTGTGAGAAGTTAAGCAAAAAAAAGTGAGCATCTAGTATATAATAGTTTTGAACCCAAAGAGTTACGCAATGAATGCAATTAATTTAAGAAAAAGATATGAAATAAAATAAGTTATTTTCTTTATAGAAAGAAGGAAAGATATTTTGAAGAAACGCCATAATACTTCGTTTATATTTTTTTATAAATACATTTATTCTTTTCCTTTTCTTTCTTTCCCGTCCTGCCCTCGCCTTTTCTTACCTGTCCTTTTATTTTATTTGAATTTATTTTATTTTATTTTATTTTATTTTATTTTATTTTATTTTATTTTATTTTATTTTATTTTATTTTATTTTATTTTATTTTATTTTATTTTATTTTATTTTATTTTATTTTATTTCATTCCATTTTATTTTATTTTATTTTATTTTATTTTATTTTATTTTCTTTCATTTCATTCCATTTTATTTTATTTTATTTTCTCTCATTTCATTCCATTTTATTTTATTTCATTTCATTTCATTCCATTTCAAAGCAAATAATAAAATATCCTTTTGATTTTATAGTTTCACAGTCCGCATTTTCTTTGCAGCCACTGTACGCAAAATCACTCAAAACTTACGCACACTTATGCAAATGTTTTAGTATTTGTTTGGCCGGCCCTGTTTTAAAACCACGCCATGTATAATGCATTTTTTTTAAATACAACCCATACTTCTCTAAATTGAATGTGTAACTATTTTCGTTCTCTCGCTCATTAATACTCTTTAATATTACACGAACTCATATTTCCAAATTTCCACCCCTTCAAAATAAACGTCAAGCCAATTTCATACTCATATCTATTTATATACACATATACATATATATGTGAACACTCCAATTCTCTCGCTCATTGAGTTCAAACAGTAGATTCGGCGTTGAACTCATATGTATATTGAAATGTTACACTCCAAATAGATGGCGTCGGCGCGAATAGCCAATTTGTTTCCGCATGAGAGTTGCCCCAATATGAGTTGTTATGTACCAAAGGATTAAAAAAAAGTGACAATTTGTTTTTCTCATATCTCGCACGCTTTATTATAAACGAAAATAGTTTAAAAATAAAATTTTTAGGAAAGAAGCAATCAATGTTTTAACTTTCTGTATTGAAATTCATCAAGAAAAAAAAAAAAAAGAATGAGATTGAAATAGCTACACCCATTGCCGTCAATTCTATATAATATGAAAATTTGCTTTTTTAAAGAAATAAAAATCAAACATCTTTTTCGTAGAATTCTATAATAAAAATGAGATAACTATCGTCGCCTTATATTCCAAAGTTTAAATAAACAAATGAGAAACTAAAAATGTTATATTGTTGTGCCATAAAATCATGAAAAAATTAAATTTTCAATTACATATACTTATAATAAAATGTAATTTAACTATACAATTTTTTGGGAAAACGTATTCGTATATATATATACGAATATGTATGTATATATATCTAAATAGAGATTCAAAAGCCCAATAAAGCTTCACTTAATTGTAGAATTCCATATTAAAAAAATTTATTCAAGGAATTGATTATGGACAAGACACCAAGGGCATGAGAAGTTGCAGGCTGAATTGGATATCTTGAAACCGCTAGAACTGCTCGGAAAAATTCCGATGTAATAGATTTGTTTAAAATGAAATTCTACAAAGTTTTATGTTCTCATAACACCATTATTAAAATGTGAAATAGGGCAACCATGGTCAAACTTTTAATTTGAAAAAAATATGTCGCAATCAAAGTTGGCTTGCGTACCACCAAACAAAAAAAATGTTTCAAAAAAATATAAAATAATAATTCAATATGGCTACTGTTGTTGTAGTACCACGCTTATTTTGAGAAATTTGTATATGTGTGTAAAATACCAGCAATGGAAATATTTTGATTCTCTCGCTCTTTGAGAGTTAGAGTAATAGCGTCAAACTCATATTTCGAAGTTGGCTGAACTTCAAAGGAAACCACTCTTTATCTTCATTCTCTCCCTCATTAAACACGTCCTATTATGAGAGAGAAATTATTTTCATTCCCTCGCTCATTGAGTACTTTGGTCCATTATCTATTATATTAATAGGCTAACAAATTTTACATATAAATCATTGCCAAGCTTAAACCCATACTAAATATGCATAAATATTTATGAAATGCATATGGATTTGTTGGCATACCTCTAAGGCAGTTCACAATTATCTAATATATAACCAATACTGCTTCATTTATCTGTAATAAGCGAATGAAAATTTTTCATGCAACTTAAATTGGTTATCTGACAATCAATTTGTAAATAAAGCGATAGCCCAGTGGGAAGCGTTAGGGGGTAGTGGTCGAGCGGTTGATGGTTCGAGTACAGTTAGTTACACAGCTATAGGCCAAAATTTTTTTCTTTTTTGTCATTGAAAATTGTTTATATTTTTTATATATTTTTATATTTCTAATCTTGACTTTTTAATATTTTTATAAACAATATTTTTATGTTTGTGATCTCTATTTTCGAGAAGAAAAAAATTTGGTGCGAATATTTTTAGTTTACGGAAAGCCATGTGAAATAATAATTTTATATCATAAATATACATACATACCACCCATTATAGAAATGCTATAACCGCTTATACAATTTCTTTTTGTTTTTTTTTTTGGTAAATATTTCAAAAAATTACCATTAATATAAGTCTGACTGCTCTAATTTTTGAAGATGAAAGCTGCAATTTGCGAATTTTTTTTCAAATTCTATCGATTGAGATAGAGTTGCTGATAAATTCCTTAATTAATGTATAAAAATCGACAAAATATTTTATGGATACTACGTTATTTTGAACTAAACCAAGTGATAAGCGGAAATCTTAAATTTTACTGAAGACAACAAATAATTTCTTTTCAAATGTATATATGTATTAACTTTTAAAAGGGCAGATTTGCAACCCGAGCCCCAAACAAGTCTAGATCAAATAGAATAGAATTTTTTTAAAAACCAATATACATTTTTTTTCTTTAAATCAAAAGAAAAATCCATATAAAGTGTCTTTTAAATACTGCTAAGTTATGTTTAAAGAAAAAAGCTAGAAAACCCTCAAACTTTTTTTGACCTAATCAGAATTTGTAATTTACCCCCACTAAAAAGTTTTAAAACCACGCCATGTATAATACATTTTTTTAAAATACAACCCATACTTCTCTAAAATGAATGTGTAACTATTTTCGTTCTCTCGCTCATTAATATTCTTTAATATTACACGAACTCATATTTCCAAATTTCCACCTCATACTCATATCTATTTGCATACACATATACATACATGCGTAAACACTCCAATTCTCTCGCTCATTGAATACAAACAGTAGATTCATATATGTATATTGAAATGTTACACTCCAAATAGATGGCGTCGGCGCGAATAGCCAATTTGTTTCCGCATGAGATTTGCCCCAATATGTGTTGTTATGTACCAAAGGATTAAAAAAAAGTGACAATTTGTTTTTCTCATATCTCGCACGCTTTAGTAAGTTTAGTTTAAAAATAAAATTTTTAGGAAAGAAGCAATCAATGTTTTAACTTTCTGTATTGAAATTCATCAAGGAAAAAAAAAAAAAAAAAATTAGATTGAAATAGATACACCCATTGCCGTGAATTTTATATAATATGAAATTTTGCTTTTTTTAAAAAATAAAAATCAAACATCTTTTTCGTAGAATTCTATAATAAAAATGAGATAACTATGGTCGCCATATATTCCAAAGTATAAATAAACAAATGAAAAACTAAAAATGTTATATTGTTGTGCCATAAAATCCTGAAAATCTTAAATTTTCAATTACATATATTTATAATAAAATGTAATTTAACTATACAATTTTTGGGAAAATGTAATCAAAATTATATTTTTCCATAAACCTCTAATATGTATGTATATATCTAAATAGAGATTGAAAAGCCCAATAAAGCTTCACTTAATTGTAGAATTCCATATTAAAAAAATTTATTCAAGGAAAAATTCCAATGTAATAGATTTGCTTAAAATGAAATTCTACAAAGTTGTATGTTTTCATAACAGCATTATTAAAATGTGAAATAGGGCAACCATGGTCAAACTTTTAATTTGAAAAAGATATGTCGCAATCAAAGTTGGCTTGCGTACCACCAAACAAAAAAAAGGTTTCAAAAAAATAAAATAATAATTCAATATGGCTTCTGTTGTTGGAGTACCAAGCTTATTTTGAGAAATTTGTATATGTGTGTAAAATACCAGCAATGGAAATATTTTGATTCTCTCGCTCTTTGAGAGTTAGAGTAATAGCGTCAAACTCATATTTCGAAGTTGGCTGAACTTCAAAGGAAACCACTCTTTATCTTCATTCTCTCCCTCATTAAACACGTCCTATTATGAGAGAGAAATTATTTTCATTCCCTCGCTCTTTGAGTACTTCGGTCCATTATTTATATTAATAGTCTAACTTTGTTGTTGGTATATTGTTAATTTTTAAACTGCTTTGTGCATAAGGTAATGGCGCGGCGGTGAGCGTATAGAATACGGTGTGCACAGTTGCAAGACCCGGTTGCGGAATATTCTTTTTTCTTTCTTAAATAATGTTTTTTTTTTTATATTAAAAAACCTTTAATCTTAACTATTACAATTTACTTAATTTTCAACCTAATATTTTTTTGTTCTTCACCTGCTCAAAACGATCGCATAAATTAGTGGCTATTTGTTAAGCCCAATCTCATCATCCGATTATTAATAAAATCTCGAAAACCGAATATTTGCATGGCATTTGCCATAAATAATTTTGGAAAGGGCTGCTGTAATTTAATATTTTTATTATATAATAACAGCCGCTATTTTTTAAATTCTTTGATGGCCTCATTTTGCCTATAGATGAGTTTTTAATGTATACATTTAAATTGGTCGAATTTCGACCACGGGATATACTAGTTTTAATAAATATGCCAATCTCCTTCGTATAGGAGGAACCACGCCCCCTTATCGTTATCCCCAGTTTTTTTGGAGTTGGTAGGGATCGAGCTCATATAACCCCTTACCCAATTTCAATGGTCTAACCTAAATATTTCTAGAGATATGGACTATGAAGTATTTCATTCGTATGGGAGGTGCCACGCCCCCTTTTTCGTTATCCCCAATTTTTTTGGAGGTGGTAGGGATCGATCTCATAAAACCCCTTACCAAATTTCAGTGTTCTAACCCGAATACTTCCAGAGATACGGGCAACGAAAAATTCCATTTGTATGGGAGGTGCCACGCCCCCTTTTATCGTTATCCCCAATTTCTATGAAGGTGGTAGGGCTCGATCTCATACAGCCTCTCACCAAATTTCAGTGGTCTACCATAAATAATTCCAGAGATACGGACAATGAAAAATTCCATTTGTATGGGAGGTTCCACGCCCCCTTTTTCGTTATCCCAATTTTTTTGGACGTGGTAGGGATCGATCTCGTACAACCCCTCACCAAATTTCAGTGGTCTAACCCGAATACTTCCAGAGATACGGACAATGAAATATTCCATTTATATGGGAGGTGCCAGGCCCCCTATATATATCAATATATTTTGTTGCCTGTGCCCATCCCTGGAAGATATCCAGTGTATAAAATTTGCTTACGATCGGCTTTTTCGTTTGGAAGCCAAGATCGTCTATAGGTACATATATAATTTGAATTTTATGTATATAGATAGATTTAAGAGGGTCATGATGAAGCCGCTTCAGCAATACCTAGCGATCATGGACAGTGTCGAAAGGAGATAAGGCCTTTGTAGTATTCGAGAGAAAAGATCTCCGCAAGATTCTTTGTCAAATAAAGGCGTCAGTTTCCACTAGAGATATACGCCGCCGGCAAACGCCGCCGCCGCCGCCGACAAAAGCCATTTTCGACGCGCCGCCGCCGAATAGCCTTTTTAGCGGCGCGGCGGCGGCGGCGGCGCGCGCCGGCGCGTTTAACATTTTTTTTGTGATAATTTTCTAAAGTTACAAATTTTTTTTTTTTAATTTACAACACACTAATGGCCGTGCCCTAAATGTGTTAAAAATGCAGGTATTTGTTTCCTTTAGGGGTCAACTCTTAATAAATTAGCTAAAATTGTGCGGGAGGGCTTAAAAGACGGGATTTGGCCTCAGGATCACGAATCCGGAAGCCCTTTTTTTATTATTTTGAGTTACATATTTGCGATCAAAGTTGTAAGTTTTCATGTGATTGTAATTTATTTAGGCCGTCCCTAAAAAGACTTTTTAAAAAAATACCATGTAGTAGTAAACGATAATGATATACCACATTATAAAACAATTGCAACAACAGCATTAGATGATGTTTATGAAAGCGTTTTAAAAGTCGTTAAAGGAAAAATATCTGGGATGGTACATTTTGCTTTAACTTTCGATCTATGGACGGATAACTACTGTAGGCGTAATTATATAACTTTTACTTTTCATTACCTTTCAACAAACTTCGCTATGTCGAGTCTCACACTAGAAACAAAATATGTCCCAAAGTCCCATACAGGAAACAACATATTGCAGGAGATTGAGGAAGTAACTGAATACTTTAACGTAAAGCTTGGTTCGAATTTCGTTGTCACTGACCAAGGCAGTAATATGAAGAAAGCCATCGATTTGGGCAGCCTTAACAACCACTTCTGTATTGGGCATGGGCTTCACAATTTGCTTACGGTAGATGGGTATGATTCCGTTCCAGAAATAAATCGTCTAATTTTAAAGTGTAAAAAAATCCCGCGAGCCCTACGTTTCAAAACACATGCTCTGAAGTTACAGGCCGATGCCATACAAAAAGAGATTTTGTCAAAAATTGATAACTTGGAAGAACTCCTGGCTTCAGAAGACGCTTCATGGGTCGACTACGACGAAGGGTTCGGTCCCCTTGATGATGTGTCCTTGGAAGTATATAGAAACATAAAGAATACCAATGACTTGCATGGCAGTTTGGTGGATAAGAGAAACATCACCCTTAAAAATTCGATATCTACAAGATGGCACAGTGTCTTATCATTACTTGATAGTCTTGGATCTCAAAGGGCTGCCATTAATAAACTTCTTTTAAACTGTAATAAAAGTGACTTAATTTTACTCGAAACGGAAGTACTACTATTGTATAAATTAAGAGACTTTTTGCAAAAATTCAAAGATGCTGTCAATATTCTTTCTGGGGACTCATACCCATCGATTTCTCTTGCGTTAATCATTCGAACTGAGATATTATCAATATTATCTGAAAACGATGACACTGATTTAAATCAGAATAATTGCAGCTTTTGTCACGATCATTTATTGCAACAAATAAAAAAAAATATAAAGAGTAAACTTGACTATAGATTTCCAATAACTGATATTTTAGTATGCGCAACGCTGCTGGATCCGCGTTTTAACACATTAGATTGTGTTACAGAATACTGCAAAAGCAAATGTAAGACAGAAGTACAGTTTTTGATAGAGATGTATAAAAGACTTGTTGGTGATTCATCAAAAAACGGAAATAGTGTAAACGATTCTGAAGAAACTTCACCTTCTTCTAAAATATTGAAACTTGCCAAGCGGTATTCTTCGAGTTTGAAAAACTCTAATTTAGAAGCAGAATGTTATTTGCTGCTAAGTCTGTCCTCCAATCAGAATGTTTTAGAGTTTTGGAGGGAAAAGGCGTCTGCAATGCCCTTGCTATCCAAGCTAGCAAAAAAAGTTTTATGCATACCTGCAACAAGTACGCCGAGTGAGCGAGTTTTTTCTATAGCTGGTCTGACAGTCACAAATAAGCGGTCACAGCTAAGCCCTCACAACATTAACAAAACAATTTTTATCCATGACAACTACGAGTCTTGTGTAGAATATTTAAAATGATTATTTTTCGCTATGAAAAGAGACACATACAACTTTATAAACATAACATGGTACACATTTTTTTTTTAAACTAAATAAGTAAATTTCTATCAATGTAAGCATTACAATAGCTTTACTTTTATGTTAACAATGTATGCAAAGACTGAATTTATATAATATTACACTATAAACATATATTTTAAATCACACATGCATATTGTAGTGAGCATAACAAAGCCTTCGGTTAATGTACATAATTTTAGTCCTAGACTCAATATGTAACATAGTTATTTCAGTGTAAGAATTTGATTAAAAGACTGCTATGCGTTATGTTTTTAGTATTCTTCTATATTATATTATAAAATGTGAAACATTTAAAGTTACGTTCATTTACATTACATAAAAAATGTACCCAAAATTTTTTGTCAGTTCAATAAAAATCCCAACAATTGAAATTGTGGAGTTTTTAAATTCAACATGCGAGTTTTTTATACCACCACGCCGGCGCACGCCGGCGGCGCGCCGCGCCGGCGTAGCCGCCGCCGCCGCTATAAAATGGGCCTTACGCCGCCGCCGCCGACAAATTTGACGGCGTATACCTCTAGTTTCCACTGCCTGGGGAACAAATCAGCTACGGGCCAGGGTTTTCTATCGACATCCGAATTAAGCAACAGGGGAAGTGGGAGACTTCCGGAATTATCAAGTTCGTACAGAGGCCAATTAAGGGCGTACACCTTGTACTGATGTGTAACTCGGTGATGATCTGCGGATATCACGCCTTCCACGTCACAGTAGTTACAAGTCCCCTTGTTGTTTAATATCTTCTAGCGGAAGTCGCAAGAAAATTCCAGTTTTTTAAGGTTTGGACCAGAGTAAATTTGGTTTTAGAAGACTGCTTGATAAGCAGATGGTTGTAACCTTTGTGAGACAGTACATCCCGGCATGTCTGGAAAAGTATGAGTTATAGTTATTACAGAGCCGAGACTGAAGTTTGGCCAGAGTGACTCTTGTCTTCTTTGAAGTGGTTTTCCCTTACTCTGACTCCCATCTCTTTCTCAATTCACTTTCCTTTTTCTGCTTAACATTTCCTTTCTCTAAATCTCCCTTTGCCTCTTACGGTCTCAACCTTATTCCTATTAATATTAAAGTTTTCTTTTTCCCTCTCCCAAGGACAATATCTCCCAGAGATATAGAGATGTCGAGGGGAAAAGCAACCTATATTATTACGGACGTCATTCTAGAGCTACTCCAAGTCCATTTTGTTATGTACATCTCAGAAAAAGTTTTACATATTAAAGCCCCATATAAAAGGCAATATCAACGTCGTTCTCTTTTTCTCCCTTTTTTCTATGCTTATATATATATATCCTTATCCATACCTAACCCTCTCCATCTTCTCCCTTTTCCTAGTCGAACTCGTTCATATAATCCCTTTGCCAAACATCACATAGTTCGTACAAAAGGTTGCTGAGAAATAGCGACTCCAGCGCCATCTGGCAGAAAAAAATATATCCTATGTTGAGAGGACTTATCTAAACTTGGCGAAAATGCGTTCAGTAGCTTTTGAGCCAATTCGTTATAAAAAAAACTTACAATTTTAATATAGATTATATAAAGAAGTGCCACGCCCCCTTTTCTCGTAGCCATCATTTTTCTGGGAGTGTTGGCGATTAACGTTATATAACTGTTTACCAATTTTAAGCATTTTACTATGAGTACCTCCAGAGATATTCGGCACAAAAAAAAACCCTTTTCCCTTAATTAATGCACATTTGTATTCAGTTTTGGTTTGTTTTATTGAAATTTTAATTTTTTTATGTACGTTTTATATTTTTATAACTAAAGATCTAACTCATTTCCATGAAGTGATTATATGTAAGTTTTATTGTTTTTTTTTTAAGAATAGTTTAGAGAGAAAGAGTAGGCGTTTTTTTTGTAAATATCTTTCGATTATAAGCAAGAGTATGCTAATTTTGTTTTGTTCATAGTAATTAGCAGCAGAGCTTGTTTTGACAATGGAGTTGTTATACGTTAGTAGCATAGAAATTGTTTAACTCTTACAATAATTTAACTTTATTTATCTTTCTTGTGAATTTCATCATGTTTCGAAACGAAAAACCCCAGCTCTTCCTCTTTTTGTTGTTTTTTTTTCCTAGTTCTTACAGCATTTGCTATACGAAACTTAATTACTTTGATGGTGTTCTGTACGCTTCTTTGCTGCTTGTTTGGTTTGCGTTTGAGTCTTGTTATTATCTATTTCCTTTTTG
This sequence comes from Campiglossa producta, assembly GCA_964058755.1. Lineage (NCBI taxonomy): Eukaryota > Metazoa > Arthropoda > Insecta > Diptera > Tephritidae > Campiglossa > Campiglossa producta. Next base: position 158,285,141 of record CAXKVI010000001.1, read on the forward strand.
TGTTTATTGTATTTACTTTGCTTCGTTTAACTTTTCTTGGTTTAAATTTTTGTATTTTCTTTCTTTCTTCCTTCATTCATTCATTCTTTTCTGTATATTCAACTAGATTTTATTTTCTTTTCAAATTTTCTTTTTACTCGTTTCTTCTTCTTGTTGTTGATTCGAAGGCTCGCGCTTATTTCTTGTTAATCATATATTGTCTACAGAATCAGCATCATCCTCAGAACTAATTTCATCACCGAATTCGATGTCTTCATCGAAGCCGTCTTCGACAAAAGTGACTGTGTCGTTAATGCGCACCGATTCGGGGAATTCGCCATATGTTTTCAAATTTCTCGCTTCATCGGGTGTATATTTCAAGATAACGTCAGCTTTTGAATCTTGATAATCACGTAAACCGACCAAAATAATGTCGCCTTGATTGATCCACACCTGTAAAATAAAAGACAAAGGAAGTGCTTTAATTTTTTTTACTTTAACTATTCCAGATTTTATTGTATTTGTATTCCCGTCTAAAGGTAGTCTTGTCGAGTTAGAACTTATCCACCCTTCCTTCTCCCTTTCCCCATCACATTTTAGGAGATATCTCCAAAACCACTTGAAATCAATCACATCGCCTATTTCAGCACTCATAACACCTTTCGTTTGCTACCCATATTGTAATAAGACGTTTTGGGTCACCAATGGTCCACATATTGGTCGATAGCTCCGAAACCGGTTAGGTGATGTTAATAGGAGTAAGGGTTGCCTGGTAATGTGCTGTTCAAGCTCTCCTATTGAAGCGTTGCCACTAGCAAGTTATTAGGGGGTTAGACAATATGGGTATCAAACAAAAGGTATTTTTTATGTATGTAAATGTTTGGTGGGAGTTCTCATCCGAGGCTTTTTTTGCTTTTCATTGGAATTCAGTTTTTTACATGGCGGGTCACAAACCCAGCGCACAACCCATCTCCGGGATTTTGAAAAAAGATTCACACATTTGTATTTATATAGCGAGCCGCTTGCTACATAACAGACACCCGTTTGCCGCCGCACCATGTGGTGAACAGACGCTGCGAAAAAGGACCTCGGTGAGCCCTTAAACCAAGTATGTCAGAGTGGCCCCACCGAGGCTCGCTCTCTTTCTGACGCGAGCCTGGGTAGCTCACGTTGCCCAGAGTGCACGAACGAGGACGCAAGAGTCGGGATTGAGCAAGGTCACTTAGCAACCACACCCCATTACACTCCACGAAGTATTTGCTGTAATCAAAGAAAGTATCGGCGCACCTGCGCCTTGGTAGCCACACCACTGTTGATAGTTACAAATTTGAAACTGTGAGGGACTTTGTCTATTTGGGAACCAGTATTAACACCGAAAATAATATCAGTCTAGAAATCCAAAGGAGAATCACTCTTGCCACAAGTGCTACTTTGGACTGAGTAGCCAATTGAGAACTAAGTTCTCTCTCGAAGAACAAAGATCACGCTCTATAAGTCTCTCATCATACTAGTCCTGATATATGGCTCAGATCCATGGACAATGTCAGGAGAAGATGAGATGGCCCTTGGAGTATTTGACAGTAAAGTTCTCCGGAAGATCTATGGTCCTTCCCTTTACGCAGATCTGACCGAGTTCGGCAAGTGGAAGATGACTTGAACTCCCTTGGGGTTTCCAATTGGCGTCCGTTGGGGCTTCCAATTGCCGCTAAAAAGGAATGACTGGAGTGCTTTGATAGGCAACAGCCAAAATCGCTTAGGCAGTTAAGCACCAATAAATGATGATGATGAAATGTTAGGTGGGGATATCACCTAGAGTTGCCACCTAATTCGATCACCATTCGTTTTACCGCATTCGCTATTAGCACGAAAGCATGCGTGTCCGAAGAATTCTTCAAAATCATCCAGCGATTAACATCTAATCTCAGTTAGACCAACGACAGATACAAATTTGCCTTTAAATTAATTTATTATCATTGATATTGCGTATGTAGCAAAATAATAAATTCCAGCTCGTTGAACCATCATATAAATCAAAACAACAATAAAGCAAAACTAACCTGATTACATAGTTTTATCAGCAAACAAAAAAAGATAAAGAGAACGATTTCGGCAAAAAATTAAAGCAAAACGTGACAAAGCAATAAATATGGCCCATATATAACGTTCCCTGCTATTATCCAGGTTTAAACAAAACTAATTTGATATAACTCGGTGATTAATTTATAGGTTTTAACTTTACGAAATGTGATATGAAATTAGGTATTGCCTGCTGAGTAACTCTATTGGCACGCGTTAATTACTTTGTAATTCTTTATTTATATATTAGTAAACCTAGGGTTGCTTGTCATTCTGAGTACCAAAACGTTGTCATAATCGGAAATGGGCAAAGCTATTGAACGGTATTTAGCTTCGAGTGTTTGGAGAGAATTTATGTGCTTAGTACTTAAAATGATTCATAATTTGTTTCATATGATGGATGGTCTCAATTTTTGAACATTATATACTAGATTTGAAGCTAAAAATAGATATGGTTATGTTCCCAGAGAGATAAAAAAAAAACTAAATTATACCAAAGAAAAAAATTCAAAACATTGCATACCATGTCAATCTTATTTCTTTTTTATTATTACTTTAATATTTTATATTTTATTTTATTTTGTTGTGTATTCTTTTTTTTTTTGTATAATGATTTCAAAATTACCCCAAAATGATCTAAAAATGGCCCCAAAATGATCTAAAAATGGCCCCAAAATAATCCCAAAATGACCCTAAAATTATCCTAAAAAGACCCTAAAATATACAAATACAATACGGTAAAATGGTAACTTGGGCCGCAACCCTACTTGAAAATATTTTAGTTGGTATGTCGCCGAAAATACCTTTCATTTGATACCCATATTGGCACATCTTGCTCCATCATTTAAAAAAATTGGTAGAGGTTGCAACCCTGCAAAACCCCCTTTGTTGTTGTTGTTGTTGTTGTAACGTTTCACGTATTGTCGGTTCTGCGAGAACGGTATTTGTACTTGTACTTTACCCTTCGTACCGAAACGACCCGGGTTGTTTTTTTTTTATAATGACCCGGCCAAGAGCAATACATTTCGAAGTGACCCTGTCTAACGCGTCACGATTCCCTCACCTGTAAACCCCCTAAGTGTCAGCCACTAAATGGATATCCATAATACTATCTCTATGTCAAATTTCATTCCAATCGGTCAAACGGTTCTCGAGATAGTACCTGAAATACAAATATACCGTGGTAAGGTGGCAACCCTACTTGAAAATATATTAGTTGGCATGTCGCCGAAAATACCTTTCATTTGATACCCATATTGGCATATCTTGCTGCATAGTTACAAAAAATTGAGATAGGTGGCAACCCTGTAAACCGTCCCAAGTGGCAACCCCGAAGTGGTTGGTCTTAGAATCAATCATATTTTCTATATGCCAAATTGTATCCAAATCGGTCAAGCGGTTCCCGAGATAGTACCGGATATACAAGTTTAGCTCGTTTAAAGTTATAAGATAATGTAACACTTATAAACCTAAAAGAAAAAGCATATACAAATTCTAACAAAAAAAGCGAAGCTAAACGGAAAATTCCAAGAACGCAAGAAAATCCTAAGCTGAACCAACAAGAGGGAGAGATTAGCGAACACATTTTAGCCCATCAGATGGTAAAATTATTGAGAGCTCGAAAGAAATCTATTCGAATTGCTTTGACGTCTGTTTCTATTTCACCTAGAAATTTGGGATCTAGCAAGCAAAAAGTAATAAAATAACAACAAAATTGTATTTGTAAATGTTTGTACTCCAGTTCTTTGTTGGGAATGTGATTGATTATTATTTTTGAAGAGCAAAACTTGATATAGATATATTTATCATTCCATTGCTGCTATGCATTCCAAATACTCATGGAAAATAAGTACTGCGCAGTTATTTCAAGTAATTGCTGATTCGTCTCTCTTGAACTATATACCCCATTTGCAATGTTTAATAAATTATATAATTAACTTTTTTTTACGATAACCTTATTTTGGACCGATAAAACATAGAACAAATGCTTCAAATTACAAATTTATGAGAAATTGTGACACGTTAGTCAAGATCATTTCGAAAAAAAAAGCAGCTCTTGGTCGGGTAAAACCCGAGTCATTCATTATGTTAACCGCTTAATTTAGAAAAGCAGCAAACTCTATCCGGAACCATATCCGGAAAAAGGCTGTCAACTTCAGCAACAAACCCCGAAAATACCCCAATCGCCAAAGAACTAAAACCTCGGTAAAAATGCTCGAATCGTCAATGATAAGCAGACCTGTTAATAATTGATTAGTAATCGGTAATGATTAGCATTTCATTGATTATTTTTTGAGAAGCCACCTAATGATTGATTACCAATTACTTTCACTTTTTAATGATTATTTTTTCAATTGATTAAAAAAAATCAAAAAAAATCAAAAAAATTAAAAAAAATCCAAAAAAAATCAAAAATTCAAAAGTAATCAAAAGTAATGATTACTTTTGATTACTTTTGATTTTTTGATTTTTTTTGGATTTTTTTCCAGTACTGTTGTAGAAAAATATGTTCATACATAAATATTCACTTGCACAAACATACAAATGTATAGGTGAAGCAAGAAGTAACGGTGTAATCCCAACAACAACGACGGAGGCGTTGAAATATGTTGTGCAAACACAATTATATAGTTATATGGGTGATTCAGCAACTGGAGCTGATATATGGCAAACAAAAGGTGTTCTAAAAGAGGCTGCACTATTTTTCAACACACCATTAATATCGTCCGGTCCGGTTGAAAGGCTGTTTTATTTTGCTGAAATTATTAATGCTCCAAAGCGTGGGTCATTATCTGACATTTATTTTGAAGCACTTACATTGTTAAAATCAAATTTTAACTCCTAAGTATTGGCGTGCTGTATCTGCCGAACGCTCAACACAAATACTTTATATGAGTGAACGGCGAAAATTTGCGTGTCGATACGCACTCATGTCCACCTACATGAATTATTTTTAAACTGAATAACGTTATTGTTGACTATTTGTGTTATTGTTCTTTAATTGTCATTACATAATTAGTTACATATTATTCACAAATATTACTAAATAGCATTACTTAAACAAAAATGAATAAAAATAAAACGATTATACTTCTACTATTCTCTACTCCAACAAAATGACTACGTCGTCCATTTCGGCCGAAAGTTATTAATCCCGGACCTCTCTCTATGGATAATAACCACTTAATTTTTGATCAATTGATCATTACTAGTCTCTTTTGGGCATACATATGTAGTTGGTATGCCCACGTTTTACTTTGTGTAGCATACTTATAAGTGTTCGAATAGAACCATCCGACCGTACCCATAGGGTTTTAAACGAGAAATGCACGACACTACCCGTTTAGATATAAGAGGGACAAATTTTCACCACTACAACGCATATAACCATCAAACCTGGCATTTTTTGTCATATGTACATATACTTAGCGATCAAGGTTCATTCTAGAAATCCATGAGCCCCAAAGTGTAAGTAGGTGTATATATTTGCATACAAAGATACACAGATGTTTATACTTTTAACAACAAAACTTTAAAATAATCCAAAAAAAATCAAAAAAATAAAAAAAAATAAAAAAAAAATAAAAAAAAATCAAAAAAATCAAAAGTAATCAAAAAAAGCCGTTTTTGATTACTTTTGATTATTTTTGATTTTTTAATTTGTTTTGATTTTTTTTTGATTTTTTCTAATCGTAATCAATTAGTAATTGCTTTTTCTTCAAAGCAATTAAAATAATCATTAGTAATTAAAAAAATTTTCTAATCAATCAATTACTAATTACTAATCAAAATTAACAGCTTTGATGATAAGTGACTCCTGTGAATTGGGATAATATATATTAACAAAGAAAGCTAATTCGTTTCGTGTCCGTTGTGCTTATTGGGTAAACCTCCAAAAGCCACATTCAAAATAAATTTTTTTGGATTGTTATTGGAATATTTGATAAGTTGTCGGCCTTTGGTAAAATAGCTGTTGGCAAGTGTTTATAAATCTGATCTTATCAACTACACTGTGTCACAAAAAATATGTATATAAAAAACACTTTTTAAGGTGAAAAATGTTGTAAGCCTTTTGAAATAGAAAAAAATCGCACACTCAAAATAATCGGTCGAAATATGATTGAAAACAGAACGTCGAAAGTAGAAAAAGTAATCAAAGTCATAAGAAATTTGTTTTTAGAGTATCAATCAAATTTCGATGGAAAATTAATTTTTGCCCCTAATCTATGCAAATTATGTTTGTTTGACTACACAGTGTTCATACTTGATCAATGATCGTTATCAAACGACGTGCTAATAGTCCTTAACTTGAGTATAGGTAACAAGCTTTAGATAAAGTTACTGACATAAGAAGGCATAGATAAATCAAAATTCACAAATAAAAAACTTATGGCAGTGTCGTAGGATCATAAAAAACAAGTCGACTGGAGCTTTTGCTCATTTTCACTACACAATATTTCCACAACAATAATATGCCTAGTACCAAGTTTCGTCATTCTATCCTAAATCCTGAAGTTAAAACAGTGGTATTTGATTTTTTTTATTAAATACTAGCTGACCCGGCAGACATCCTAATTTATTTTCCTTCATGTTTCTCTAACCCGATCCCTATATTTATCTCAGTCCCTATCCCTATCTATATCATCCCTATCCCTATCCCTACAATCAGGTTCTGAAAGGCAATATGAAAAAACTGATGGACGCGGTCTTGTGTCCTATTGCGGCCGGATTATGACTACGCAACAGTCTAAGTTTGGAAATTTGTTTCCAAATATGTGTGCCACGCCCATTTATCAAACTTTTGTATCTCTGTAGTTGGTTTCGCCAGTGATTTATTTAATTTTATGCGATTTTCGATATCGAAGAAAGACAGACATGGATGGCTTGGAAAAATTGTGTAAAGATTTCAGACCCTAATACTAATTTCTAGAGGTCTACCACTGATGGAGGTCTACCACTGCTGGACAAGGTGACTGGGGAAGAGAAGGTCCACTCTCTTCTCCACTCACCTAGTCTCTTGTCGAACTGTTTGACGAAATCAAAATCATCTTCCTAAACGGATAGGAAGAGCGCCTGTTTGAACAAGTTCCGATTTTCTGACTATCAAATAATGCAAAAGACAGATAAAATTGCACGCTAAAATATTCAAAAGTTGACTAACAACACTTGGACTAAGACTTACCAAACACTTTAGGACAAGTATGTCTGTGTTCTGATAAATAGCCAAAGAGTGGTGTTTCGAGTGTTTACTATATGCTTAATGAAGAATGTTATGTGGAAGCACCTACCCACATACATAGGAGTCTATAGATGCAACAAATAAATTAATGATCTGATGCAATTACGCAGATAACAATGGCATCCCTGAGCACGCGACCCTCCCAGGGAGACGCTATTCACTCTAGCTCAATTTTAATGATTACAATTTAAACTGAGTATTGTAATTGGTTAGGGTCGTAGCTACTCACCCCAAGCCCTAACTTTTATTTTGATCCAATCGTGATGAAACTCTTGATTAAGAAGTTACTGATTACAATCTTTTCAATTTGCGTAATCGGCATGGCAGGGCAAAGTACAATTATTACAACATAGATAACTACGCACCTGGAACAGTCGCCATAAAATAATTAATTTTGGCCCACATCGTCAACACATTGGTATTTAATGAGTAACGACAATGATGAAGAATGTTTCAATAACGCAATTTTCAATTGGGACGTCAGTGGAAAGGAGCGGGCACCAGTTTACTTAACGGAGGCATGCGCTGATAAGATAACAAGAGCTTCGACGGCGCGGCAATCACAGTTGTCGTTCTCTCTCTCAGTAAAACGCAACTTTGTCCACCCGATTACATTAGAAGGCGTGATTAGTGTTGCCGTTTTTATGCAAATATTTCAAATGTGATACATTTTGTACTATTTCTTGGTGGATTCGGGTACTTGAACTAAGTACATTGTTCGATCTTGGAAATTACAAGTGCTAGAGTTGACTTCGTGAATTTGGTTGAATCCGTGGATTTGGTGGTCAAGTCTTTTTGGGCAAGGGGAAACAAACTCCTCTACCTGTTTTCTCCATCTCAATCGTGGTCTCCCTTCCCCTGCTGCTGTCGAATTCGACTACAACCTCTGGGTCGAAGGCAGACTATAGCAGTTCATTTTAACTCAGATTATCGGTCAACTTCTGTGTCATCAATTTATAGAAATCGCACCTTGGGGAGTCGCTTTGTCTGACCTTCGATTGGTAATCAGTGGATCGAATAGATCCTTCCTAAATTGTATTGCTCAAGATCATTAGCTTTGCAGGGAAGTCGAGTTCGGCTATGGCAGAATTACAGACACCTCCGCTATTGAAGGTAGCTTTGAACTTGGCAAAGAGTTCTATTCTCTTATGGCTGGTAGAGATAATGAAAATTTTTATAAAAATCTCTGAAACACAGAGTAAGCTAGAGACTTGAAACTTAAAAATTTTTTCGGAGCCCACTGACAGTGCAATATTTGATCAAAACAATTACGGTAGGTGGCGCGTTGATCGTTTGAAATTAGCAATCTTGCAATTGACTTTTAAATAATTTCCTGACGACCTAGGGACTTGAAATTGCGCCGTATATTTTGGTGTGTTGTTGTTAACGACAAAAATGGTCCCCGAAGGTTTTGGGGAATAATGTCGAAATTCGACAGTTCTTGGCCGGACATGAACCCGGTACGCTCTTGCGGTACTGTCCGACTGTCTCGGGAACGATTTGATATGACCAGTGGAACCTTCTAGGGCATGTCATCCCTCCATCCGTGAGAAAGGAGAAGATGGGTAATGAGAGGTGAAGGCATCATATCCGTAGATCAACCATCGAGTTAGCACGTCGTTACCTATGTGTATATTAGTCGCTTATTACGACCGGCATGCCTACCTCGGGCATATTCTAAGCCCCTAACCCGCAGGGGTAGTATATTATGGTAGAAATTTCCAACATCTATTCTCAAGTACTTGCGACCTTGTGTTTTGCAGGTTTATCCATAAATCCTGTTTTTGGATATATTTTTCGTTATATTTGCGACAAATCTTTCTACGCGTCGCGACACCACTACTTTTGGCAACACTACGTTGTAGCGCCACCGACTTCGTCGCTACAAAGATGCTCGTTTCAGCGAGAGAGGCCACCTCGACTTATCTATGTATTATCTTATCAGTAACATATTAACAACGAAGAGAGGCAGACGTATAAAAAGTTTTGCGCCGACGTCGATTAACCATAAAAGTCAGCGAGACACCAAAGTATAAACAAATAATATCTAACAATAAACCGGCGACGGAAAGTGTGACTGCCAAAAAAAAAAAGAAATAAAGCTGTGAACACCTCAACAAAATTGTGAAATTGCGGAGATAACTTGCAAGACTTGAGGCAAAGAGTGAAGGAAAACAGTAAAAACGGATTGTTACGCGTGTGATATTGTGGAAATACAACAACAAATTATGTTACTAAATCGCAAACATTATTTTATAATATTTTTATTAATATTCATAAATACAATGGTTGTACTTTGCACAAATGCGCGTTTGCCGACGGCGAGAAAAGCGGAACTAGGCAGCGGTATGATACCAAAAGGACTCGAGGGATTCTTAGAGAAGCATACTACGAAAAAAGGCTGTTCAAAAGCTTGGACACCAAAATTATTGGCTAAACGCGAAGCCATACCACATTCAGCACCTTATATTGTATCCATACAACACATGACACCAGACAGTGGACTGGTGCATTATTGTGCTGGCACCATCATAAACGAGCATTGGATATTAACAGCAGCGCATTGTCTCACTTCCGATGAGTTGGTTGAAGACTCACTAATTGTAGCTGGCTGCCATGATATACGCAGCACGCAAGAAGGTGATTGCGTGCAAGTGCGTAGCATCGACCGCTACGTTAGGCACGAGCTGTATCTTGGCGGCATTAATCCTTATGATATCGCCTTGATTTATACCGAACGACCATTACAATTTACAAAAGATGTGCAACCAGCTAAACTGCCGGAACAGGACGCAATGCCAGTAGGTAGTGGCACTCTGTATGGTTGGGGTAATATTTCGATGACATTGGTACCAAATTATCCACATCGTTTGCAAGAAGCTGATATGCCTATCTTGGATATGGAATTGTGTGAGCGCATATTGGCTGCATCGGGTCGACATTTGCATGATACGAATTTGTGCACCGGTCCATTGGATGGTGGGGTCAGTATTTGTACGGCCGATTCAGGTGGTCCACTGATGCAGCCGTGTTGTGATGGTTATGAGGAAGGTTATACAGTGATTGGTATCGTGTCATGGGGTAAAAAGCCATGTGGACAAAAGAATGCACCATCAGTGTTTGTGCGAGTGTCAGCATTTACAAATTGGATTCGTAATATAACAACGAATAGTGCATGAGGAATAAGCATGTGAAAAGGAGAGAGACAACGCAGAGTGTTGAGTAGCTCTAAATATAATGACTGACTAATTAAGAAAATAAAATAAAATGGTTTTGATCCTTTGATAATCTCGAAAAGCTGTTAAGTTTTATAGTAGTGATATTACGCTGATAAGAATCTAAATATTTATTAAGTTTATGTATTTATCAAAATATTACTAGTTATAGTAAAAATGTACAAACAATTTAATTGTGTTCGTAAGTTAGATAAAATTAATTTTAGTGTAAAACCAAATGTTACAAATTTTATAAAAAATTTAAAAGAAAAGATCTGCAATAACAGAATGAAATAAAATAATTACATTAAAATATTTTATTTAAAAGTAAGCGTTTTGCTTCTTTGGAAAAAAGAGGGTGAAATCTTACAACATTGAGGTTTTTCCATCTCAGTCAAGGCATCCCTCCCTTCCTTTGTTACAGATTTTCGGTGTCGATGGGAAAACCTTCTGTGACGGAGCTTCTTTGTTCTTTTGAATACCATTACATATACTGCCAAAAAGTGCCATAATATCTGCTCATGATCCTGAACTATAAATCAGGAAAAGTATGATGCGTTTCAAATCAGGAAAGGACTTGTTCGTAGAGAAAGGACTTTACCCAGTCTCAAGTCGGACATATTTCTCAGTGATTCTTCGTTGAGTTTCTTGGCTAAAATTGTTTACGGTGTTACCGGTTCCAAAATAGACGAAGTTTCTGACAGTTTCGAATTAACTATCAACAGTGCTGGTAAGGCGAATAATATCAAAATGAATGTCAGAACACTCTTATCTTAGCCCTGCAAGCAGTTGTGCGAGTAATAAGAGAGTTGTCTGCGATCAATAGCGTTTGTTTAAAGTAGGCTATAACACTGTACAGCAGCCGCCCAGGTATGGGAAAAATGTGGGCGTGGTCTGCTGGACTTCCTTGCTCGATTGGTATCCACTTTTTGTTTTAAAAGTTGTCAAAGGCGTCAAAAGTAAGATCTTCGAAAAAATCAAAAGCCGTAGGTTTAAAAAAATGTTTAACTGATTTTGTACAACTTTATGCCGTTGTAAAAAAAGTATACCAATCGAATACGGAAGTTGAGCAGACTACGCCCACATTTTTCCTTTTTTTTGATTTTTAAATACAGCAATTGGAAAAGCAAGGTTAAAAGGGTGTCATTTCGAACTTCGAAAGCCCATAACTAAATTTTGGAGGCTAACTTCGAAAAACGGCGTACGTAGTTTTTTATGTATGTATTAATTTCTTCAAAAAAGTTAGTTAGACACAGCCCTTGACCGAATATGAGCGCGGTGCCCTCCGGTGATCCTTTGCGGCACTGCCCGACTGTCTCGGTAGCGATTTGGTTAGACCAGTGGAACCTTCTCGGTCATGTCATCCCTCCATTCTTAAGGAAGAAGAAGATGGGTAATGAGAGGTGATCAATCATCGAGTTAGCACGTCATTATCTATGTGCATATTAGTCGCCTCTTACGATCGGTATGCTTACCTCGAGCATATTCTAATCCCCTAAACCTCACTGTCTTAAAAGCGATTTGGTGTGACGAGTGGAAACTTCTACGCCATCCCACTCCCTGCTTCTGTAGGGAGGATATTGGGAATTAGAGCTAAGAAGTATCATATCCGTAGATCGACCATCATTTTGCACGTCTTTACATTTTGTGACTTTTAGACGCCTCTCACCAGTTTTTCACACCAATTTGACTTTAGTTGCCACTGTTAATAACAACAACACCTGAGTAGATTCAATTGAACAAATGAAGAGATGTAGAATATCAGGGGGAGTCCTAGCACATGCAGGATCTCGTCATAATGCTTACGGAGATGTTTCCTTATGTCTCTAGGAGGCGGATCTGTGTCCAAAATATGACGGTTTGGATGTGCTGGCTTGTGGCAGTTCAGAAGGAATTGCCTGCTAAGCATTTCCGCGTGCTTTTTTTACATTGAGCAGTTTTGCCTCTTGATGGAGGTGAGATTCGGGAGACTAAACCCTGTTTAGTATAACAACAACACCTAATCTCAAATGGTAAAAAAATCATAACATTAACACCAATAACTTAGATTTCATTATCGAGCTGTTGTTGTTGTTGTAGCGAGGTGTAGCCCTGCCTAAATGTCAGACAGGGTCACCCCAAGTGTATTGCTCTTGGCCGGGTCGATATAAGAAAACTACCCGGGTCGTTTCGGCACGATGGGTACAGCACAAGTACTGGTACCGTTCTCGTAGAAGCGGCATTACAAGAAACTAGCCGTGTAGGCCATGTAGGTCATTTAGCGTTACCCAGGGTGCACCAACGGGGAGGCGACCTACTCTTACACCCGAGCTGGGGATTAGGAGTGACCAAAGAATTTTAAAATGCAATATCATTTATGCTCATATATCTTTTGTGTTATGTACATATATACGTATAAGTAAACCAAAGTAGCAACCCTCGTGGTATACATGAGTGCAGTTCGGCTAGGAAAAGTACAAATCAACTACAATTCCCGACGTAGTACACTTAAATGCTAATCATGTATAAGTACGAAGTGCGTACATCTTTGTTGTGCTATGAATCAGAGTATAAAGTTCAGTGTTACAAAGACATAGGGCATACTTAAATTTCGGCACCTAGTGATAGTCAAACATTTCTATTTTTATGCATATCTTGTCAGACACTATGGTCATATCTGTGTGATAGACAGCCATTTGTATGATATTATATAATCTTTTTACACTTTAGCTAAGTGCTTACAGCAACATAGTTTAAATGAATGTGAAATCTTGAGTACATTGCGAGCTAGAGTATGTTAACTGTACCGAAACGCTAATGAGCCGCAAGTGGTGAATTTTTGGAAATTGTTCTAAAAGGAAATACTATGAACTCATATCGATGGATCAACGCGGGTATGGTGATGTTTCCGCTTAAAAGGCATGTTGTTGTTGTTGTTGTTAACAGCAAAACACAGCCCGAAGGTTTTGTGAAGTGCTGCCGAAATTGAGTCCTTGGCCGGATATGAACCCGGTACGCTCCGGTACTGCCCGACTGTCTCGGGAGCGATTTGGTATGACCATTGGAACCTTCTAGGTCATGTGATCCCTCCACCCGTAAGGAAGGAGATGGGTAATGAGAGGTCATTTGTTGGCGCTTAACCGCCTAAGCGATTTTTGCCGTTTCGTATCAAAGCACGTCATTCGTTCCTTTTTAGCGACAACTGACGCCAATTGGAAACGCCAAGGGAGTTCAAGTCATCCTCCGAGGCCTCCCCCTTCCTCTGCTGCCGAATTCGGGAATCGATAGGAAAAACTTCTGTGGTGGGGCTTTTTTGTCCATTCCCATAACATCACCCAGCCAGCGGAGTCTTTGGGCTTTAATTCGCTGAACTATGGTCAATCTGCGTAAAGCTCGTACATCTCATCGTTAAGTTTCCTTCGATACTCGCTGTTGGCAGGTGCGCCGATTCTTTATTTGATGACAGCAGATACTTCGTCTTGTCCTCGTTCACCGCAAGACCCACTTTTTTCGCTTCTCTATACAGACCAGAGAAGGCAGAGCTTACGGCACGGTTATTAAGGCCAATGATATCGATATCATCGGCATACGCCAACAATTGCACGGCCTTGTAAAAGAATGTGCCATTGCGGTTAAGCTCTGCTGCTCGAGCGTCAAGTTAGAGAAATCGCACGAAAGGGAGTCGCCCTGTCTGAAGCCTCGTTTGGATTCGAATGGCTCAGAGAGGTCCTTCCCAATTATGACGAAGCGGTTGGTATTGCTAAGTGTCATTTGGCATAGCCGTATGAGCTTTGCACGGAAGTCAAATTCAGACATAGAATCATATAGGCAACTCCTTCTCACACTGTCAAAAGCGGACTTGAAATCAACAAAAAGATGGTGTGTCAATTCTCTTATCGTGGGTCTTCTCCGGGATTTGGCGTATTGTGAAAATGTGGTCGATGGTAGACTTACCAGGTCTGAAGCCACACTGATAAGGTCCAATCAGCTTGTCTACTATGGGCTTCAATCTTTCGCATAATACGCTAGAAATAACCTTATATGCGATATTCAAAAGGCTGATTTCGCGGTACATGGTTACCGGGATCGCCTTTCTTATGGATTTGGCAGAGCACACTTTTAAGTTCCAACCTGGAGGCATGCACTCTTCCGAGCAAATTCTGCTTCAGAGCTGGTGCATGCTTTATCAGCTCTTCGCATCCGTGTTTGAATAGCTCGGCAGGTAGTTCCGTCTTTTTATTTACCTATGTGGATATTAGTCGCCTCTTACCACCGGTATGCCTACCGCGGGCATATTCAAAACCCCTAACCCACAGGGGCAAAGAGTGTTGTTGTTGTAACCATACAGTATTGTACGGATGTTGACAGTCCTTTATCCGGCACGTTGTGATACTAGCGACTGCCCTGGGAACGATTTTGTTGACCCCGTCGGGGTCGAAGTGGATTTTAATGAACATTCGAAATAACTATAACCAGATAAATCAGCTGATCCAACCAATCTTATGGAAATCAAAGTAAACGAACAATTTTCCTTAAAATATAGCCATATCGCGTATATATGTAAGTGTCACACTTCTAGGTGAAATGTAAAAATTACAACGCAAAAATGACCAGCGCAGCTGCTGCCTTTGTTTTCAAATAATTTTCATACATTATCGTTGCATGTCTACAAAAGGTTGTCTGTTGGGGCTATGCGTGTACTTTAAATTTGCTACATTACCAATACATACAATTATTTACATATGTAAGCAATCTGCATATGATATAATTAAGATATATCCATTTAGTGCAGTTTTCACCATCGATGAATGGATCTCGCAGCATAAAGGTAAGCACGCGTGATAGAAGTATACCAGAAACTCCGGCTTGCTCCTATCATTATGCCTGCGTGTGTATTCTTTGCATTCCAATCTCTCTTCGGTTCATACATCTCAATAGTAGCCATTAAGCATAACTCTAGTTGGGCCAATTTCTTGGCAATTTGCACATTTTTTACAAAATACACCTTACCACCCCAACCCCTTCAACATGTGTATGCATGGGCGCTTGTATGTATGTACAACTAATTTTCTTTGTCTTACCTTCTTTCTGAGTTTCCCCCGAATGTGGCATAGACGTTTCACCCCATCAAAGCACGTCGCTTCCAGACGACCATTGCCCAACATTTTCGTGACTTGTGCATATTCTTGTTGATCCTCCTTGAAAATCAATTCACGTTTCTCGAATTCGTTTTCATTCTTACCACGACGACGATTTTTACCTCCTTTTCCCTTATTTTTAGGCATTTTGCTACTGCAGTTGTTGTTGTTGCTGTTGCACTTGCTGCTTGACTTTTAATACTCCTTGAAATCGATGATTTGCACTTTCAAATTTCGTATCTACCTAAAATTTAGAGACTTTTTATCAACGTAATCAATTATTCCAATCAAATTTGCTATTAATTTTATTAAAATTTCACTTACGAAAATGCTTGAAAAATCGTGACGAACTTTTTCGCTTTGATTAGCTCGACAGAAAAGGAGTGAGCAAACGTGTTGTTGAAATTCGTTGAGTGAATGCAAATCTAGAAGCTGTGAGCGAGATGTATAGTGTTGTGAAATGTGTTTGCAGAAATAAATAAAAGGTTTGTTCTTTTCACATGCTACGTGCGTATTGGTTTACCTTTGTGGGAAAAAAGTGCACAAAAAATCTTATATTTGGCAGAGGCGGTGGTATGCTGGTTGAGAAAAGAACAGCCCGGCAGAAATGTGCGTTTTCAGAGTTGCATATGAGCTAATAGATAAAATTATATATTAGATGAAAGGGTGTCTATTTTAGAGACCATGTATGGAAATCATAAAAGGATGATTCACACGGATCGATTTTTGTCGTTCCACTGCTTTCTACCTACAAATACAAAGTGTATATCGATCGAAATGCTATTCACACGCCGGCAAAAATCGACCAGAAAATCGACCCGTGTAAATGAGCCTTTATCTCCAGGAATGGTAGCAAGCGCTATAGACTTTTTTATGTTTATGAGCCATTTTGTAAAAAAAAATGAATTTTGTAGAAAAGTTGAGTGCTAAATTGAACCAAAATCGGCTGGCTACCAAGTTTGTTGCAAGTCCCGTTTACACGAGTAAATTTTCAGAATCAACAGTAAACCTTATGAAAAATTGATCAATGTTAACGCCCTTTATGTTACGAAATACTTAACCGCTAGGTGGTGCTATAGTAGAGATATCCAGAAAGCTCGCATTTATGGTCCATTTGTGATCCCGACGCAGGAAAATGTAATCAACCATAGGAGATTTCAATCGATTTCATCAGAATTTGGAGATCGCAATGATGATTGGAGCACAATTTTTATATGAAAAAGGATTACATTTGAAGTACTCTGATGCTCCAATTGAAGTACTCTTTGGATAGGAAATAGAGTACTCTCGATATATGCAGGGCAAATGCAAATTTGCCAATGTAAACGGTGTCAAACTGCCTCATTATAGTAAATTTACACAGCACCAAATTTGGTAAATTTGGCGAAAAATTGCAAATTTGGCCCTTTTTTCCATAAAAATTTCATTTTCCAAATTTGGAATTCCATCGCATTTGGCCTCATTCGCTGAACAATACAATCCACAATTCCTCAAAATACCAACCCGGCCTGTGTTCCACATTTAGAATTGCCCAGCAAGAACCTTAATGGGTAATTAACGTGTGAAAACTTTTGCATTATGCAGAGAAGCCTTCTTGATTCTTCATTTATTTTTACTCTACTTGTGTTTAAAACATCAAGGTGGTGCATTTTCTTTCGGTGGCTTTGTATTCTGGTAGAAGATTCTTGCAGGGAAGGTGAAGCCAAATGCAAATTTGCCAGTGTAAACAGGTTCGAAATGACACATTCAAATTCGCCAAATTTGGTGCAGTATAAATGTACTATTAATGTACAATAAAAATTCACCAAAATTGGTGCAGTGTAAATGTTCTATTATTTATTTTTCCGCAAGCTGGCTGCACTTGTTAACAGCTGGGCTGGAAACACCAACAGCAAACAACCATCCACCATCAAACCTAACCTCCAAACACAACGGGCCGTCTGGACGAGATTAGTTCAACCAAGAAGTAAACAAATAACAAGATGCCACCAAAAAAGGAAGCAAAAGGCGGTGCTAAAGACAACAAAGCATCTGGGAGTAAAAAGGGCGGCGGAGCCGCGGCAGAAGACAAAGGTAAAAGTCTACATATTTTTTTTTGAATGAGCTAAAACCTAATTTCGTTACTCCATTCGCCAGGCAAGGAGAAAAAAGGTGGAAATGCAGTTAAAGTTCGTCACATACTATGCGAAAAGCAAGGAAAGATACTAGAAGCTTTAGAAAAGTTAAAGGCTGGACAAAAGTTTCCTGAAGTTGCGGCAGCTTATAGTGAAGATAAAGCGCGGCAGGGTGGCGATTTGGGTTGGCAAATTCGTGGCGCTATGGTTGGACCTTTTCAAGATGCCGCATTCGCGCTGCCAATATCAAATGTGAATAACCCAGTGTACACAGACCCGCCGGTCAAAACGAAATTTGGCTACCACATTATTATGGTGGAAGGGAAGAAATGAATGTGTTGCATTTATGTATGCTGGTAATGAAAAAAAGGATTATCTAATTTGGATTGCTTTTGTATTAAGATAACTAATTTTTAGCTAAAAAAAAATAAATATTTTATTATTAAAAGCGAGTGTTATCAAAAATGTATATAATGTCAGCGTAAACGTATAATTTTCTCATTTTTTGCCAGCATCTTCCTTCAGACCCACTGTGCGATTGAAGACAATATGATCCTTCGACGTGTCCGGATCAACAGAGAAAAAGCCGATACGCTCAAATTGGAATTTATCATACACTTTCACGTTGGCTAGTGCACGATCAGCATACGCTTCCAATACGCTCAAAGAATTCGGATTAACATCAGATAGGAAACCACCGGGCACTTCATTGCTATCTTCAGGGTTCTTGTGCTTGAATAATAGATCATAGAGCCTCACTTCCAGTTTGATAGGCTGTGAGACCCATTGTATAAACGCCTTTGGCTTTTCAGCTTTCTCTGCCGCGGTACATTCACAAATAAGTTCCAACACTTCGCCTGTTTGTGGATTTCGTACAACGTCCTTTACAGCTATAACCAAACCGGCGTGACGTAAACCAACAGTTTGATTTAAAGCGAGACGGCGATAACCCTTCTCAGGCTCAAATTTAAAGTCGCCTTGTTCAATGTAGATAACGCGATCCAATATAATACGATGACTACCCAATTCTGGATTTTGTGGAAAATTGGGAACATCCAACTCAAGTGGTTTGTCTTGCGGGAAATTAGTGAGCGTAATCTTCAGCGGCTCCAACACCACAAGCCTCCGTGGTGCGCTCACATTTAGTACATCGCGTACTGCTGCTTCTAGCATACCAGGATCTACTGATATTTGTGCGCCAGTAACGCCCATTTGAGCGCAAAAGTTATTTATTGCCTCCGCAGGAAAACCACGACGACGCAGCGCAGTCAATGTGAACAGACGTGGATCATCCCAATCGCTAACAATACCTGAGGTGATTAGTTTAGCAATTTTCCTTTTTGAAACGAGCGCATAATTCATATTGAGACGTCCATATTCCCATTGCACGGGACAATAGATGTCGAGCGCATTACAGAGCCAATAATAGGAAGAACGGCGTGACTGGAACTCCTTGGTACAGAGAGAATGCGTAATATTTTCGATGGAATCACAAAGGCAGTGCGTATAGTCATATGTTGGATAGATGCACCTGGAGGTAGACAAAGATTTTTTGTTTGAGAAAAACACGTCTAAAATAAAGCAACAAATCCACTCACCAATCATTACCAGTGCGATGATGCGGTATAAATTTAATGCGATAAGCAACAGGATCCATTTTGCCCTCTTCTAAAGTCACTTTTAAACGTAACGTAGCTGCTCCTTCATCAATTTTGCCATTTTTCATATCCTCAAATAGTTGCACGGATTCTTCAACTGGACGTTCGCGCCATGGACTTGGCTTTGGATTGAATCCTTTCATTTCATCAGCGCCCTGGTGACAAACATAAGCCAAACCTTTACGTATCAATACCACTGCCCATTCATATAATTGTTGAAAGTTATCTGACGAATGTGTGATCTTATATGGCTTGTAACCCAACCATTCAACCATATCAAGTATGCCTACAAAGAATTTCTCTTCTTCCTTTTCGGGGTTTGTATCATCATAGCGCAAATAGCAAACACCATTTTTGGAGGCTGCATAACCAAAATTTATGTTGATAGCTTTAGCATGCCCGATATGTAGAATACCATTGGGTTCGGGTGGAAAGCGTGTTTGTACGCGTCCACCAGTTTGTTTCAAATGTTCCTTTAGTAGACGTTCTGTATGATCTGTTATCACATAACCATCAGTTTTGTAATTCTCGCCAGGTGCATGGAAATGTACTTTCGTTTTCATAAGTTCAGCAATGGTGTTTGCACCATCGGCGCTCTCTGTGCTAGCATTGTTGGCAACAGTGGCATTCACGCTGTTGCCATTTGAGGCATTTGTTTTATCCATAGGCTGAGCATTTGGTTTATCTTTCTTCTTTTCCGGTTTAGCTGCTGGTTTTAGATCCTCCTCAGTTTTTGGTCCGAGCAAATCAAATATTTCCACATCTATTGCTGCCTTCACTGACTTTGCATCTGCCCACTTCAGCTGGCCGCGCACCTCTTGCATAATCTTGAATGCATTGAAGTGGTAACGTTGTTCCAGCAACGCTTCTTTGAATAGCTTCACTTGCTCTTGTACAACACGTTCGATTTCCTCTGGCGTAACAACAACACCAACACCGCATGCATTCTCGAATTCTTGTACATTGATGGCTGCACCTTTCTTTTGACTATTTTTCATCAAATATTCGAGTGCCGCATCCACACGCAACGTCGTATCCAATTTGCGTTCGACAATATAGCGCGTGAGTAATGGCAATTCGTTAGCTAGTTGTGGCTTTATTTTACTAGCCATATGATAGAGCAACATGCCAACTCCTTCGCCAAGCGGCAAAGTTTTCACTTCAGCGAGCGCAAGTTGCAAATTTTTGGTGACATTCGAGTTTTTTATGGTTTCTTTGGCCTTCTGTTCGCTCATGCCAAGTGACTGAAATTGTACGAGCAGTTCTTGTTCCGCCATATTAGCTGAAAAATGTTAAATCTAGGTAATTTTACTTTTGGCTAAAATTTATATTTGAGTGCCCTTGATTACCTTTTATGGTGCGTATTTGAAAGATGACGAATGGATACCTTCTGGAGAAGTTTTTGAAACTATCACTTGTTGGCTAATCCCTGCACTCCAGCAAGACAATGTGGCAGCAGCTGATGCAATACAATACGCTTTACTAGGGCTACCAAAACTTTTTTTGAGTTTTGCCGAAAATTTAATAGTACATTTATAATACATTTATGACACATTTATAGTACATTTACACCGCACTAAATTTGATAAATTTGGCGAAAAATTGCAAATTTGGCGCTTTTTTTTTAAGAATATGGGCCAATTCGGTATTTGTTTCCTTTAGGGGTCAACTGCTAATAAATTAGCTAAAATTATGTGATATAGCTCAAAAGACGGTATTCGGCCTCAGGATCATGAATCCGGAAGCGCTTTTTTAATATTTTGCTTCTCTGAAGAGATATTTGCAATCAAAGTTTCAAGTTTTCATGTGGTTGTTGTAATTTTATTAGGCTGTCAATAAAAACGTGCAAAAAATCTCGCGCATTGGCGGTATCCACGGTTATGTCACACGTCCGGACTTGGGATGGCGTAGCCCAGGGTTATTTTTTATAAGCGCGGCCAAAGGCCGCCAACTCAGAAAGGTGTTTCGCACATAAATACCATGGATTCCGCCCCAATTTTTCGGTTTTTTCACCATAGGTTAGGTTAGGTTGCGAGGGCAGGAAAGAGTGCAGGACCCTGCCCACCACTTAGGCCAGTCAAGTTGGCCCATTGTGATACCCTATGCGGTCTTAAGACCCTTTTCACTAAAACAAAAAATTAAAAAAGCGCTTCCGGATTCGTGATCCTGAGGACAACACCCGTCTTTTGAGCTATCTCCCATAGTTTTAGCTAATTTATTAGCAGTTGACCCCTAAAGGAAACAAATACCGCCAATTCTACAAGGAAAAGAAGCCTTCTTGACTTTTATTTTATTAATACTCTACATGTGTTTAAATCGTCACGGTAATGAATTTTCTTTCGGTGCCTTTTTGACCTTAAGAAGATTCTTGCAGGGAAGGTGAAGCCAAATGCAAATTTGCCTGTGTAAACTATAAACAGGTTCGAAATGAGTCATTCAAATTCGCCAAATTTTTTGCAGTATAAATGTACTATTACACGGCACCAAATGCGTCGCTTTTGGCGAAGTTATTTCGAGACTGTTTGTCCGCAGAATGATTCGTTGCCAAATTAGACAAATTTAATTTGACCTAATTTGGTGATCAAATTCAATCTGCGGATGAACGTTCTCGAAAAACTTATAGTACATTTACACAGCACTAAATTTGGTAAATTTGGCGAAAAATTGCAAATTTGGCGCTTTTTTCCATACAAATCTCATTTTCCAAATTTGGAATTCCATCGCATTTGGCCTCATTCGCTGAACAATACAATCCACAATTCCTCAAAATAGCAACCCTGCCTGTGTTCCACATTTAGAATTGCCCAGCAAGTACCTTAATGGGTAATTAACGTGTGAAAACTTTTGCATTATGCACAGTTCTAAATAACAATTTCAACTATTTTTTTATGATATTGGACCAGTTCCACTAAGAAAAGAGAGAAGCCTTCTTGATTATTCATTTATTATTACTCTACATGTGTTTAAAACATTAAGGTGGTGCATTTTCTTTCGGTGGCTTTGTATTCTGGTAGAAGATTCTTGCGGGGAAGGTGAAGCCAAATGCAAATTTGCCAGTGTAAAAAGGTTCGAAATGACAGATTCAAATTCGCCAAATTTGGTGCAGTATAAATGTACTATTAGCCAAAAGTGACGCATTTGGTGCAATGTATTAATACATTTACACTGCACCAAATGTGTCGCTTTTGGCGAAGTTATTTCGAGAATGTTTATCCGCAGAATGAATTTGTTTGCAAAAATAGACGAATTTAATTTAATTTGGCCTAATTTGATGATCAAATTCAATCTGCGAATAAACGGTCTCGAAAAAGCTAGGCCAAAAGTGACGCATTTCATCATCATCATTTATCGCTTAACCGCCTAAGCGATTTTGGCCGTTTCGTATCAATGCACGCCAGTCATTCCTTTTTAGCGATAACGGACGCCAATTGGAAACCCCAAGGGAGTTCAAGTCATCCTCCACCTGTTGTTTCCATCTCAGTCGAGGCCTCCCCCTTCCTCTGCTGCCGAATTCAGGCGACGATAGGAAAACCTTCTGTGCTGGAGCTTCTTTGTCCATTCGCATAACATGGCCCAGCCAGCGGAGTCTTTGGGCTTTAATTCGCTGGACTATGGTCTGATCTGCGTAGAGCTCGTACAGCTCATCGTTACATTTCCTTCTATACTCGCCGTTGGTATCACGGGAAGGACCATAAATCTTCAGGAGAACTTTTCTCTCAAATACTCCAAGGGCCATCTCATCTTCTCTTGACATTGTCCATGAATCTGAGCCATACATCAGGACAGGTATGATGAGAGACTTATAGAGCGTGATCTTTGTTCTTCGAGAGAGGACTTTACTTCTCTACTTTCTAGACTGATATTATTTTCGGTGTTGATACTGGTTCCCAAATAGACGAGGTCCCTCACAGTTTCAAATTTGTAACTATCAACAGTGACATGGCTGCCAAGGCGCAGGTGCGCCGATTCTTTCTTTGATGACAGCAAATACTTCGTATTGTCCTCGTTCACGGCAAGACCCACTTTTTTCGCTTCCTTATCCAGTCCAGAGAAGGCAGCGCTTACGGCGCGGTTGTTAAGGCCAATGATATCAATGTCATCGGCATACGCCAGCAATTGCACGCTCTTGTAAAATATTGTACCATTGCGGTTTAGCTCTGCTGCTCGAATTATCTTCTCCAGCATCAGATTGAAGAAATCGCACGAAAGGGAGTCGCCATGTCTGAAGCCTCGTTTGGTTTCAAATGGCTCAGAGAGGTCCTTCCCGATTCTGACGGAGCTGTTGTTATTGCTCAACGTCATTTGACAAAGCCGTATAAGCTTTGCAGGGAAGTCAAATTCAGACATGGCGGCATACAGGCAACTCCTTTTTACGCTGTCAAAAGCGGCTTTAAAATCGATAAAGAGATGGTGAGTGTCGATTCTCTTATCATGGGTCTTCTCCAGGATTTGGCGTATCGTGAAAATCTGGTCGATGGTAGACTTACCAGGTCTAAAGCCACACTGATAAGGTCCAATCAGTTTGTCTACGATGGGCTTCAGCCTTTCGCACAACACGCTAGAGAGTACCTTATATGCGATATTAAGAAGACTAATTCCGCGGTAGTTGGTGCGGTTAGCGGGATCGCCTTTCTTGTGGACTGGGCAAAGCACACTTAAATTCCAATCCGGAGGCATGCATTCGTCTGACCATATTCTGCATAAGAGCTGATGCATGCTTTTTACCAGCTCTTCACCTCCGCGTTTGAACAGCTCGGCGGGTAGTCCGTCTTTCCCAGGCGCTTTGTTGTTTTTGAGCCGGGATATAGCTATCCTCACTTCATCATAGTCAGGTGGTGGGACGACTTTTCCATCGTCAGGGATTGGGGTATCGGGTTCGACGTCTCCCTCGCAATTTTGTAGTGAGGAGAAGTGCTCCCTCCATAATTTAAGTACACTTTGTACGTCGGTTACCAGGTCGCCATTATTGTCCTTACAGGAGCTTGCCCCGGTCTTAAAACCTTCCGTCATCCGCCGGATCTTTTCATAGGTGTAATGTAAATGTAACTTCGTGCTGCACCAAATTCAGAGAATTTGAATTTGTCATTTCGAACCTATTTACACTGGCAAATTTGCATTTGGCCTCATCTTCCCTTCTACACAAAGCCACCGAAAGAAAATGCACCACCGTGATGTATTAAACACCTGTAGAGACAAGAAGGCGTCTGTCTTATCATATAAAAATTGTGTTCCAATAAACATTGCGATGACCTAGGACTGGACCACCTACTCCAACCTTAGCTTTCTTTCTGCTACTCCATGGAGTACAATGATCGACTTGTAGAAAGCTGAACGTGGTTCGATGAGGTATACAAAGGATTACTATTGGAGTACTCCAATATCAAACAATTGTAACACATCATCCAACCATTTTTGCAGCGATAAAGCACGAGCAATGATCGGCTTTTAATAAGCTGAAGGTGGTCCGCTGAGCCATTACAAAGGATAAAAATTGGAGTACTCCAGTATCACCAAATTGAAACACATGATCCAAGGATTTTTGCAGGATATTCTTGGGACCGAAACACGTATTTTGTACCATTCCTGACATTTGCTGACATTCTTTACAACTTGAAATAGGATCAATCAGGGCTGTTCTGAAATCCGATATCTGTCGCAGTCGCAATTGAATCCTATCGAAATTGCAGAATCGTGTTCTCGAATCCGATATATTTCACCGTATTCCAACCTGTCGGAAATTTCAGTTTAAATAAATCCGACGAGTTATTTGCTTGCGGAGTTGAAACTTTTTTCGAAAACGACCACTTGCATATTTTATCTTATTTTAGTAGAATTTATTTTATTTTTTAATTTAATATCATATCTACTTTTTTTATTTTATTTTATTTTAATTTATTTTATTTTACTTCATTTTTTTTTTTTTTTAATTTCATTTTTTATTTTATTTAATTTTACTTTATTTTATTTTTTTATTTTATTTTACTTTATTATTTCTTTTAGCAGCACTTAAACCTCCATGAAAATCCAAAAATATAATTTTTTTTTTGCAAAATTTTTCAATAAATGAAAAAAAACAGTTGAATTTTGACAGTTCGAATCGGATTTGCCCTATGTTCGAATTTATCGATTTCGATAGGATTGAGGAACACCGTTTTCAATCGGAATCGAAATATCAATCCGATGCGGAATCAATTCCGATCGGATTTCAGAATAGCTCTTCCTACAGTTATCTTGTTTTCCAGCAAGTGGAGTGGGTCACCTGAAAATGTTGACAAAATTTAAAAAAATTTGAATTCCTTTCTTTATATATGGTACAAAGACTGTGCCATACAAAAATTATTGGCCAGTAGTCATAGTCGAAATTGAGTATGATTTTAAGTTAGTTAAAGCTTTTTGACGAAACTTTACATGTACCATCCGTCAAATATGGTTCAAATAACTTTTTAGTCCACACGTCCACACTACATGGTGAACAGCACAAACGACAGCACTTTGTAACTAAAAATCATAGAAAATATTGACTGTCTGGCAGCACTAGTATTCACAGCTGATCATCAAATTGTTGTTTTTATAAACAAAAGTGGGACTCATATGAAATTTCGCAAATTGATGCATATTAGTTGATTTTCCTGTTTTTAAATAAATAAAGTGTGAAAAAATCTTTTACATTATCATGGCTACACATCCACGACCACCGTTGAATAAAATACCAGCCGTTGCGCCAACCATCAAACAAGATAATTCCATCAAAGATTTAAGCAAACTGGCACGCTTTGAGTTGCTGGACCTAAAGGAAAGACAAAGTAAACTTCTGGCCAATAAGTAAGTGCACAATGATATAGAATTTATCCAAAGCTTTTATTAAACTTTCCTCTTAAAACAGAGCAAACTTAAAGCGGCTGCCAGATAAAGGCAAACGCATACAAGATTTTTACGATAGAGTGGTTGCAGAGCTGGAACGACGCACAAACATCGATGACGCGGCGAATATGTTCTCTCAGCTCAATATAGCAGCAAAAGGAAAAGATGTGCTTAATAATTTAGAATGGAATGGGCGCTTGAAAGAGAGCGTAGACGATGATCCTACAGCAGATGTCTTGGACAGTGATGATGAAGCAGAACTGAATCCATTGCGAGTGATAGCACAGCGCACAATGCATGAGCGACGTACTAAAGTGCTACCACCTGAACCTAAACTAATCACAGAAGATGATTTAGCGGAAATTGAAACATTCAAAAATGAGGCTGTAGAGGATGTTTCCAATGCGAAAGCAACTAATGGCGTGGTAGTGGCAGCGATAGCAGAAGATAATGAAACAAGCCAAGTGGTGGATGCACAAGTTGTTGAAATTGATGTTAGCGAAAAATTGCCAAATATCAAAACGAAAATAAAACATATCATAGAAAACGCACACTCATCCAAGGCAAGCTCTGTAAGTGGCGATAGTCGTTGTAGTACACCTGCACATACGGAACTCGATGAGCATGTGCGTTACTTGGTGAATAAAACCGAGTTACAAGTAGAGCCACAACGTGAGAAATATAAACCTTATAAAACAACCACGACAGATGTGCACGATCCGGCCAAAGAACGTTTGCGCAAAAAGGGCAAACATTGGGAGGTGACAGCTGCAACGCCGCCTCTTATACAGCACAGTGGTACGAAGATGTTAACATTGCTTGATTCTGTTGAACTGCAGACGATTTATTTGTCAAAAATGAAGGTGCGTATCATGCGCAGAGTATAGTTTATAAGTAACAAATTAAATTTTCATATATTTTTAATATTTCAGGACTTGCAAGAACAACAAGCGGAGCAACGTTTAGCTGCGCGTTTGGAACGTTTGGAGCTGCGCAATATGAATTTACCCACCGCTGAAGAGTTGAAGACAAAAATTGCTTTCACTGAATATCGTCCGATAGTGCATATTGAAGGCGAACAGAAACTCAATGAGGATGAAGAAGTACACGATCCATTAGATGAAGAAAAAGCGGGTGGTGTAACGTATACTATCTACAATTGATTGTTCTTTTCATTTTTATAGCGAAACTACTTTTTGGTTCAACATTAATTTATTGTTAGTTTATTGGTTAAACATTTAAACACACAGCTATGTATGTATGTATGTATGTATGTATATTTGTATGAAGACACCCAACAATATAACATTTAAATAGCTTATGTCAACTTTTAAAAGATAAAAATTTGCATACAAATTTGTAATATTGAAAGCTAAGCTTTCCTGTCTCAATAAAGTACACATGTTTTTGTAGAATATAATCTAATATAACACAAGACACTTAGTTTATACTATTTCAAATTGAATAAAATTGTGTTGCTGTGGACGCTTGTAATTCGATTTGTCCCATTTTGAATTGTAAACGTTGCAACCACTTGAGTAAAGCATCTGAAGGATGTTTCTGCTGTTCCTCATAATCGGGCGCATAGTCACGCACATTTTGTAGACGCACATGTAGTGTATCGGATAGCTGTGAAAGGTGAAAAATGGTGGATTTAAGAAGATTAAAACGTTTTTAGAAGATTACCTGTGTTTGCGACGACAAGACTGGACTCCAGAGTGGCAATAGTTTACCTAATATAGTCGAGTTTGTTTCTTTGAGTGCTTCAAGTAGGCTAAGAAAATGTAGATTTACCATTTCGGATAGCTAAAGAGAAATGTTAGAAACGATTATTTGTTTTGTATTTTTAATAAAATAAAATAAAATAAATTAAAATAAAATAAAATAAAATAAATTAAAAAAAAAAAAAAAAAATAAAATTAAATTAAATAAAAAAAATTTGAAAAAAGAAAAAAAAAAAATAAAATAAAATAAAAAAATAAAATAAAATAAAATAAAAAAATAAAATAAAATAAAATAATATAAAATAAAATAAAATAAAATAAAATAAAAAAATAAAATAAAATAAAATAAAATAAAATAAAATAGAATAAAATAAAATAAAAGAAAATAAAATAATATAAAATAAAATAAAATAAATTAAAATAAAATAAAATAAAATAAAATAGATAAATAAAATACAAATAAAATAAAAAAAAATAAAAAAAAAATAAAAAAAATAAAATAAAATAAAATAAAAAAATAAAATAAAATAAAAAAATAAAATAAAATAAAATAAAATAGAATAAAATAAAAGAAAATAAAATAATATAAAAAAAATAAAATAAAATAAAATAAAATAACATAGAATAAAATTGAATAAAATAAAATACAAAAAAAAAAAAAAATAAAAAAATTAAAATAAAAAAATAAAAAATAAAATAAAATAAAATAAAATAAAATAAAATAAAATAAAATAACATAATAAGCATAATAAAAAAAAAAAAAATAAAATAAAAAAGATAAAAACAAATAAAAAAATAATAAAGAATTCCATAAATAGTAATCAATAGTAGATAACTCACCTTAGCATTGGCGTTTTGCGAAAAGTCCGTCATACCACCACCGCCACCAACACCCCCCAGAGATCCCTCCTTTGCTGGGCGAGCATGCGAAACTAATTGTAATATGCACGGCGTCACCTTGGCCCAAAACTCAAAGAGGACACCAATTGTATTTCCTTCAGCATTGCTGGTTGTGCGTGCAAAATGTTCCAAATACACAGTCCATAGCTGACACAAAGTGAAGGCGTGAAACAGCGAAGACATATGTAGAACGGATGTCTTCGATTGCTCAGCAAAACCGGCAAAAATCACTTGAATATGATCGGCAATATGGCACGAGGACTCTTGTGAGACGGGCATAGCAATTGGTGGCGGTGTAGCCAAGCCTGTCTGTTGATGGTGATGATGTTGATGTTGATAATGCATAGCGGCTGGTGGCAGATTGGGTGCCTGTTGCGATTGTGAGTTATGCGTGGCATGATGTTCGTTACGTCGCTGTGTCAGAGCCAAGTGCATCAGAGAGCCGAGTAGGAGCCAAGATAACAGACGCATATGACCAACACACTCGGTAAACTCTTTGGGACTGTGTAGGGAGAGAAGGGACAGTTAGATTTGGGGTTAAACGACATCGATATATTATTTATTACTAGATAGTGTTATTAAGAAAAAAAATAAATTTAATATAAAAAATATATCGAAATGAACCAAAGTCCAAGTGAAAGCTGTGGTATTCCCCTATCGTTTGATACCAATTGTGTGCGAATATTTCAAAGTTTATGCGCCACCATATTTTAACTGATAACTCTGTTATCGATAAATATATCGAAATGAACTAAAGTCAAAAAGGAATCTATGGTCTTCCCCTTCAGTTTTATACCAATTTTGTTCAAAAAATCTTAAGTTTATGCGCCGTCAAATTGTCACCGATAACTCTGTTATCGAAAAATATATCAAATGAACCAAAGCCCAAATGTAAGCTGTAGTCGACCCCATTCGGTTGATACCAATTTTGTGCGAATATTCCAAAGTTTATAGGCGACCACATTTTAGCCGATAACTCTGTTATCGATTAATATATCGAAATGAACCACAGTCCAAATGAAAGCTGTTGGTTGACCCCATCGTTTGATACCAATTTTGTGCGAATATTTGAAAGTATATGCGCCACCACATTTTAACCGATAACTCTGTTATCGATTAATATATCGAAAAAAAAACAGACTCCAAATGTAAGCTTGTGTCGTCCCCTATCGTTTGATACCAATTTTGTGCGAATATTTGAAAGTTGATGCGCCACCACATCGCAATCGATAACTCTGTTATCGATTAATATATCGAATTGAACAAATGTCCAGATGAAAGCTGTGGTCTTCCCGTATCGTTTGATACCAATTTTGTGTGAAAACTATTGTTTTTGAGCCAGCACATTTTGACCGATAACTCTGTTATCGAAAAATATATCAAATGAACCAAAGCCCAAATGTAAGCTGTGGTCGACCCCATTCGGTTGATACCAATTTTGTGCGAATATTCCAAAGTTTATAGGCGACCACATTTTAGCCGATAACTCTGTTATCGATTAATATATCGAAATGAACCACAGTCCAAATGAAAGCTGTTGGTTGACCCCATCGTTTGATACCAATTTTGTGCGAATATTTGAAAGTATATGCGCCACCACATTTTAACCGATAACTCTGTTATCGATTAATATATCAAAAAAAAAACCAGGCTCCAAATGTAAGCTGTGGTCGTCCCCTATCGTTTGATACCAATTTTGTGCGAATATATGAAAGTATATGCGCCACCACATTTTAACCGATAACCCTGTTGTCGATTAATATATCGAAATGAACCAAAGTCCAAATGAAAGCTGTGGGTTTCCCCCTTTCGTTTGACACCGATAAATATCGATAAATTTATCGTAATGACCCAAAGCCCAAATGAAAAGTGTAGTCTTCCCCTTTCGTTTGATACCAGTTTTGTGCGAATATTTTAACCCTTTCAATACAGACGGGACCCATACGTCCCAACGGGTGCTTTCGTGTGAAAAAGTGAATCTGTGTATTATTAATTGCGAAATTAAATGAAATAAGAGAAAATTAAATTGATTTAAGAGAAGAATTTTTCTATCTCCCCTGTGCCTTACCCCTGCTGCAGTGAGGACGGTGCATTGTTGAGCCATGGCAGATAACGTGAGCTACTTTTATTGTCGCGCGAATTGCCACGTGACATCTCCAAAGCAAGATATTGAGCCACTGCACCCTTCAGAACGCCACCCAGTGTATCTTCGCCCAGGCCATTTTGTACATGACCATTTTTAAAGTTCTAGCAAGGGAGAAAGTTTGGGATTAAGTTTAGTAAAATCTGAAGTTCCTAGTTACAACTCACCTTAATTTTGCTCAACGTATGAAAATCGGCCAAAAACTCAATCACATCATTCACATACTGACGCATACATTCCGAGGCGTTTGTATTTAGCGGTGGTGTTTTCTCCGGCAACCCAGCAATGGTACCTGGCGGCAGCATGCCACCAGCATCATGCAACACAAAACCAATGATCATTAACAAATTATTATCGGGTATGTTGGTTTTGAATTTCAAAGCTTGTACAAATTCGAAAATCAATTGACGACACAGCAACATCTTGTCACGATCCTTCGAGAACGAGCGCATATTCAGCGTGCATAGCTCATACAAAGTATTATATTCCAAATTTGTATTTTGTACACAAAAACCCATAATTTTGGAGTAGGGATCGAGCAGCGTCTTGGGCACAATGTTCAACTTCAAAGTGGCCACCATTATGCCGAGCAAATGTTCGGGATTACCTAGACTGGGTAGTAGTACAATAACTTGTCGTAGTAGTGATTCCATTGCCTGCATAGCCTGCTGCCAAACTCCAGGTCCCGTTGTCAACTCTGTCGGCACACAATACAGATACTCGGCCATATTACGGAATATTACTGGCAACTGCTCGACTGGTAGCGATTTCTTCGATTGCAAAGACTCACACACCATATAAAGTGGATGGGTTGCGTTGAGCTCTTGAAAGTCTTGGAGAGCGCGCGCAATGCTGCGGAATGAGTTGTGACGCACTTTCACTGTGCGAGTGGTGGAGTAGAAGAAAATTGAGTCAGAAATGAAAGTGAAGTGGACAGTCGAGCTGAGTTACTTACTCTTCATTTGAGTTTGGAAGACTTGCACGAAAATGCCGTTGGGTGCCAATTGATGTAGTACACAGCGTATGAATTGTAATGCTACTGCTTGAGCGCTGCAAACGAGTGCTGGCCCATTTTCGCCCTGCCAGGAGTGTGTGGAAGTCAAACAGATTCTGGAAAATGAGAAAATATTGACGTGTTAGGTTAGGTTAGGTTAGGATACTTGGGCCCTTAAAATAGGCCATTGTAATACCCTATACGGTCTCTACCCTCCTCCATGCTCCATAAACGTGATAAAGCCCTCCCCACACGCTGACAGCAACACAAACCATGTAAATCGGCCGATGCGACAACCCTAAAGAGATCAATACACTCGACGTGGTGCTATAATATGGCACCATTAATCGAGTTCAATGATCTCCACAAGGTTGCACAGGTCCAGGTTAGGTTAGGTGGTAGCTGCCCAACTGAGAGGGCTGCTAACTTGGACACTTGTATGGTCCATTATGATATCACATTCTAAACGGCACACATCGATCTTCGACACGTTCTTCGGAGACCTAAGAACGTCCGACCCGAGAAATCGGGCCTAGTCCTAGCAAAAGCTGGACAGTTGAACATAAAGTGATTTGATGATTTCACCTCGTCATCCTACATGCAGCTCACGCAGCTCGAATTTTCAATAATGTTTGAGCGCACCGCATAGACTTCCATGGGAAAGTGCCCCCGTCAACATCTAAAAATCCACGTGGATCAGCCCAGCGCTTGCTTAACTGATTCGAAGCCCATCTGCTCAGAAGCGGACCACAGATGTCAAGGGGAATACCCAGTGTTCTGGAGGCAGCCACATCCACATATTTGGGTGTTATAACAGCTCTAATCTTTGACGAACTTCAAACCTTAATTATCAAGCTTTCTTTATCTTTTGGGCTGGAGTTTTTCCGACCAAACCAGCGAAACCGGCACAAAGCTCGAGTTCGAGCGAGCCCGGCACGATAAGACAGCCGCAGGTCTAAGTGTTAAAAAGGGCCGGCAAACCCTGTAGAGAAGTACCTACATTTTTGGTCGTCTTTCAACAGTGGCTTGCCTCAACCCCTCGAGGGAAGGCCGAAAGCACGTGTTACCGAAGTAGCCATACCAAGAGTCAGAGCTCATAACTGGCAAAAGCGCTACCCATACCGCGTCAAAGGGGATACAAAAAATGGCCCCTGTGTCAAAGCATAGCGCGAAGGAAGATCCGCACCCAAAATAAAGGACTGAGGCCTCCTTAGCTTGGACAAACGAGAAAGGAGGGCTTGGGCCAAGCCAAAGGCATACATCATTGAGAGGCAACATTCCTAAGAAAACATTGCGAGCCAATCCAGGAGGTATAGATCTTTAACAGCCACTTAAAAAAAAAAAATAGACGGAGGGCACTCAGACCGGAAGATTCGGCTGGCCGACAGAGCTGAGGAGCTCGTTTCAATGCAGGAACCTTGGATCGTGCTAAAAAAGGTGTGCGAGTCTCTAAAGCTCAACAGTTTCTTCCGACCTAGCAGCAGGTAAAAATTGTGATGCAGATACCGCGAGCATCAATATCGAACTCATCATCGAACAAATTCTGATGATTTCGATATGTCGCACGACTCCCGGGAGTGTCGAACTATCGGTCAAAGGAATCGTTTGTTTTAAAGGCGAGGCTTGGCATATCCCAAACCCGCCAATTATATTTTCGCTTTAGTTCCGTTAGTGTTTTATGGAAAAGGAGCCCCTTTTCGCCTTCCCCAGATCCCTTCCATGTTATTTACTTACCTCGACGTAAGTGTAAGTATTTCCGGCAAGAAAGGTGCTGCCATCGATGGTTCGCGGTGTATAAAAGTACCTAGAATGACGATCAATATGCCAATATCTTCATCTGTATATTCCTCAATAAGAGTGCCACAGTCACTGCAACGATCACAAACTGTATAATCTCCGACGCGACGAGTGCTCTACAAGAGAAACAAGGATATTCAAAGGTTATACAAATTGCAAGCCTTGAAAACTGCAGCGAAACTTACTGTACGATTTGGCTGACCCGCTGCGCCACTATGCCCATTACCATTCTCATTGCTTTCTTCCGCATCATCGTCCACCTCTTCGGGCGGTTGGTATGGCGGTGGTGGCCAGGCGCCAGCAAAACGTGAACGTATATCCGGTATGGCGCTAGTATCCACATTGAAGGGTGCTAACTTTTGACGCGGACGTTTTGTAGCTTCCGATCGGCCAGTAGACGCATGCATACCACTTGTGCTTGCTGCAATGGTTGCGTTTATGGTGCCACGCACCTCTTGTGTAACACTCTTCAATATGGATGAATGCAGATCTTGTGGACCAGCGGTTGTGGCATTTGGTGGCGACTCCAGCGCCACCTGTTTGATCAGACGACGTGGTGATGTTGTACGGCTACTGGGTGTCACATCATCTTTAGTGCTATCCGATACATCGAGACTATCTTGTTTCAAATGACTTATGTCGGGTAGATTGAGACCATCGCGTAGACGTTCAACTATACCGCCCACCGACTCATTTGTGCCTATGGGCAGCAGACGTTCAGGTGTAGGTATTTCGAGTGTGGCTAAATTCTTGGGCGCGTGTAGCTTACTATTGTCCACCTCATCAACTGGATTGGGCATAACGCTCATTTTCGAGAGTGGCGAATCGGGCGAACCAAATGTTTTGTCGGAACGTTTTAATGACTTGCCGCCAGGTTTACGATTATGATTAGCGCTGAGACGTGAGTCGTCGGTGCCAGTGGAGGATGATGATGTGCCAGCGCTGCATTCGACTATGGTCTTATGACGTCCAATGGGTTTTTTCATAGCAGTGGAAGAAGAAGGAGCTGGAGCTTGAATATGTCTTTGTTGTTGTTGCTGTTGCTGCTGCTGTGTTTGTTGCGAAGTGCTTGGCTGTGGTTGGTGTTGTGATTGACGCTTGTCTGATGTGTTCTCAGTGCTGCTATAAGTCGAACGATTACCATTACTCGACGCCAGCGATTTGGAGTTGCTGTCCAGCGACTTGGCAGCTTGGAAATCTTGTAGCGCACCCAAAGCTTTAAGATGGTTCGTAGCAATGGCGGCAAACATTTTCGAAGTCGAGGCGGCTGCATTCTCCAGTGATTTATTGCGAACGGTTATGGCGCGATGCACATCAACGGGTGGACTAACAATTGCGGTCTCAGCAGCAGTTTCGCTACCCACAAGCGGGGTGACAATCATTCGTACGCCTTCTTGTAGGCTGTGACGTGCGTGTGTGGTGACGACTGTGGTGCTTACAGCTTCTTGTACGCCTGAAGTGCGAATCTTTGTGGTGTAGGTGTCACCTGTTTTTGTAGTAATCATTGATTTGTGGTAGGACTTGGCGGACTTCTAGAAACCGAAAAGAAGAAGAGAGTTTATTACGGGACTATTTTAATGTATATGCTATCTGCTAGCTCTGTTGTGTTTGTTGTAACGACTAAACACTCCCCGAAGGTTTTTGGGAGTGATGTCGAAATTAACAGTCCTTGGCCGGATGTGAATCCGGTATGCTACTGTACTCACTTTCGGTACTGCCCGACTGTCGTGGTAGCGATTTGATATGATCGGTGGAACCTTCTAGGTCATGTCATCCCTCCATCCGAAAGAAAGGAGAAGATGGGTAACGAGAGGTGAGAGGCATCATATCCGTAGATCAACCAGCGAGTTAGCACGTCATTACCTATGTGCATATTAGTTGCCTCTTACGACCGGTATGCCTACCTCGGGCATATTCTAAGCCTAAACCTAACCCACAGGGTCGCATTTATTCAACATCGAGAATTTAATAATGTCCTACCAGCGGTAATCGAGGACTCCGCACGGTGCTCCGTTGGGACTACCTAAGGGGGGACCTTACGCTCCTAAAGAGGCTCCGACGGAGACAATTTGCATTTGGAATTTATGAAAAAGGTTCTCCTCTGGGGCTCTTCCTTAGATAATGATGTAAGTGTTCCCCCAGGACCCCTCTTTCGAAACAAGTTATCAAGGTTATCTGACAATGGTGACTCAGTGGTTCTCATCATATGGAACCAAGTAAAATTTAATTGGTTCTGTTCGCTAAGAGGTAAAAGATTACTGAATTCAGACCTTCCCCAGTAGAGAGAGTTTCGCTGGTATCTTTTGAGAGGTTCAAATGGAAGTGGTTCTGTTCCTGAGGACGTAAAAGACTTTACGGATCTTCAGATCACCCTTAGTTGAGGGAGTTTGCCCAGTAATTTGTGACAGGATGAAGTAACTCGGTGTTAAAAATTACACCAATGTGGAAGTTTTATGTGGAAGACAGGACCAAAAAGGACAAAGTTCTCCAGTATTGCTCTCTTCGGGGTGGAACATTGTCTTGTTATGGTAGTAACCCCGACTCTCTTCTATGAGTTATTGGTCTCATATAGAGCGCTGGATACTTCTTCCACTATGGGGAGATAGGAGTGATTTCGTTGGGTATTACCGGGGCCCTTCGACGCCCGCACTTGGGCGGACTGTAATGCTGTATCTGCTCCCGATCGAAATTGCTGGCAAAAAAATGGCCGCAAACTGGAATTCTATACGGTTTCGCAGTAGGGGATCAAACCAGCTTAGACTTCGGTTCCGTGTGGTAGCTTCTTAAGTTGTTAACCCTCTAAGAAGTGGGATGAGAATATAAACAGGGGTGCAGGGAGCTTTTTTACGAATGGATCCAAGCTGAATGGAGGGTGGTCGCTTATATTAGGCTCGGATGGATTGGAACTATCAAGTCACTTCAAGCCTTGCTGTTGCAGGGCAAGGCGAAAATAGATGGGCGTGGTTGCATACAACTCTCCGAGGGTAAAATCGAGAATTGAGGTCATCTCCAAAGGACAGCTCTGGCAGTATTCCGTAGAGGCATTCTCGAAAGATTTCTGAATTTACGCGTTGGAGAAGGTAAGTACCGACGAAAGTTGAAGATCTTTAGGCTGACGTCGACATAGTTCAGCGAAACCGCCTTTGCAGGCTAGACTCTGTTGTGCGTTGGACGAAGATGCACCAGTTGGTGAAGCAGGGGACAAGGGAGACTACTACTCCGAATGAAGGACCAAGAGAAGACCGATGTACGGTACCGTGATGGCGGATCAAGTGGGCTGCCCATAAGCTGGGTTAGATGCCCCTCAACCTAACCTATCTTATAACTTATTGCACTTACATCGTCGTATTCCAGGGCACGTGCTGCACGTACCCGCTGCAAATCTCCCTTGGTCAAGGGTGTTTCCTCGAAATGTACCGTATCATCAAACGAACCCTACGCAAAAAAGTTCATTAATTATAATTAACATCAATCCTCCTTGTCCAAACCATACTCACCGGTGCACTGCTGCCATGTAAAGTGCTATCCGACAAATCACTTTCTGGTATTGCAACTAATTCGGATTCGGTTTCATCTGCCTCCAAACTCGAGTCGTTGTATTTACGGAAAGCCTGTTGAAGTTTCGGTGTAAATGCGACATTTTGTCCCTTGCTCTTCGAAGCAGCGCTCGTACCCTCCGATGGAAACATTGGACTAGCCGGTGGACTTGGATCTTTATCATCGGGATCAGTACCCAATGAGGGTTGACTTACGTCGCGTGAACGTGATGTACCTCCTTGTATATCCAATATGGTGGTTGTGGGTATGCGACGACATTGATGGAAATGATTACGTAGACTATTCATAACCATGCGTATAGCCGAAATGACGTAGGCGCTGTGTGGAGGTTGAGTGTAGGAATATTTGTAGAGGACCACGAGTATGGTGAGCATCCAATTACGACGTGGATATTGCTCCAAATACCAAAGTGAGTAGTTGAAGACCAAATTCTGATAACAATCTGCAGCTGTACTACTCGGATTTGGAGCGTATAAGATAATTTGTAGAACCGAAGGTAGTATAAGACCACCGATCAAATGATTTTGATCCAATACTTGTGGTAGGTTGGCTAGAAATGCATTGAAGACAGCCGAAGTGCTAAAGAAAGAACGAGATAGAAGTAGAGAGAGTGAGCGACATAAGGAAAGACAGCGCATGAGGGGGGGTAAGGTTATTAAATCACAGTTAGCCTTACCGTAAGTTCTCTGGTGGCGTATGGAAGGTCTTGTCAATTTGATTGTGTCCCAAAAGCAAAAATAGATGTTTGAGTACAATATTCTGTGTCTTAGAGATTGGTTTATCCTCGGAAGGGTATGCTTGATCGGTGCGTGACATAAACTGCATTAACAGAAAAACGAGTAAGTGTATAGTTTCACGATCGGACTCCTCGAGCTCGGTTATGCGGCTTAACAATCCAATAAGGTTGTCATCATTGATGCCGCCTAGCGAGTGGATATGGCCATCTGTGTGTGAGTGAAGGAAAGGGGCAGTTTAAATTTTAGCGTTATACCTTTGTCTCTTTCTCACACCCATACATATTTACAACACTTTGAGTAATCCATCTAACATCCACATATTTATGATTCATATATAATCAAGCATCAAATTATATACATATTCACATACTTAAATCAATTGTCGACCTTTCTTTTGGGGGGCTCGGCCTACCATTAATTGATACTCAATTTAGGATTGGCCTTTAATATATCGAAGTTAGGGTTTGGTTTCGGTCCTTGGTCCCGGTTTGAGCGTCGTTATCGGTCACAGTTTCGACCGGTGTTATCATCATTACTGACTTGATTTCGGTCGCCATCACGGATCCGTTGTTCGTCTTCAATTTCGGTAGAGCCGTGTTTCGGTTCCTGTTACGGGCCTAGTTCTAATTTCGGTTTCGTTATGTTTTAAGTCTCCATTGTCAGTTTCTGTCTCGTTTTCAGATTCTGTTCCGATATAGGTTTCCGATTTGGCTATAATTTCGATTTTAGCCCTGGGTCCAGAGTAGCTTATAGCGGTGGTTTCGGTTTTGGTTCTGGATCAATATTGTTCTTCTCTCAAGCACTTACATCGGCTTCGGTCTAGGTTTGATATTTGGTTACGGTTTCTGTATTGGCTCTAGTTTCAGTTCCGATTTCGGTTTCCGTTTTGATTTACTTCGGTATTTTAGTGTATGTTTCTATTCCGGTCCAGTTAATTTCTGATCGGTTGGCGTTTCAGTTCGAGTTGCTTTTCCGATGCGGTTTTAGTCTTGGATACAGTGACGTCTATAGAGCCGGTTTCGACTTCTGTTTAAATTTTGAGCTTGTTTTAAGATTCGATCTTTCTTTCTGTTTGGACTCCAGCTTCGGTTACGGCTATAATTTTGGTTTCGCTATGAAGCTTCTGTATTTGTTTGAGTTTTAGTTCCGGTTTCCATTTTCGTTCCAGCTCCAGTAGTTTTGCCAGTTTCCGTTTTCTGACTTGGCTAATTTTTATTTCGGTTTCCCAATGCTGGTTTGGTTCAGTGATTATTTGTGTCTCGGAAAGAGTTGCTGCTCCGTTTGCAGTTTCCGTTTCAACGTCGGTCTCTGTTCCCACTGCAGTTCTGGTTCTGGTTCTAATATTGGTTTCGCTATGAGATCCATGGTCTGTTTCTGACTTTGTTCGAGTTGCTGTTCCGGTTTCCAATTTCGTTCAGTTCCAGGACTTGGCTCATTTTTATTTTGGTCTTTCAATGCTAGTTTGTTTCTTCGACGGGTTTTGTCTCAGTATCTGTTTCGCCTCGAATTCCGTTTTTGCGTTAAATTTTGGCTGACTAATGGATTTCACTTTTGTTTCTGTACAAGTTCGAGACGCTGCTCCCTGTCAGTGTTAAATTTCCCCCCGTTATGACTTCCGAAGTCAGTTTTTATCTCTGTTCGAGTCTCTGTTCCCAATACGGTTTCTATCACTCTTAGAGCTTCGGAACCAGTCTTGGGCCAAGTGTTCCATTCAGTCTGATCCCGGGTATCGCCCATTACCCGGTTCCCTGAGCAGTTTCTGTTCTGACTGCTTTTCGGGTTTGGTTCTAGTTTCGTTTTGTGGTTCGAATTCGGTTTTAGTTGCAGTTGTAGGTTTTTCGAACGGCTTTGGTTCGAGTTCCAGTTTAAGTTGCAACCTTGGTTTCAATCTCGTTTAGAGTTCCAGCGATGGGTTTGGTTCCAGTTCCAGCTTTGGATTCGTCCAATTGGGTTGGATTTCGGTTCAAGTGCTCGGTTCGGTCCCGGTCCCGGTCCCAGTTCCTGTTGCGTTAGGTCTCAGTTACTGTACAACTATTAAGTCCCGTCCCGCTTCCTTAGAGAGGTCGAAAATTGACAGTGATAATCACAATGTTTATTGTTGTTTCTAAAAAAAATACAGTTAAGCTTAAATACATACATACCAGCATAGAAGATTACATCGACTTGGCTCTTTGGGAAAGAGGGATTATTAATGGAAATACATTTGATCATGCAATAAGAAAAACCAAAGCCCTTCTAAAAATAAATGTCCGACAAATCGATAGATGGGAGCGTCTTCCTCTTATTGAGGATTGGGAGTATCCGATCCTATTAAGGTGTAGATGCTTGACCCGATGGGTTCTGTCCTCTAGGAGACGGATGGTGACAAACAAGTTTTTCACTTCTAGCGACGGGACCAAGTGGAAGCACGACTTGCGGATGGTTTGAAAATGGCAGAAGAAGATGGGCACTAAGATGAAATACAACACTGAACAACTAAAGAAATCAAGAAAACTCAGAGCGCCAAAAAACTTAGTTACCAATTAGATATGAAAACACAATTAATTCACTGAACACATACAATTTTGGGACGTACCGAAAGATTGGGGCCATGCACTACAACCTACCTTGATGTGCCGATGTAGGCGCATCACCGCTGCCACTACCACCAACACCACCACCTGTGACGCCAGCACTACCACCACCAATATCACACGTACAATGCAGCAGCGGGTGAGCTGAAGCTGTAGGACTGGGACTTGGTACCGTTGCAGCGGACGACGGTGGCAAAAGATTGGGTGCAGAAGGATGTTTCTGGAAATGTGAATGATGGGAGGAGGAAGAGGCGTGATGCGGTTGGTGTGGCGGTAATGACGACTTTTGTGCGGACAATATTTGTTTGCTTGAGTGCGGCTGCGGTGGCTGCTCAGCTTCACGTAACGTCGGCATTGGACCATGTGCTGCAAATGTTTGACTACTTGGTGTAGGTGCTACACAATGCACTAAATACTGATGACTTTGACTATGAGATGCGGAGGATGCTAGCGTTGAATTGGTTGTTGTTGTACCTACTGAATGTGGTTGTGATGTTGGTGGGAGTGCATTTGAACTACTACTTGTGAAATGAGAGAAATGAGCAGCAAAAGTGTTGGTGGATGTAGAAGGTGTATTGGAGGAGAAAAAGAAATGGCTAAGCGATGAGATGGTAGTGGTGTGTGTGGTGGTGACAGGATTGTGTATAGGACATGGTTGAGTGGAAGCAGGTACGGTAGAGGTTTGATGTTTAGATGAGTGGGGTGGAAAAGCATATGGGTGTGAGTGAGTGTGCGCGGCGCGTATATGTTGTGAGGATGGATTACTGGTGGTTGCATAACTATGACTAGTAACATTGGCATGATTGCCACTAGAGCCTAGAAACTGACCCAAACCGAAACGTGATGTCTTCCGTTTAAGTATAGGTGCTGAAATTTGACGACTGTAGATTTTCTCCTTTTCGGTTACTGCAAAGAGGAGAGCGGTCAGTATTAATTTTCTAACAAACTCAAGAATATGGGTAATTCCATGCCAAATCGTAAAATTTTTAGAATCGCCCCATTCCAGTTTTGGTCGATATACGGGCGAATAATTATAATGGGGTCAGGTGGCAACCCTGCCTGAAAATATTTAATTTGATACCTATATTGGAAGATCTTGCTCAATATTAAAACAAAATTGAGATAGGTGGCAACTCTGTAAGCCGCCGAAAATATTCGGATGACGCATTTGACATGGAATAACCCATATGGCATCAACAAGCTTACCAAATTTGGAATCCTGTCGTGGTATCATGCTTGCCGGCGCTGACATGGTGCGCTTGTACGGCCATTTAGTGCCAAATGAGGCACTCAAAGTTTTAGCCATGCAGCTGCTGGTATCCGATTGACTCAAAGCCTCACGCGCCTTCAAAATCTTTGTCGACAGCGCTTCACTGCCATTCTCCGAGTTACGCAAATCACGCAAATACGAAATATCACCACATTTTTCCAAATTAATTTGCGCCTCCACAAACAACGTATCAAAGCGATTCAAAAAGAATTCCCACGTCAGTATTCTACGATCCGATAGGGAGTTGTGCAGCTGATAGACCGATTGTAAGACTACCGGACGATCCACAATGAACAAATCGAATTGTGATTCCAAGCAGAAGAGTAGTGACCGCACAGCCGTATCATGTATGGTGCCAATATAGAGCGTCGACCTCTGAGCCACATACACATTGATGTCGTCCATGCTGGCGATTAGGTGACAAAATGCTGTAGCTAGCGCGGTCTGTAATCCGACTTCGGTGCGTAATGGTGTTGCATCCATGAAACGTGTAATTACGGTAACGCGCTCGACTGCTGTAAAACGTATACGCCAATCCGAGTCGTGGAAGGCCTCCTGCACGACGCGCCAAAATACATCGGATCCCAGTGGGAGCGTAATGCAGTGTAAGAGTAGTGGGACTCCTGCTTGACAGATGTGCGAATGTTCGGCGTTACAGAGTTCCCAGAGGCTAAAAGAAGAGAATAAGCCGATTATAGAAAGGATTTTAGTCGAACTGGAGTCTGGGTTCTACTCACTTTTTAATCAGTAAATTTTCCTGACACCAAATAAAGAAGCCACGGTGTTCACGCGCTGCCTTAGCTAAAGCGTCGCCGTGTAGTGCCATTACATTGAGACATTGCAGGACGTAATAAAGTATTTCCGGTTTCTTTATGGTAGGGATTTCCTGAAAATTTCAAATAAAATATGTATGATTTAATTTTTAATACGAATACATTTGTTGTAATGCTGCTTTGCGGGCAGAAGCAGAGGAAGACCGCTGTGGCTCTATCAAAAAACACGCGAAGACTACTATGTGGGAACTCCCAGATTTCCTTGCTAAAAAAACACAGCAGGATCAAGTAAGACTGACGAGGTTTTGAAAAGCTGCGAGTTGGGGATCTAGAATATGCCCGCGGTACGTATGCCTGTCGTAAAAGGCGACTAAAATCCAGAGAGAG
Source organism: Campiglossa producta (assembly GCA_964058755.1). Lineage (NCBI taxonomy): Eukaryota > Metazoa > Arthropoda > Insecta > Diptera > Tephritidae > Campiglossa > Campiglossa producta. Next base: position 158,328,256 of record CAXKVI010000001.1, read on the forward strand.
GACAACGTAATAAAAACCGAAATCCCGAGTCATGGGACGAATGGCACAACGTTAATGTGTCTTATATCGGAACCTAGTCATAGAAGAGCTTCTGGCAGCCATACGTGCATTTCAGTCTTACACAACAACTTCGAAGCTTGTTGATGAGTGCGTAGCATTCCTTAATGATCTACGAGCCAAAAACAAAGTTTTATTAGGTTGGGTCCCAGGGCATGAAGGACATGACGACAACGATAAAACGGACCACCTTGCAAGTTTCGAAATGTTAGAAATTCGGATGAGCGCTCCCGGATCCATACGTAGAACTGCCAATACTTGTGGCATCTATTCAATAGGCTTTCAAATAGTTCGACAACATTTAATTTCTGGGACCTGATAACAGCTCTCCGGCTAAGGGGCAGATAGCGAATTACATTCCTTTTCCTAAGCTGGCGGCAATTACTTAAGCCGGTCAAAGACTGTGCTACATCCCACTTAGCTGAACCTCGCAAAGATGGTCTTAATAATAAAAAGGGGGAGAGCTCCACACTCAGCCTAATAAGTTTTGCTTCTCAATGAAAAAAATCTCAATATTTTTCAAGATCTCCCCTATAAGGTCGAATAGGATATTAAATCCTTGGACAACTTTAAACCTCCTTGACCTCATAACATCTTTGCGGCTAAGGGACAGCGGACGAGTTACATTTCTTGTCCCAAGCTATCAGTAATTTATTAAGTTGGTCTAAGACTATGCCATATTCCACCTAGACAAAGATGATCATCATAACCAAAAGAGGAAGAGTGCCATTTCCTAATAATTTGCTTGAAAAAAACCCATTATTTTCCTAACTCTTTCCTTATAAGGTCGAAAAGACCTTACTTCACAATTTCCGAGTTACATTCCTGGTCCCAATCTTTCAGTCCTATAAAGCATAGAAAAGGCTAGACTATATCACATTGCAACCTAGACAGATGTTATTCATACCCAAAAGAGGAAGACTTCTACACTTAAACGATTACTGAGAGGACAGTCTGAAATACTCCCGGATGTGCGATTTCAAAATAATTTGCTACAACAAAACCTCTCTACTTCTCAATACGTATACTACAAAGAGAACTCAGTGAACCTCTTCTGCGGTAGAATGGTCCCTCCACGCTCCGATAGACCGAGAAACTCCGGGCAAGCAATTCGACAGAAACGACACTAGATTCAAGTGGACTACACCAGTACTGGTCTTTCTCTGTACATAAAGTCGTCATTAAAGATCCCACCAACTCAGTCTTCACCCAGTGGATTCTCGTCTGAAGCAATAGAAAAACGCTTCAGGGTTCAAGTCTAGTAGAAAGGACAGACAGTTTCTTTTAGCTCATATGATATGACCCACCGACTATTTGACAAGGTCAAGCAAAAGTATATCTTCTCTTACCGTCAAAAGTTGATGAATGTATTGTAGAGTTTGTGGCAATTGTTCCAAAGTAAATTTGAATTTTCCAACCGATGTATGCCAAAAATCTTCGCCCTCTTCTTCATCCTCCTCGTCATCGGTGACGCTACCATTGTCGCAGGCGCCACCACCAGTGCTGCCATTAGCACCGCCATTCTCTCCAATTACCGAGGTCTTGGTTACACTCACATTGGCACTGCCTGTAATTTTAATGTTATTGACTTTTTTTTTTAGTATGCAAGTATATATTTGGTATAAGAAAATAAGTAGTTGTGGGTGATTGGGAGAACACAGGACTAGGGGTGGAACTACACCCGGACTGGGAGCTTTACAAAGTAGAATTGGGTTGTTATACATATGTGAGGTATTAGGAAAGTGGTGTGGTGTCTAGTATTATTGTTATTGTTGGAAGGTTTTAGTTTAATTATATTAGGGGTATTCTCGCTAAATTTTTTCATAAAAAACACAAGAAATTAATACACTGGTGTCAAAATTTCAAAATATTTTTTCAAAATTTTTTCCAGCAAGAACAAAAATTGCATGTATTTTGATGTTGGATGATAAAAAATTTGAAAAAAAAAAATTTTGCAATTTTGACACTAGTGTGTTAATTTCTTTGTTTTATGAAAAAAAATTAGAGAGAATACCCCTACTGTATTTTATTTCATTTTTTTAACGTTATTTAATTAAACATTTTTTTTTAAACCGTGGTCATGCAACTACTTGAAACAGTCTTTTTTTATATAAAAAAAAATCTGCATTGAAAATATCAAAAGTCCTACATATTATCTTCGGTCCCTGGCATCTATGAATGTGAATGTTTCGAACTTACCAACATCCGCATCGGATAGTGTTATAGAGCGGGCTATAGCACGATCCGCTGGCAAGATGGATGCCAAGTCCAATTGTTCAGATACTGTTTCAACTGTTGCGGTCATGATCTAAATTTTTTTATAGAAAAAACAAGCAAAAATATTAAAAAAAATATTATTTTATCTTTCATTTTTATGTTGGTTAGTTGGCACTAGTTTATGTTACTACATATATATATATACATATGTACAATAATATTTACATATTTACACATAGAAAATGATCAAAACTAGCATGTTTTTTGTTTTTTTCCTACAGTCTGTTAAAAAAGTAATGGTACTTCAATGTAAATGTGATATATTTTAGAATGAAACTTGAAAAGGTTACATTTTTTTTTTTTGAATATATTTTTGTGCAAAAATTTGATTTGGCGGTGCTGTATAATCCATTTACCCAGTTCACATGCTTACATTTATAAAAAAAAAATAATAAAAAGTAATTAAAAAATGTATTTACAGTTTTATAGAATTTTAAAAGAAATGCTTTTTACAAGAAATTAGTCTTCGATTTTTTATTTTAGTAATTCACACACATACAAAGTACTTTGAGATAGTGAAATGTTTTTAATTTAGAAGACTAGAAAACGATTTTGAATGAATTATAGTAAAAAAAGAAAGAATAATATGAAAATATTATAATAGAAAGTTAAAAGATAATAAAGCATTGTACAGAACATGACGAACAATTTTTAAAGTTTTTTTTACGAGCTGATAATTTTTTTTCAATTCAATTTAGTGCCGTTTTTTCAAGAGAGCATCAAAATTTTCCAGGTGTTTTGTTTGCTTTAGAAAATGGCCATTAGTCAGGAAATTGTTTGTTTATTTCAAATCTGTTAAAAGTATTCATAGTAGGTATAGTAAAAAAAGGGTTTATATAGCATTTTTCAGCAGGGCAGATAACTCGATTTATTTTGTTCAATAGATTAATAGTACATTTACACTACACCAAATTTTGCAATTTGGCTCTTCTCCATCCAAACCTCATTTTCTAAATTTGGAATTTCATCACATTTGACCTCATTTCACCAAATTTGCCGAACAATACAATCCACAGTTTATCCAAATAGCAACCCTGCGGGTGTTCCACATTTAGAATTGCCCAGCAGGAACCAGCACTATGCACTACTGTAAGTAACAATTTCAGCTAGTTTTTTAAATAAAATGGACCAATTCTACTCGGAAAAGACAGAAGACTTTTTGACTTTTCCATTATTATTACTCTACAGGTGTTTAAAACATGACGGTGGTGCATTTTCTTTCGGTGGCTATGTATCCTGGTAGAAAATTCTTGCAGGGAAGGTGAAGTGTAAATGTATTGTAAGACTCGATTTGCGGCATACAGGGTGTTATGGAAAATTCAAAATCGTGGATATAATAAAATGGTGTAGTTGTATTTTCTTGATTTACACCGAAATGGCCAATTTTTCGGGAAAAACTGACATAAATGAGGTATTCCCGCTAAATTTTTTTCAAAAACAACCCAAGAAATTAACACACCAATGTAAAAATGTCAAAATTTTGTTTCAAAATTTCTTTCATGCAACATCAAAATACGTGTATTTTTTGTTCATAATGGAAAAAATTTTGACAATAGTCTAGCAATTTCATGTGTTATTTTTGAAAAAATTTAGAGAGAATACCCCAAAACTTTTTTGTTGAGAAAAACGTTCTCTACATTTTTTATTAAACCCAAATGTTTTTTTATAGCCGTTTCGATGTAAATTAATAAAAAACTGATATACTCTTATTTTTGAGATTGGGAATTTTCCACAACACCCTGTGCCCCACAAGTCGAAATTTAAGCTAAATTTAACCTTTTTAACAATAAAGAAAAAAAATATATAAACCGAAATAACTGCGCTGCTAATAGTGGCCAGTTGCCCTTTTTCGAATTTTAATGTACTATTAGGCTAGACGGAAAATCATGGACTGAGAGTTATGAGTTCTACTACTAAGAAAGATTAAATATTGAAAAAATAAAAAAAAACTTTACATGGGAAATAAAGCTCATATGCGTTTTTTATACCTTTCATGAACATGAAATGGTATTATAACTTTGGTCCGATGTTTGTAAATATGAGAAGAAGAAGAGATAGACCCATCAATAAGTATACCGAAATGATCAGGATGACGAGATGAGTTGATTTAGCCATGTCCGTCTGTCCGTCTGTCTGTTTGAACGCAAACTAGTCCCTCAATTTTTGAGATATCTGGCTGAAATTTTGTATGTGGCCACCATTTTGTAATATAGGAATCATTTGTCGGAACTGACAAGATCGGACCAGTATAACATATAGCCCCCATACAACCGATTGTTCAGATATAAGGTTTTTTGGCCAAAACTTCCGCAATTAAAAAGTTAGAAACGTAAAATTTCGCAACTCGAGTACTTTCTATTTATGTAGTGTATATAGTGAAAATCAACCAGATCGGGCAAATGTAACATATAGCCCCCATACAACCGATTGTTCAGATATAAGGTTTTTTGGCCAAAACTTCCGCAATTAAAAAGTTAGAAACGTAAAATTTTGCAACTCGAGTACTTTCTATTTATGTAGTGTATATAGTGAAAATCAACCAGATCGGGCAAATGTAACATATAGCCCCCATACAACCGATTGTTCAGATATAAGGTTTTTTGGCCAAAACTTCCGCAATTAAAAAGTTAGAAACGTAAAATTTTGCAACTCGAGTACTTTCTATTTATGTAGTGTATATAGTGAAAATCAACAAGATCGGGCAAATGTAACATATAGCCCCCATACAACCGATTGTTCAGATATAAGGTTTTTTGGCCAAAACTTCTGCAATTAAAAAGTTAGGAACGTAAAATTTTGCAACTCGAGTACTTTCTATTTATGTAGTGTATATAGTGAAAATCAACAAGATCGGGAAAATGTAACATATAGCCCCCATACAACCGATTGTTCAGATATAAGGTTTTTTGGCCAAAACTTCTGCAATTAAAAAGTTAGGAACGTAAAATTTTGCAACTCGAGTACTTTCTATTTATGTAGTGTATATAGTGAAAATCAACCAGATCGGGCAAATGTAACATATAGCCCCCATACAACCGATTGTTCAGATATAAGGTTTTTTGGCCAAAACTTCTGCAATTAAAAAGTTAGGAACGTAAAATTTTGCAACTCGAGTACTTTCTATTTATGTAGTGTATATAGTGAAAATCAACCAGATCGGGCAAATGTAACATATAGCCCCCATACAACCGATTGTTCAGATATAAGGTTTTTTGGCCAAAACTTCTGCAATTAAAAAGTTAGGAACGTAAAATTTTGCAACTCGAGTACTTTCTATTTATGTAGTGTATATAGTGAAAATCAACAAGATCGGGCAAATGTAACATATAGCCCCCATACAACCGATTGTTCAGATATAAGGTTTTTTGGCCAAAACTTCTGCAATTAAAAAGTTAGGAACGTAAAATTTTGCAACTCGAGTACTTTCTATTTATGTAGTGTATATAGGGAAAATCAACAAGATCGGACAAATGTAACATATAGCCCCCATACAACCGATTGTTCAGATATAAGGTTTTTTGGCCAAAACTTCTGCAATTAAAAAGTTAGGAACATAAAATTTTGCAACTTGAGTACTTTCAATTTATGTAGTGTGTAGAGGAAAATCAAGAAGATCGGGTAAATATAACATATATTTAGCCCCATACAACCGGTTGTTCCGATATAAGGTTTTTTGGCCAATACTTCCGCATTTAAAAAGTTAGGAACATAAAATATTGCACCTTTAGTACTTTCTACATATGTAATGTGTATAGTGTAAGTCAGTACAATTGAACACGTATAATATATAGCCTCCATACAATCGATTGTTCCGATAACTCGGATCCTATTATTTTGTAAGTTTTTTTTAAATTATAACAAAGATGTGTAATGTGTATAGTAAATATAGTTAAATTGAAACAGGCTGTACTGGGGATCGAACAGTGAAAATCGTGACGCTTATTCATGAAAGGTATATAGCCTTCGGCACAGCCGAAGACAACTTTCCTTACTTGTTTAGTAGTGAGGTCGTCAATAGACTTTGGTAGTTCATGAACTATTTAGTTCATTGAACTATATCATGGAAGTGATTGCGGGAACTATGTAAAATTGTCGTCAAATTTATAGGCCCGTACATGATTTTAAGTTAGTTAAAGCATTTTTGACAGATAGTACATTTAAAGTTCTGTCAAAAAGCTTCAACTAACTTAAAATCATCTTTAATTTTGACTATGACTACGGGCCATAGAATCTATTGTGAATGAGAAAATACCGCGAAACCAAAACACGTGCTAAAGTAAACTCCCTGCCAATCAGGGCTAGCCATGGTGAAAACAAAATCACAAATTGTCGCTGTGCTATACCAAAAATGACTGCGGGTAAGAAGTAGGCATCGAAATAACAACGCATTATTCGACATAATTTGATAATTTTCGACACGAATTAGCAGCTCTAACATGGCTAGAAAAAAAACCTCGCTAAACAGAATTTCCCACTTTTGTATCCTCCCTTTTGGTGAGCGCGACCCGGTAATTTCCCAAGATTTTTTTCCGCTGCTGGTTAACATGGTTTGTACCACCGTATATAAGGTGGTATTTGTTTTATTTGAAAACATTATGGGGATTCATTTAAAGCTTTGTAAATCTCGTAAAGCTTATAAACCTCATAAATATGTCTGTTTTCATAGCAGTTTACTAGGGATATACATTTTATAAGCTTTACGAGGCTTTTATAGCTTAAAATGAATCCCATGATTGTTTCTCCCAAGGAAAACAAATACAAATAACTGAACTAAAAGAACTAAAAACCAACTATATGAACAGTTAATTTTGGTGTGCTATTTCGAAATCTCGGATCACTTTAAGGAACTAAAATTCCCAACTCTAGTCGTCATCATCATTCGTCATTAACTTTCTTAACTTCTGTTGGAGCATAGGACCTCAGTGTGAGGTACCTATAGGAATCAATTAGTCTAAGTTGACAGTCAACCTTAACCTGATTAATCAATTAACCAGATAATATTTTTCGATTATTAAAAACGTTAAATTTTCTGATTATCTGAAATCTGATTAATTAGGTATTGTATAATGAAAAAAAAAATTGAGTAATCTCAAATTGATTAATCAGAAAATTCAAATGTTTAATCATTGTCTAGTTTCACAACTTTACGCTCTCAAATTTCCGTTGATTAATGTTTTACTCTGGATTGATTAATCAGAAAAATGATTAATTATAACATTTAGTCGATTAATCTCATATCCAAAAAATATACAAGTATCTAGATTTATACATAAAACAAAATGTTAAGTGCAACTAAAAAGTTTAGAGGGACTATAAGCTGGCTGATGTAAACTATTTGTTAGTAGACCTTTAGTTTTGTAGATAAACTATTTCTATGAGATAGAAAAAAAGTTAATTAGTTATCACCGAAAGTTTGTGTTTATGTATATGTACACTGGATAAACACTAAACTTATATAAGGCTATGTACACATGTAACATATAATAAAACAGTTTCATTAATTTTAAGCAAATTAATTTTAGTTCAGTTAGGCACGATCTTTAATCAATTTACAACAGCAATAAAAAAATTAATTAAAAAAAATAGAAATGATATGGGGCCTATTATGAATTCCGTCGGAGCTCGAAACTCGATAGAAAACACAAAACATATCGGAAATTAGTAGATAATTTCGATAAATGTCGTGATTTCTATCGAGTTTCCCGTACCGACAGGATTAATAATAGGCCCCTATATTAAAAATAAAATAAGCGAAAAATATACTACATAAAGTAATAAGTTATTTATAAATTATTAAGTAAAATTAATTTGTAATTATAATTGGACAAACAAACATATTTTTGAAAAAATTTTACGATTTTTTTTTTTCATTTCAAATCGAGCTTTCGTATGCACAAAGTACCTCGTCTGTGGCGTGAACTTTTCTCAATTCAATATTATCAACTGAATGCCCATTATCGTTATTCTATAAAAACAAGTATATAAAATAAAAAAAATTTAACATAGCGATATATGTAAATACGTATTCAACTTTTTTTAATGACTTTTTTATGTAATAGTCTAATTTTACTTAAAAATAAAAACGAATTCGAAATGCGTGTATAATGAAATGTTTGATTTTTTTTGTTTTTGTTAAGTGTTTTATAAATTACTAGCCGAAATAAATTTTTTTTTTATAAAAAATGTTCAATAACTTTTATAACTTGACTCAAAAGTGTTCAAAAATTCTGAAACGCAACGTTGCAACTTGTAGTGAAAACGGCTAAAACTTACAAACAACAACTGTCAAACGTTAAATTCAAAGTAACGAGTAAATACTGTTGTCAAACATATGAATAACGTATGAGCAAGTGGATTTCATTAAAATTTTGGAATTTTAGTTTTTATGTTCACAAAAACTTCAACGAATATTAAAAATACATAAAACTTATTAAGTAAAAAAAATGTCAAACAAATTTGCGCTGCTAGACACTGCTATGGCATTCAGTCAGCTTTGTAATGTTGCCTTTGAGAATGTGATGGGAAATCGTGATATTAATAAATAAAACAGCTGATGTAAATATAAAACAGCTTATATTTACCTTACGATTTCCCATCACGTTCTAAAAGGCAACATTACAAAGCTGACTGAATGTCATAGCACTGTATAGCAGCGCGTTTTTATGAAAATTGATTAAATTGGCTATATTTTTATGTATGTATGTATGTATATCAGGGATGAGTTACTAATCAAATAAGCGAGCTTGGCAATAAATACGAGTTTAAACTTAGTTTTAACGGCCAAATTGCATGGCATAAACTCTTGTCAACTTTGATTGTGGTTTAAAGTTGCACTGAAAAACTGGGCCTAATGGCTTAATTATACATCGTTATCGCTAACGCCATACCCATAACGCTAATCAGCTGTTCCAACCAAACTTATGGAAATCAATGTAAGCGATTAGTGATGCCATAACATAATGCTAAAGCGTGTACATTGATTTCCATAGTGTGGTTGGAACAGCTGATTAGCGTTATGGGTATGGCGTTAGCGATAACGATGTATATAAGTAATCACAGTCTCATTAAAAATTTTGATTATGTATTTAGAAATTTGTTTAATCGATTATGCACACATCCCTAATGCACAATAGACTGGGCCAAAAAAAAAATATTTTTTTTTTTAAGCTATATTGATATTCTTTTAAGAAGAAGATTACGAGTTTAATCTTATTTTTTAGTGGTCTATCATCAGGTACTACTTTAGCCTTTAGATGACTGGTCTCATGATTTCATTAAACTAAAAACCCATTGAATTAGGAACAAGAAGGGATAGCTGTCTTCGGCTGTGCCGAAAACTTTATACCTTTCATGAATACGCCCTGGGATTTACACTGTTCGGTTCTTAGTGCAAACTGTGCGAATGACGAATCAAAGCTCTATAGCTCAAATCCCATTTATGGCAGGAACCGGTTGTAGGGGGCAGGGGGCTTCATGTTATATACATGGTTAAAGATTTAAGCCTAAATTTCAAACTTTTTTTGGACTGCATATGACCAAACCAAATTTGGTTTCAAATTCAATTTAGACCAGTTTTCTAGAAAAGTGGCTAAATAAATGGGGTTTTAATTTTAAACCAGAAATGTCTTAAAAGTTAGACTGCCTCTTGATTTACATCTTAAATCGAAACCAAAAGAAATTGAAAATCCTTGTAGATATTTAGAAAGTTTAAAATACTCCAAAAAAAGTTTAAAAAATCGCTCAAACTTTAAACGAGTTTAAAATTTAGCCTCATTTTGTATACAGGTTACTTTTTGGCCAAGGTAGGCTGCTATTGAAAATTGGCGAAACCGGATGATAACCACGCCCCCTTTTTCGATATCGAAAATTTAGAAAATCTCATAAATTGACATAACTTGAGTAAAAATTGAGATATTTTCCTGAAATATGGTATATAGGTTACTTTCTGGCCAAAGTAAGTTGCTAGAGAAAATGGGCGAAATCGGATGATAACCACACTCCCTTTCTCGATATCGAAAATTTCGAAAATTATGAAATTTTGTATACAGGTTGCTAGAGAAAATGGGCTAAACCGGATGATAACCACGCCCGCTTTTTCGACATCGAAAATTTCGAAAATCCCATAACTGACATAACTTGAGTAAAAATTGAGATATTTTCCTGAAATTTGGTATACAGTTTATATAGTTTATCGCCAAAATAGGTTGCTAGAGAAAATGGATGAAATCGGATGATAACCGCGCCCCCTTTTTCGATATCGAAAATTTCGAAATTGACATAACTTGAGTAAAAATTTAGATATTTGCATGAAATTTGGTATACATGTTACTTGATGGCCAAAATAGGTTGCTAGAGAAAGTGGATGAAATCGGATGATAACCGCGCATACATTCAAGTTTCAAGGTTTTTTACGTCATTCTGAAAACTAATACATATGTATCAATATAATTTGGAAACCAATTTTTTTCGCCCCAGTCTAATGTAATTCAATTTATATGCATTCTAAATATGTCATGTTAAATATTAAATACTTATACCATTCATCAATTTATACTTTTTTATGATTTTTTGTTTGTTGGGATGTTTCATTTTGGTATACATACGGAACAAACGTGTGGCATATGTACGAGTACTCCGCCGACGGAGTGTGGTTCCGGTTGTGGCACTGCTACTGGTACCGGTCCTGTGTAAACCATTTGGAAATGTGTATAAATGAAAAGTAATATTATTATTTATATAAAATTGTATAAGAATTGCAATGTGTTTTGTTATAAAATTTGTAACTCGAATACACAGGGATCGCTAAAGGCAGAACATATTTTACATGGGGTGGTTGATAGCAAAGGGCAGGCGGGGCTGTAACTATGCTTAATTTAAAAGAAAATATGAGGCGAATATGTAGCTATAAAGAACCATGCAAGTAATTTTTTTAGCAATTCAAAATATGACTAAGCGGTTATATTACTAATTTGTGAAAGAAAAAACTTGGATGTAGCTAATTACACTGTACAACAAAATTAAAGTTTTTGAAAATTCCACCAAGTTTCTCGACGGTTTCCGAAGCTTGTGAAGTCAGATTTTTCGGGTCACCTAGGTTTTCTCTCCAGAGAACTTTAGAAACCGATGAGAAACCTTCTGGAATTTTTTGGCTGTAGTACAGTGTTTTTTTTTTTTTTTTTTGTAATTTTGTGTGAAAAGTAGTATTGCAAAAATATTTAGTAAATAATTCTTGAAAATTAAAAAAATCATGCATGAAGTGGGTGGTGTATGATCAAAAGTATCGATATGCGATATAGTCGATAATTCAAAAAAAACACATAAGGAGTGGGAAAGAAAAATGATGTGAGTTTAAAAAAAAAAAATAATTTTGCATTTACAAAAAGCCACGTCTACGAATGAACAAATTTAATCAACTACGGGAGTATTTAAAGCAGTTGTGAGTATTTAAAAAAAATATTTTAAGGTGTTCGATAGGAAGTGCCTAAGGTAGGTCTGTATATTTAGACTTCATAATATAAAAGTCTTATTTATTTAGTCGTTTCGCTTCCTAGATATAGCTGTCATTCCACCTAAGTTTACCTAATGAACGAATACGTTTTTGAAAATGAAACGAGTCTACGGGGTATCCTTATAAAAATACGAAACCAGGCTTATCTGGACTGTACAACAAGAAGAACCATTTCTGTTTCTGAGTTATCTACCTCATCCAAGATATAGCTGTCATCTTACCTAACATTACCTTAGGGGTTCCTTACCGAGTTTATGCTGTGGTTTCGGCTTAAAAAAGTTAACAGTTTAAGCGGTTATGGGTTTAAGAAATGAACACCTGTTAAACGTCTTCAAAAATGAAACTATTCAAGCGGTTATGGTTTTACGACATGGGACTCTGTCAAATATTTTGAAAATTGAAAAAGTTTAAGAAATGCAACCATGTTAAATATTTCCAAAAATGAAACAGTTTCAGCGGTTATGGTTTTAAGACATGGAATCCTGTCAAATATTTTCAAAAATGAATCGGTTTAAGCTGTTACGGTTTTACGACATGGGACTCTGTCAAATATTTCCAAGAATGAATCGGTTTAAGCGGTTATGGTTTAAAGACATGAAATCCTGTGAAATATTTTCAAAAATGAAACCGTTTAAGCGGTTATGGTGTGAGGACATGGAACGCTGTCAAATATTTTCAAAAATGAAACGGTTTTAGCGGTTATGGTCTTAAAACATGAAACCTTGTTAAATATTTTCAAAAATGAATCGGTTTAAGCGGTTACGGTTTTAAGACATAACACCCTGTTTAACGCTTTAAAGAATGAAATGGTTTCCGTATTGAGACTCAAAGAGATTTGAAGAAATACATTCAAAGGACAACTTTGCAAAGATTAATGATTTTGAAAAATGAAACGTTTTGAAGCGGTTGGTTTCGGGTTTAAAAAAACCAAACGGTTATGGCTTTGGTTTTGAAAAATGTCATGGTATATGGGCCTACATAAATTAATAAGGGTAATCATTTAATGTTGCAAACTTATTGTATTTGTTGTAAACGTCACGAAATGGCAAAGTCGCAACTGAGCTGTCAATTTTTGTATGAAATTTCGTTTGCGACATAATGGCAATTTTATCGTAATCATTTCGAACTATTTTGAAATCATTTCTGGACTTTTTTGGGATCATTTTGGGATGGTTTCCCGGACTATTTCGAGACCATTTTTGGACTTTGTTTTGATCGTTTCGGGATGGTTCTCGGGACTATTTTGAGATCATTTCTGGACTTTGTTGGGATCATTTCAGGATGGTTTTCGGGACTATTTTGAGATCATTTGTGGATTTTGTTGGGTTAATTTCGGTATGGTTTTCGGGACTATTTTAAAACCATTTCGGGAATATTTTAGGATCATTTATGGACTTTGTTGGGATCATTTCGGGATGGTTTTCGGGACTATTTTGGGATTATTTGTGGACTTTGTTGGGTTCATTTCAGTATGGTTTTCGGGACTATTTTGAGGCCATTTCGGGACTCTTTTGGGATTATTTCTGGACTTTGTTGGGATCATTTCGAGATGGTTTTCGGAACTATTTTGGGATCATTTCTGGACTTTGTTGGGATGGTTTTCGGGACTATTTTGAGACCATTTCGGGACTATTTTGGCATCATTTCTGGACTTTGTTGGGATCATTTCGGGACTATTTTGAGATCATTTCTGGACTTTGTTGGGATCATTTCGGGATGATTTTCGGGACTATTTTGGGATTATTTCTGGACTTTGTTGGGATCATTTCGGGATGGTTTTGGGGACTATTTTGCGTCCATTTCGGGACTTTTTTGGGATCATTACGGAATGATTTTAGGGAACATTTTGCGACTTTTAAGGAACCTTTTTGGTAAAAATGGTCCCGAAAACAGTATTACGTAAAGGTCCTTAAAAATTCCATAAATGATCTGGTGCCGAAAAAGTTTAAAAATTATCCCAGAAAAGTCCAGAATGGTCCCGAAAAATTTCGGAACCTATACCGAAAAAGTCCGAAAAAATACTAAAAAAGTTCAGAAATGAAACAAAAAATTCCGAGCCATGCTTTTGAGAAATGACAAGCTGGTCTAGTGTGATTTGCCATTCGGCAGTCATTTAACGGCAGGGGCAACTTTGTAACTTCGCAATTATTTCATACATGCGAAGTTAAATGAATACCAATGTTTTTAATATACAACCATATTGAAAAAAAAATAAACTCATTTGAACCTTCTTTTCTCTAAGTGTATTTAAAAAATAAAAAAACGTATACTAGATAGCGTTTGAAAGATGTAAAATACAATGCAATGGAATAGTTATGCGGGTTGTAGGGTGCAAGTGACAGTGTTGCCAAGTAGTTTAAAAAGTCTCAAATGTTTCATTCAGTAACTCAGTGTTGTTGGCTGGTATTTTTTTTAAGTTTTTTTTTGGGTGGTGTTAAAAAGTTGAACTGTTGTAAAACTTCAAAAATTTCTTGTATTGAAAAAATCAAACAGAACAGTTGTATTTAGTAATGCAGTACATAGTATGTTAGTACTAATTTGTTGATTAGAGTAGAGTGTAGTAGAGTTATAAAGAAAACGAATAGTATAGGAACACGTGAAAGCTGGTTGAATGTTGTGGTGCTTCACCTGCCATAATTATAATTTTCCCATCGTCTGAAAAGAATTGATCTAGCTTTAAGATGTCTTTAGGATTCAGTTAAGCAAAAGTTTAGGTTAAAGAATTAGTTAGTTTTGTTTTAAATTGTTGCAAAATGGTTTTGTGATTATTTTAGTAGTAATAAATAGTATTATAAAATAGTAGTAGTAGTAGTAGTAGTAGTAGTAAAAGTAAATAGCAGTAATAGTAGTAAATTGTGGTAATAGTTGTAAATAGTGTCAAAAGTTGTAAATAGTAGTAGTTGTAGTAGTAAATATTTGTTAAGTTAAAACAATTACGCGCAGTGTTATGTTAACGTTGTTGTTAGTTATTACGAGTTGACAACACAGAGAGAGAGTAAGAGTACAGTGTACGCGTTGTTATTGATAAGGAAAGAGATAGAAAGATAGAGATATAAAGTGAGTTAGAGATACAACACAGTGAATAATAAGGTGTAGAAACGTTTTACAATAAAAATTTTTTTTATTAAGTTACTATATTTATTTTAGCAGTTTAATTACACTGCGCTACACAAGTTTTTAGGGAGAAATGATTTGTACTCTGCATAAAAGACAAAGGCCCAAATAACCGAATTTAAATGGGGGGGACGAAATCTTTGTATAAAAATAGTGAAAGTCTACAAAGAGTACAATTGAATTGGCCCCTTGAAGTAGGCAACATTTTCGGGCTCTACGGCATTCGTTTGCAGTGTTGAAAAAATTTATGTTATTCATTTCGGGAAGAAATGCATATCTACATATGTTTTTAGGTACACATGGGAAATTTCATGATGTGTAGCATTTTAACCCGTTATCTCAATGAGAGAATTTTTCGATATTTATTCAACTAAAGTGGTATTTTGCTAGTCTCTATAAGGTTGAAATATTTTAGAAAATCGGACGAAATTTTTTTAAAAGAGAAGCGGAACGCTTAGAAGGTGAAACTCTATAGGGCAGTGACTTTCTTTACCTAGCCCGCGGGCGCCCGACTTTGGTGCTCTCTCATAGATTCGCTCACACATATAAGTCAAGTGCTCTCTATACATTGTGGAAAATGTATATTTTTTGAAGCTGTGCTCTATATAATTTTTTTTCATACAATTTTTTTTTCGAACTTATAGATTTGTTTGGAAAAATTGCATTTTATTGCTTTACTACTTTACTAATACCCTTTAAATTTTTATTCATTTTTTTTATAAAACATTTTTGTTAATCGGGTATTTGGAATTTTTTTGGGTGTAGTAGCAAGCTCTCTCATACTTCAACACAATCGCACAGTTTGGTAGTGTTCGTTTGAGCATCACTGCTATAAAGGGACAAATCTTAGGCGCCTGGAAGAATGCAACACTTTTTCTATTCCTCTTCAAATAGATTTTGAGCGTTAACTTTAAGGTTCTGGGCCTTTCATAACCAGTTGAACACATTTCACCCCCAAAAAATGTTGCACAGTGTAAAAGTTTAGTAGTGTTTTTTAGAAATTTTTAATATGTAGTTAGACATTTTGGTGACATTGAAAATCACAAGTTTATTCAATTGTTAGTATTCTTGAGTTTTTTTTTTGGCTAAGGAGTAAGGTAGGCTCTTTTCTTGGCTATCAATTACATAGTGTAACATATGAAAAAATTTACAAAATTTTCAAGGTGCACTTTTTAGGTTAGTTTTCGAGATTTAATACATAAAGACATACTTTTTAAGAAAATCTTTATTTAATTTTTTTAAAGCACATTTTTTAGTTAAATATGTATTTTATTTTTATTTGTTTGTACTTATTTTTAGGTTAAAAGTGTTCTAATTTAGTACAAAATTTACAAATACAAAACTACTTTAAGTGAAGATCAATTGCATAATTTTACAAAGTACGCACATCAATATGTAAAAAGGTGGTTTTACTGTACACTTTTACATTTTCAAATTTACAGTGGGCTATTACGCTTTTAACATGGGTTTTAAATTTTATTACTCAATACGTCTGTAAATTGTGGTACCTATTTTCTAACTTGAAATTGCTCGATAAGAATTCGACGATTTTTAAAATAGATGTAGGGTTGTATGTTTGTGTATATCAGGTCCAAATGTCTATACATAAAGTTAGTATGTCCTAGATATAAATAAGATTATTTAAATTAAATTACCTGCAAAACCGCCTAATGGACCCAATGGTATGGGTAACGGTGCCATTGAGAGTGACACATCACGATCTCTCGATTTTTCTTTGTCGCTTTCTGGTGGACTTTTACGTGACGATTTTTCTTCTTCAATGATATCTTCGATTGGTACCTGGTAGTGGGGAAAAAAGTAGCACTTTGCTTAAAATTATCTTTATAACTAGACAGATTGAACTAGTTCGCTAGTTCATAGAGTAAAGTGAACTATGTAGACTTTTCTGTGGCAACTTTGCATGTTAACATTTGTGTATTTTTTTTGAATGTATGACAACTCTATAAAACAGCAAAAAAATCCCAGAGGTTTTCTCATCGGTTTCTAAAGCATTTGGGTGTGCTGAATCTGAATCTGATGCAGAATTTTGGGGTTACCCTAGGTTTTCCCTCCAAAAGTAGTTTGTTCAGATTTCGGTAGTACGAAAAAAATATTTTTTAAATTTGTTAAAATTGTTTTCTTAATAACTTACATTACCCCAATTTTTTCACTATGGAACATCATAAATTATGATTCCTTGACCCAAGAAAAATTGATAAATTATAAAAAATTTACCGATCTTTTTACAAACCAGGCTCTCGGGGAAAAACCTAGGGTGACCCGAAAAATCTAAATTCGTATTCGGATTCTGCACACCCAAAAAAAACTTTAAATTTTGTTGTACAGTGATATTATGTCTGCACATTCGTTGTCGAAAAAATGTTACGTATACGCCATGTCACTTTTATGAAAATTTAAACTAAATTTTCGTCATTAAATCAAGGGGGCAAATATGCACAAAATTTTTTTTCTGGAATTGATAAAAAATATTCCAAACTTTAATTTTATTATAGTTCGAAGGTGTAGCACGCTGTACACACACTTTTTGCTATCCAATTTAGAGTAGGTAGCGTTTATGAATTATTATTTGTGAGGCTTATGTTTGTTCTAATATTTCGTCGATTGGTTTTTTCTTAATTTAGCCAAGGAAGCGCTATATTTTCGTACAAGAACTAGTTCACTGGATTGAACGTACTAGAACTAATAATTCATTGACCAAAAAAAGCTAACTCTATCGTCCATCCACTGAAGGACAAAGGACACTAAAAACCGTTGAATAAAGATGACAAAGTTTTTGATCAACTTACGTCCGGCGGCCGTATTGGATTCAATGGTGCCATAAATTGTACCAACTTAGTAGCAAGCTGATGCCACATAATGGATGCCTCACAATAAGCACATTCAGCCACCTAGAAAAGTGAGAAACAAAATTAATGAAAACTTAACATTACCAAGTACAAACAAAAAATTCTACCTCTGTAGTTACCTTCAGTGAGCAAACATGACTACTCAAACCTACGCGTGCCGCGGTGACCATACACTTAATCAAACGCGACACATTCTCACACACGCTGGTATGTATACCCATATGCTGTTCGACATCTTGCAACTCCATTTGCTTCAGTAATATATCCAACATGAGAATGCAACAAGTGAGATTATGTTCGGCATCGGTGGAAAATTCGGTATGACGATTGGTGGGAGCCTCATCGTCCGAAATGGCAGAAGTGTTGCCTGAGTCGTCCTCCACAACGGGGGCTGGACATGAAAAGAGAAACAGATATAAATACCCCGAATGATAAAAATACTTTCTCTGGCACTTACAAATCGAGCTGCGTCTCAGTGCATTCCCAATTTCGCTCTTCGGTTCTTTAGATGGTGTCCGTGGACTCTTTGCTTGTCCTTCTTTCTCGCGCATCAACTCATGTTGTACACCATATTTCATAATCCGCACACCATCACCGAACATTGCAAATAACTGTACTAGCGGTATGAGTATGCCCAACTTGGTGAGAATTTGCAACCAATGCAGAGCTTGCTGTTGAACTTCTGCTGTCGTTTTCTCGAAGCGTATGGCCACAAAGTTATACATTGTCTTAGCATCGAAACCGAGTGGTGACATTTCGGGATCAAGTATTTTACTAAGTACAATTTTTAGCTCACTCAACTCTTTTTCGCTTACGTCGTTGGTAATCGCTTCCATCCAGTGGGGCATAACATAATCCCAGATCTCCGAAGTAATAACCTCATAGGGCACTAAGCAGATGAGACGTTGTAAGCCCTCTTTGAGGTGACAAGTGCGTGAAGCTAAGGTCTCCCAGTGTCCGCCTACGCGTGCGTACTCCGGTGGATGTGGTAGCAGGCAGGAGGTGAAGACCTGCAGTGAGTAGAGAAATGCGATTGTGCTGAGAAAAGAGCAGGAGTTGTGAGAGATGCGGTTACTTACCTTGTAATGTATGCGGCAAATCTCTTTAAGCCAATTGCAGACATGCTCTACTTTAAGCTTCTCGATGGTGCTCTCTATTTGACTGGCGACTGCAAGTGGATTTTTATCAGTTCGTGAGAAGCTACTACAAATGCTTGCCTATATTCTGGGGTAGACCAAAGAAGAATTACCCCGACCTAGTATCCCTTAAACTGCAAGATACAGTGATGGTTTCCGGTTGAGAGGCTATTTGCAGAACTTGGTCAGCTCTTTCTTCCACTGGAGAGAGCTGAGAAGCTTGGTTTGTGAGTGCTTCCTGCATTCAGACCTCTTAAGGTTGTAGATATAGAGAAAGGAATCTTACAGGCCTTTGCACAAAGGTAGTAAAAACTGGGTCAGCCTGAACCACCCGAGTTCTGGGGATCAATACACCTTCATGATTTATCATGCTAACCTCAAGTCATGAACTAACTGTGGAACTCCCATCGGGTTAAAAATATGTACCTATACCTGCATTAGGGTTTACTTGGAAGGAACTCAGACCAATGGATCTGAATGATCCCTAAGAGATTTGTAGAGGGTAATTATCGGCAAAACAACATGCCTACTGCAGAGCAGATCGACAGGAACTTCTCAACATCCGAAAATCAAACATATTGAAGGAGGGGAGATAGTACAACGTCCTAGCCGGACCTATCGAAAGATCCATGTTTGGTTAAAGGGTAGAGGGGCCTATGGTTAAAATAATTCATACGCTTTTATGCGATAAAACTATCGTTACGGAGCAGGATGGAACGTCAATCCAAAGGAGGGTATGCAGACGACGCCAGTTACTATAGGTTGTGATCGTAACCGATCTCTTGCTGGATCGTAGAGGCACTGGCGGTCGAGCGGTATTTTCTAAGTTTATGAAATTGCAACTCCGATCAGGGATAAACTCTAGGAAGCTCCGTTGAGTAGATTGGAAAATTATGGCCCTGGGTGGACTGCAAGAAATCTTGGCGGGTTCTAGTGCTGGACCGTACGGGATCCATTCCAAAGTTGAGTTAGTTTTTACTCAAGAGAATCCGTAGAATTGAGAGGACGAAGGGATAGAAAGACAGAGTGTGACCGGACGTAAGGTAAGAGGAAGGGGGACCAAAAGGATTACCGGGCATGACCGAATAACTTCATTTTTGGTGATCTTTCAATATATTAGGCTCTCGGTCCCTTAACGCCTTTATAAACCACCCCAATGAGCTTAGTGGCTCGAAACAACTGGTTATAAATAGGAAAAGTTAATATTTTCAGCATTCTACTCACCATCATACGAGCACGCTGTCACATGAAACCAATGAAACAGCATGCTCAATATACGTCCTAACACCTCGACTGGCATTTCCGGAGTCGGTGTACAACGGCCCACCAACAACCATATACCATAACGTCCCAACATTTGGCGCTCCTCCAGCGTTATAGTATCTGGTGTGCCATTATCACCATTCTTTTTAGAATCCGCACCATCCTTGCCTGGCTCAAAGTTCAACGGCTTCGCCTCACGCAACAAGCTAATCACCGACTCTACCATATGCATTTGAATCTCTGGATCCATTTGCCAAATAATTTGTAGACTACGATGTACTACATGATCGCCACCACGACGCGAATTATGCCGATTACTGTGACACTGAGCGCAATAACGTATCGGATGATTTCCATTATAGCTGGCACATTCCGTGGAGAAACAAATCGAGAAAGCAGCCTTATCCGAGGAGCGACAATTCTTATTCTCACACACCATGGAAACTTGTTGCATGGGATGTAGAATATCTCCAAAACCGAGATTGGCATGTTTACGATGTATCTCATTGGCACATTCGATGCATAGATAGAGTGGTGGTGGACTATCAGGTGCATAGCTAATACTGATGCTGTGGTCGAAACAAACTTTGGCCGCTTCCGCATTGCCAGCGTTCGGGCATTGTTCGCATTGACACACAAAGGGCACCAAGTCGTCTGAAAGGGCAGAGGAAAAGTTTAAATAAATAAAAGACAGAGAGAGAGTGCTATAGTGCGCAAGTCTTCAACTTACTTGTTAATTTTGTAAGCAATACTTTACGATCGAAAAGATTGGGATCGAAAGCTGGCCAATAGTAAAATAGTAGCTTGGCCGCAGAGGAGCGTGACATAGAAGTGCCGTAAGCGATGACGCAGAGTATATCTTTGACAACATTGTGTTTGAGTGTCATGAGACATTCTAATAGCTGACAGTGATGTGCTGCAACGAGAAGGAAGTGAAATGGTGTTGGTTGAAATCGCTTAAGATGGGACGAGCTCCTTACCGGGATTGTGTGAATATTGTAGAACCATCATTATGACCGAACATACTGCCTGACATGCCTGACATTCTTGCTCATCTGGACTGCGACGGGCTAAAGGAGAAACATTATTTATACCGGTTGTGGGAGGTTTTAAAAAACGCACCCTGAAATATATGAGGCCTAAAAAAATGATAAAATAAATAAAAAAAATGAAATAAAATAAAATAAAAAAATAAATTAAAAAAAAAATAAAATAAAAAAAAAGTAAAAAAAAATAAAATAAAAAAAAATTAAATATAATAAAAAATAACAAAAATAAAAGAAGATAAAAAATAAATAAAATGAAATAAAAGAAAAAACGAAATAAAAAAATAAAAAAGACGTACACCGTTGCGGAAGTTTTTGACACGCACCTCAAATAATGAAAAAAATGATATGAAATAAAATAAATTGAAATAAAAAAAAATTTAATTAAATTAAATATAATAAAATAAAATAAAATAAAATAAAATAAAATAAAATAAAATAAAATAAAATAAAATAAAATAAAATAAAATAAAAAAAAATAAAATAAAATAAAATAAAATAAAATAAAATAAAATAAAATAAAATAAAATAAAATAAAATAAAATAAAATAAAATAAAATAAAATAAAAATAAAATAAAATAAAATAAAATACGATAAAAAAAAAATAAAATGAAATAAAAAATAAAAGAAAAAAATGAAATAAAAAAATAAAAAAATTAAACAAATAAAAATAAAATAACAATAAAAAAACTAAATAAGACAAAACAAAAAACAAAAAAAAAAAAAATAAAAAAAAAATATAATTAATTAAGAAATGAAATAAAAAAAATATAAAAAATAACATGAAATGAATTAAAATAAAAACAATATCAAAATAAATAAATGAATTAAAATGAATAAATTAAAATGAAAAAAATAACATAAATTAAATAAAAAATATATAAAAACAATATGAAAAAAAAAATTAATTAAATTAAGTTAATTAAAAACAAGTAAGGAAAGTTGTCTTCGGCTGTGCCGAAGGCTATATACCTTTCATGAATAAGCGTCACGATTTTCACTGTTCGATCCCCAGTACAGCCTGTTTCAATTTAACTATATTTACTACACACATTACACATCTTTGTTATAATTTAAAAAAAACTTACAAAATAATAGGATCCGAGTTATCGGAACAATCGATTGTATGGAGGCTATATATTATACGTGTTCAATTGTACTGACTTACACTATACACATTACATATGTAGAAAGTACTAAAGGTGCAATATTTTACGTTCCTAACTTTTTAAATGCGGAAGTATTGACCAAAAAACCTTATATCTGAACAACCGGTTGTATGGGGCTAAATATATGTTATATTTACCCGATCTTCTTGATTTTCCTCTACACACTACATAAATAGAAAGTACTCGAGTTGCGAAATTTTACGTTTCTAACTTTTTAATTGCAGAAGTTTTGGCCAAAAAACCTTATATCTGAACAATCGGTTGTATGGGGGCTATATGTTATACTGGTCCGATCATGTCAGTTCCGACAAATGATTCCTATATTACAAAATGGTGGCCACATACAAAATTTCAGCCAGATATCTCAAAAATTGAGGGACTAGTTTGCGTTCAAACAGACAGACGGACAGACGGACAGACGGACATGGCTAAATCAACTCATCTCGTCATCCTGATCATTTCGGTATACTTATTGATGGGTCTATCTCTTCTTCTTCTCATATTTACAAACATCGGACCAAAGTTATAATACCATTTCATGTTCATGAAAGGTATAATTAAATTAAAGAAACAAGAAAACAACTCAAATAAAAAATAAAGTAAAAAAGAGAAAAAAATAATTCAGAAAAAAAAAATAAAAAAATGAAATATATAATATATATAAATAAGAAAAAAAAAAAAATTATACAAAAAAAAAAAAAAAAAAATTATCAAAAAAAAAAAAAAAAATTAAAAATAATACAGGCACTCTTTTATAGTGTTTCTTTTTATTTTATCCTCGCTTTGCTAACTTTTTACTCAAATTCTCATACTTACTTATAGTAAATGGTAGAATATAATAGCAGAGTGCATTAACGATATCTTGATGTAAAGCTGGTGGTAATACAGACATAGTAGAGCTAACTAGATAGGGTAAATTATCGATTAAGTCTTTATCTAGAAAAGGTAGTATGCAGCATAGACACTGCAGTAGGGCCTTTCCAAATACTGCGGAAAAATAAAATTAAATATTATCAAACAAAGTACAAAATTTTCCAACTCAACTCCAAACACACTTACCGATTTGTCCATATTGTATGCATGGCGCAACATCTATAAGCATTGTGAGGGCATTATAGAGATTGCCATATTCAAGATTTGGATAGGCTGACATGCGTGTAGGATCCTCGGTAGGGTCGCGTATAAGTTCATGTGGTGAGGTGCGTACATCTTTAAGGACAGCTAGATAAGATGGGATGGGTTATGATTTGAAAGAGATATTGATATCATTTACTCTTTCATTTACTTACTTAGTAGGGTTTGAGAAAAGTATTTGATATTGTTAGCAATATCGACGCCAGAGGGCGCGGGTTGGGTGTTTTGTAGCAGGCGAACATGTGAATCATGAAGGCAACGCAGTTTTGCTTGAACTATAAGGAGTTAAAAAAATTTTTTTTTGGAATTCCTAAAAAACGGTATAAATTTTTCCAACTTACAAGCAGCCGCGCGAGTACCCATGTTGACAAGTTGATTTTTGAAGGTATCAGACATTATATCAGGCAAATCCTTCCCATCGCCAAAGCCGCTTCCAAAGCAGTTGGCATTCTGTAAAATATTGAAAATACAAAATTTTATACGAAAATTCATTTAAAATTGCTAAATTATAATAATTTTAGCAATTTTCTATCATTTTCAAATATTTTCACAAAATTACATAACACTTGATGAGACTACGCCCTACATTTTTCGGATGCTGCGTAGCCTCAAAGTGAAAATTTCACTCTATTCCTTGAAATTTTTAAAATCACGAAAAAAACACGGAAAAAAATCAGTTTCAACATCAACTTTTTCAAAAACTTACCTCGAAATTTGTTAATTTTTTTAATAAATTTGCAATTTTTCAAAAGATATTCGTACACACGCACTGCAGCCACCAAAATGTCCACCTCAAATGTTGACAAGTGAAAATTTTCGCGTGTATGTACCCATCAAAAGTAGTTATCTATCCAGTGAAAGTGCTCGGTGGAGGGTGGAAATTTTTGTATTAGTTTTTCTTTGCGGGAAGTAATGGTTTGGGATAGAAAATAACTTTCTTTACTTATTTAATTTATTGTAAATAGTAATTTTTTTTATTAAAATCTTAATTATAGTCCTCGTTCAATCAGATTTTACATTTTTTTTTTCATTTTCCGCAGCTTATTCCTTATCCGTTAACACAGCCCTGCTCTTCGTGGCACTGATAACACTTTTTTGGCATATTCGTAAAATCAATAAATTCCTTTGCGCTCACGATGGTCATATCAGTACAGTGGTGTGCAATGTAATAGAACCAGTTTTTATATTATTTTATTATGGTAAATATTTTTATACCCAGCGTACTAGTACTAGTACAAGGGTATTGTAATTTTGTCCACATAACGGTACTACGTAACGGCACAAAGTAATCGAGATAGATATAGGTTCCATATATGAAGGTTCTTAGGTTGAAAAGAAAAGGCATGTGCGTCCGTCCGTCTGTCCGTGTACACGACAGGTTACTTTCTGGCCAAGGTAAGTTGCTATTGAAAATTGGCGAAATCGGATGATAACCACGCCCCTTTTTCGATATCGAAAATTTCGAAAATCACCCAAATTGCCATAATTCGGTAACGAAATGGCTAAAATTATATAATTTAATAAGTGAATCCCCCTGGTCATTCTCTTATGATTTTTCCATACATTTTTTATAGTGGGCGTGGCACCGCACCTGATGAAATTGGATAAAATCGCCCTCCAACCATGCGCACTTCGATATCGGAAATACCGAAAATCACCTAAATTGCCATAATTCGGTAACGAAATGGCTAAAATGATATAATTTTATAGGTGAAGCCCCCTGGTTATTATATAATGATTTTTTGATAAATTTTTTAAAGTAGGCATGGCACCGCCCCTACATTTCAGGGAAGCATATTTCACGGGAGGCATATTTCACGGGTCATAACTTTTAAACTGATTACGGTAGAACGATGAAATTTGGCACAAAGCACACTAGTACCGTTGGGAGTTTATCTGATGAAATTCAATCAAATCGCCCTCCAACCACGCCCATTTTCGATATCGAAAATTTCGAAAATCACCTAAATTGACATAATTCGGTAACGGAAATGGCTAAAATGATATAGTTTGGTAGGATGAGCCCACTAGTCATTCTATTATGATTTTTTGGTAAGTTTTTAAAAGCAGGCGTGGCACCACATACTTTTAAGGGAGGTATTTCTGAAAATTCGACTGGTCGTTACTTTTAAACTAATTACGGTAGAAAGATAAAATTGGTACAAAGTATACTAGCATAATAGGGAGTATACCTAATGTAATTGAACGAAATCGCTTCCCAACCCACGCCCACTTACGGAATAGAATATTTCGAAAATCATGTGAAAACTACCGCTGGG
Source organism: Campiglossa producta (assembly GCA_964058755.1). Classification (NCBI taxonomy): domain Eukaryota; kingdom Metazoa; phylum Arthropoda; class Insecta; order Diptera; family Tephritidae; genus Campiglossa; species Campiglossa producta. The sequence continues at coordinate 158,354,107 of CAXKVI010000001.1, forward strand.
TATTTAATGTTCGGTTTACCCGAACTTAGACTTCCTTACTTGTTAATTTTATTTTACTTTATTTTTTAATATTATTTTATTTTATTTTTTTTTATTTTACTTTATTTTATGTTTTTTGTTTTTTTTATTTTTTATTTTATTTTATTTTTTTTTTTAAATTTAATTTAATTTTACTTTGTTTTATTTTATTTTATTTTATGTTATTTTATTTCGTTTTATTTTATTTAATGTTTTTTTATTTTTTAAATTTTTTTATCTTATTTAATTTTTCTTATTTAATTTAATTTAATTTAATTTTATTTTATTTTATTTTATTTTTTTTATCTTATTTTATTTTATTTTAATTTATTTTATTTTATTTTATTTTATTTTATTTTATTTTATTTTATTTTATTTTATTTTATTTTATTTTATTTTATTTTATTTTATTTTATTTTATTTTATTTTATTTTATTTTATTTTATTTTATTTTATTTTATTTTATTTTATTTTATTTTATTTTATTTTATTTTATTTTATTTTATTTTATTTTATTTTATTTTATTTTATTTTATTTTATTTTATTTTATTTTATTTTATTTTATTTTATTTTATTTTATTTTATTTTATTTTATTTTATTTTATTTTCCTTACTTAATTTAATTTAATTTAATTTATTTTTTATTTTATTTCTGTTTTTATTTTTTTGTTTTATTATTTTTTTTTTTAATTTTACTTTATTTTATTATATTTTATTTTATTTTATTTTATTTTTTTATTTTATTAATTTTTTATTTTATTTTATTTTTAATTTTTTTTATTTTTCATTTTTTTTTGTTTTATTTTTTTGTTTAATTTTATTTAATTTAATTTAATTTAATTTTTATTTTTTATTTTTTTATTTTATTTTATTTTTTAATTTTATTTAAATTTTTTTTATTTTCTTTCATTTTTATTTTTTTTATTTTATAAACATATTTGATGAAAAAGTAAGAGCCTTTTTAGCTAATAAAATTATTTTGTTTTTGATTCACATTATTTTTACTTCTTTCCTCTTCGTTCCTTGTTTAAGCACCTATCACTGTATTTGTTTGACGTTTGCGAGTTCGTGCGTATTCCACCTTTTCGGGCGCAGCTGCTAGTATCAGGACATGCGCTTTGGCTCTGACCGCTTTGTTTGTTTATATTTAATTTGACTTTTGCTTGTAAACATGTGAAGCCACAAGTGTTTGTTTTTGTAAATATTTACATCGCTGTTTGTTGTTGCATGCGTCTTATCAGTGAACAGCTGTCGGCTTACCACGCCGGATTGCAACGTTTGTTTACAAATATTACTCAGCTGTTTGCTTTACTTTCGAGTACATACAACAAATGAGAGTTGAATGAGCATACAACGGGGTGATTCAACAGGTTGTATTGATATTCTAAAATTCGGGTTCTTGCGCAATGGATGTATATATTTGCCGGTTTTCGAGGTCCGAGAAATGATGAATGTAGGAAATGTTGTTGTGGAGCAGGAGCTACTAGTACTATACCTCCTTACAAGGCTCGGTGTTCGAAACCTAGCAATAACGATTTTCAATTACAACCCCTTTACCCTATAGAGTCTTCCACATCACAACTACACCACTTTTCTTTCGAATTCTTTCACGCAGAGTTTTTGAAATAACTGTCTGCTTTTGTGGCTGTCACAATTTGAAACTTTCAAAAAAAAAAAAACAAAACTCGCAAATCGTCTTTCTATTCTTGAAATTTTACTTTCAAATATTACAAAAACAATAATAACAAAAGCAAACGCAGAGAAGAATGGCGCAAACCGCAACACCCACAACCCGCATGCAAGATATACCACTCTCAGCGGCTGAGGAACGTGGCGACTCTGCAACCGATACACATAAAAGTAGTGGTGGCAAAGCCAATTCATTGAAACGTTTCTTCAAATTAACTAATAGACGACACAGTGGTGGCGAGGAGCTACCGACTAGTTCAAATGAGTTAGCAGCTGAAGATGGCACAGAGTCCAAAGACGAAGCCAACAATGAAGCAGACAAATACGAGGAACTCGAGAAACCAGCCAAGAGGGATCATGGTAAACGCTTCCATTTGCGGCTTGGTGGCGTCAATAGAATCGGTGAGTGGAAACTGGAGGGGATGGGGTGTTTACTTAATGTGCGGTTAGTGCGTTGGCCGACTATATGGAAAAGCGCTTAACCGTACGTTGAATAAACGGCCTCTTGAACTTAAAGCCAGTTCTTTGTTACTTTCTTCCTTTTTTGATCTCACTTTCCGTGGTGTGCAGTGGACCAAGCCAATACCGGTAGTTTCATGGCTAACGCACCAAGTCGTCAGTCGTTGAAGAACTCCATCACCGGCTATTGGCATACAGTTTTCAAGCGAGCTGGCAAGAAAGCAGGCAAGCAAAAGTCTGATGAAGACGTCAATGAAGCTGAGGTTGAGCAAGAGACCAATGTAACAGAATTGCGCGACGAGGTCCAAACGTTATCGATCTCGGAAGATACTGTTGAGCAGGTGATTCAAGCGATCGAGTAAGTTGTTGTGTAGGTGTAGGAAGGACGAAACCGAACGAGAGGACGGAGAAGGATATCGTAGATGTGTATAAGGAACTAGTCTTATGGAGCAATTTTTGTCACTTAAGCTGCAGCTGGTATCGGTTGTACTCTCGGTAGATTTAAAAATCCTTGTGTGCATTTTTTTCTGTTTGAACTAAAATAATTTTTGAATTAACCCACCACACAACTTTGTGCCACTTTAAGCAAATTTATTTTGTTTTAAAAATTTATCATTAAAATGATTTTAAAGCAGAAATCTTGTTTTCGCTAGTTATAAGTTAGTGTGTGTGTAAGTAAAAATTTAGGGGTGTTTTATTTAAATGAGAAGTGACCATGTTTCGCCATACCTCACCTGTTTTACCACCGCTAGTAATCGATACACCAAAAATAACAATCAGAGTTCAAGGTTCAGTTAAATCAGCCGGAAAAGAAGTCGTTTTGCAGCTGTTACCCCTTCCACTCGGCTGACAAGTTTGTGCTATTTTTGGCATGCAACGCCACTCTTACATAGGGGAGAGGGAAAGCTATTACCTTCTGTGGCTATCACTGTCCGATTATCCCCGCTAACCATTTGCTAATCCAATGTTTGTGAAAAATATACACAGGCATTGGCATGAAAAGGTCAAAGTTAAAGGTAACCAATACTGCTCGTTTGTATATTCGCAAAGTTTTCGCTGGAATTTGGCAAACGAGTCGAGCAAAACATGAGGTTCAGAAAACAGGGTGTTCTTTTGGAGAACAAAATTTGAAGTAGAGCTATAACAATTGTCTCAATTGTTGTTTACTCAATTTTTTTAAATTATGGAGCAAGATGTGCCAATATGGGTATCAAATGAAAGGACATACCAACTAAAATATTTTCAAGTAGGGTTGCCACTTTACCGCAGTGTATTTGTATATCCGGTAGTGTCTCGAGAACCACTTAACCGGTTTGGATGAAATTTGGCATGGATGTAGTATGTTTGATTCCAAGACTATCCACTTGGGTGTTGCCACTTTCGGGGTATTACAGTGCTGCCACCTATTTCATTTTTTTTTAAATATTGAGTAAGATAAGTCAATATGGGTATCAAATGAAAGGTATTTTCGGCAGCATGCCAACTAAAATAGTTTCAAGTAGGGTTGCCACCGAGGGTTGCCTCCTTATCGCCCTATATTCGGTACTATCTCGAGAACCACTTAACCGATTTGGATGAAATTTGGCAAGGAGGTAGTATGTTTGATTCTAATACTATCCACTTGGGTGGTGCCACTTGCGGGGTATTGCAGGGTTGCCACCTATCTTAGTTTTCCATGTTGAGCAAGATAAGCCAATATGGGTTTCAAATGAAAGGTATTTTCGGCGACATACCAAGTAGGGTTGCCACCTAGGGTTGCCTCCTTTGGCATGGAGATAGATAGGGTTGCCTCCTTTTTTCATATATTTTCATTTTGCTTAATTTTAATGAATTTGTATATATCGCCGGTTCCAAAGTATACAGAAGTATTTCAAAATTTAAATTGTTTTTGAAACGGCATTCAAAATTTCATTTTTACAATGGAGTTCTATGAAAAAATAAAAGTTTGAAATGCTGTTTTCCCAAAAATTTTAAAAAGTAAAAACATCTGTATACTTTGGAACCGACGATATTATTTTCCTAGAAAATCAGTTTATCACCCCGCAAAAATCACCCTTTTTTTTATTTGCATTAAAGCTTCGACCGTATTTCTGTGTTCTGATTTCACGTTGAAAATTCGACTGACTTGCAATGAAGCCATACTTAGTAAGGCTCCAAAAATTTGTATTATGCGAGTATACAATTTTTATTAAGGGAGTAAATAAATTTTTTTTTTTATATCGTCGCTCGCTTGCCAGAAGCATGAATGTGTCAATTTTAAATTTTAGTTTTTGACATAAATATGTTTTTGCTGGTTATATTCTCATTATACTCTTTCCATTGATATAATTATAACGTTAATATTCCTTTAACTCTCCGAAATTCGGCATATTCATCTCTTTCTTTCTTTGTACCAGAAACACGAATGTGCAGCAGATTCATGTTTCTGGTGCAACTGAAATGTTTAAAAATTTAATTTTTAAGACTTAAAATTTTTTGGTTTTGCCAGAAACATGTATGTGCTGCACTCAACTACAGACACCATGGCGTATACGTAACAATACATACATATGCTATAGATTCATGCTTCTGGGCAAAACGAAAATTTTAAAAAATTTAAAAAATTCAGTTTTTAAACATTTTTGTTGCGCCAGAAACATGAATGTGTAGCAAGAGCAAATTTTTTTCAAACTCCTAAGCAAATATATTGTTATAGGTAGTTAGCAAAAATCTTTAGTCTAGCACTTGAAAAAAGTACTCCAATACCTGGCGAATAAAACGAATTGTTGTAATGTCAACATTTAACTGCTCAATTGTTCGAGTGTTGTTGTAAATACTTTGCCTACTGTGTTTTGAGTCATACTAAATTTGGTGCTCTGTTTATTCAAAGGCTTTTTTACCTTCAGCCAGAATGCTCTAATTTAATGGTCACAATGCAAATCTATTGTTTTACCAAAAAAAGCCGTAAAGTTTTCCACTTTTTTGTCGTTTTGTGCTCTTGTTAGCCAATAAACGAAAACTAGTATTTGTGCTACTAGGAGTACAATAAATAATTGAAATTTTTTACAAAGTAGGAATTTCCGTCGAACAATGAACATGGAAACAAGAAATGTTGGCTAAACAAAAACTGCAAGCCAACATTGTTGAGTGGGCGACGGCAGAGTAACCAACTGACCCACCAATGGACAACGGAAAAAAATGTTTTGTGGAAAGCAGTTCGGTAGAGATAACCCAATAGGAAACTTGGAGGTACTTAGCTCCAAGACAACGATTGTTCAATTAGCTATGTTTATTAGTCCACAAATTTCCATTAGGATGCAAATTCTATGCTTATTTTGAATTATCTGAGTTGTAACCTCCTTCGAAAAATTTATCGGGCAAAGTAGTAGTGTAGTCAGTTTGGGACCCATATTCATATATTAAACTTTCCCCTACCTTAATATATCCCTCTTGTCTTTAATTTCTCTCTGTACCGACAGATTTTAAGAAACTTGCCCTGACTTTCGATATGTTGTTAGTGAGCCATAACTCATGATTTACCAAGCTGACAACTCTTTCTTGCATTTGAACAGCCATAGTCACGTAGTGACTCTTTTGGCTCAGTGTAGCTCTACAAAAACAACGTGTGCCTCATTTGTGGCTCACAAAAACAAACCAGATTCGCAAAAACAGTACAAACAAGTAAGGAAGTCTAAGTTCGGGTGAACCGAACATTATATACCCAGCGGTAATTTTCGGAACGGGATAACAAAGATATAGGCCATAGGAAGATTTACCTACATTTTTTACTATCTTAGCTATTTACCTTACCGAATTATGTGAATTTATGTTATTTTCGAAATTTTCAATATCGAAAGTGGGCGTGGTCGGGAAGAGATCTCGTCCAATTTCATCACCTATATTGCTAGTATATGTTGTGCCAAATTTCATGTGTCTGAAGTAATAAGTTTAAAAGTTTTGACCAGTCGAATATTCCAAATGCCTCCTTTAAAGCTGGGCGTTGCCACGCCCACATCTAAACATTTATCAAAAATCATAATAGATTGATTGAGGAGTTCATCCTACCAACCTATATCATTTTAGCCATTTTCGTTACCGAATTATGTCAATTTATTAGATTTTCGAAATGTTCCATATCGAAAGTGGGCGGGGTCGGAAATCGATTTCGTCCAATTACATCAGGTATGCTCCCTATTATTACCTTGTACCAATTTCATCGTTCTACCGTAATCAGTTTAAAAGTTATGACCCGTGAAATTTTCAAATATGCCTCCCTGAAAAGTGGGCGATGCCACGCCTCCTTTTAAAAATTTATCAAGAAATCATAATAAAATTACTAGGATTTTAGAAATTTTCGATATCGAAAGTGGGCGTGGTTGAAAAGCGATTTTATCCAATTTCATCAGGTATCTCCCAATGATACTAGTATGCTTTGTGCCAAATTCCATCGCTCTATCATAATCAGTATAAAAGTTACGCCCAGTCGAATATAATAAATATTTATATATTTGTATATTTGTATATTTGTATATTTGCATATTTGTATATTTGTATATTTGCATATTTGTATATTTGTATATTTGTATATTTATATATTTGTATATTTGTATATTTGTATATTTGTATATTTGTATATTTGTATATTTGTATATTTGTATATTTGTATATTTGTATATTTGTATATTTGTATATTTGTATATTTGTATATTTGTATATTTGTATATTTGTATATTTGTATATTTGTATATTTGTATATTTGTATATTTGTATATTTGTATATTTGTATATTTGTATATTTGTATATTTGTATATTTGTATATTTGTATATTTGTATATTTGTATATTTGTATATTTGTATATTTGTATATTTGTATATTTGTATATTTGTATATTTGTATATTTGTATATTTGTATATTTGTATATTTGTATATTTGTATATTTGTATATTTGTATATTTGTATATTTGTATATTTATATATTTGTATATTTGTATATTTGTATATTTGCATATTTGTAGGTCCGGTACTATCGCGAGAACTGCTTGACCGAATGGGATGCAATTTGGCACATAGATAGTATGATTGATTCTAAGACTATACAATTTGGGGTTGCCACTTGGCGTGGATTACAGGGTTGCCACCTATTTAATTTTTATTTATTTATGGAGCTAGATATGCTAATATGGGTATCAAATGAAAGGTATTTTCGCTGACAAACCAACTAAAATATTTTCAAGTAGGGTTGTATCCTAGAGTTGCCACCTTACCGGAGTATATTTGTATATTTGTCGGTCCGGTACTATCTCGAGAACCGCTTGACCGAATGGAATGAAATTTGGCACATATATAGTATGATTGATTCTAAGACTATCCACTTTGGGGTTGCCCCTTGGGGTGGTTTACAGGATTGCCACCTATTTAATTTTATTTTATTTATGGAGCTAGATATGCCAATATGGGCATCAAATGAAAGGCATTTTCAGCGACATGCCAACTAAAATATTTTCAAGTAGGGTTGCCACCTAGGGTGGCCACCTTACCTAAGCATATTTGCATATTTGTATATCCGGTACTATCTCGGGAACAGTTTCACCGATTTGGATGAAATTTGGCATATAGGTTGTATGACAAAGACTATCCACTTGGGGGTTGCCACCTATCTACTTTTTTTTAAATTATCGATTGAGATATGCCAATATGGGAATCAAATGAAAGGAATTTTGCCGACATACCAACTAAAATATTTTCAATTAGTGTTGCCGCCCAGGGTTACCATTTATTGTATTTGTAGTTTTTATTTTTGGGATCATATTTGGATTATTTTAGGATCATTTTGGGATCATTTATGGTTCACTTTGGGATAATTTCGGGGTTATGTTGAGATAATTTTTTGTTCAATTTTGGATTAATTTGGGACAATTTTGGGGTAATTTTCCTATAACTTTGGAGCCATTTTGGGATCATTTTTGTATTTTTTTGGGTTCAATTTTGGATCATTTTGAGAAAATTTGAGGTTCTTTTTGCGGTCGTTTTGGGATCATTTTGGGATCACTTTTGGATCATTTTTGGGACATTTTCGGATCATTTTGAATACATTTAAGGGTTTTTTTCGGGTAATTTTGGAATCATTGTTGGGTAATTTTTGGATCAATTTGGGATCATTTTTGGGTCGTTTTGGGTTTAATTTCGGATCATTTTAGGAACATTTAAGTGTCTCTTTGGGGTTGTTTTGGGATCATTTCAGTATTACTTTGGGATTATTTTAGGGTCATTTTGGGATCATTTTGGGTAAGTAAAGTTAGCGCTAAATCAATCACCCAAGTTCTTTTAATTTAAAGCTTGATCTTTTTCCTTTAAAATTATACCTTTCTTCTAATGGACCTCGAAAATTTCTCTAATAAATTGTTATCTTAAACAAAAAAAAAGAGAAAAAATGCTTGAACCATATTTGTAGTCTCAGGTAATTTTTCGAAAAACTTTACCTTTTTCGAGAAAAGTCCAAAAAAACAAAAATTATGACCTTTGAGCCCGAATAACTAAGTTAGCACACATGGGATCGATGAGGCCTTTTTGAGGTTTTCTATCTAAATGCAAAAATGTGGCTCTGTGGGAATTATTGTTATTTAATCATTATTTTTCTGAACTTTAATTTTCTAAATATGAAATGGAAATTCTGAACCTGAACTGGAATTTTCTAAATATGAAATGAAAATTCTGAAATTAAATTGTAATTTTCCGAATTTAAACTGAAAAAGGTGTAGTTGCTAAAAACTACTTAGCAGATTTTCACCAAATTTTGAGAGTTTATTCCTCTGTCCGCTGGACATGGGCTACATTTTTTCCGCTAGATGGCGCTCGCGTCGCTCTATTTCCTAAATCCGCATTTATGATGCGACTTTGTTAAATTTTGTAGCGTGTGTTTGATTTGCAAATAAAAACTCTGCTTCAAAAAAAAAGAAACCAGCTAGGTGTCGCTGGAGTTGAGATATTCGGAAAACCAATAATTACTTTTCATATATGTTAGCGTCGCAAAAAAAGTAGGGGAGATCTGCTAGACTACCAGGCTGTTGAACAAGTTTTAAAATGTTCTAGTACGGAGTGTACCGGATCCCTCTCGGGAAAAGGACCGTCCATACATATCTATGGCAATTTCTTAAACCTTCGGGGCATTTTTTTTTAATACAACGTAGATAAGTGGTGGAAGTATTAGCTAACTTTTTGGGATATCGCCAAAGCCTTCGTCTAGACAGCCAATCGTCAAAAGAGAAGAGTAAGGCTGAACATTTTTTTCCCCCAAATATTTGGCAATCATCGTTCTTTCCTATCATTATTCGCACATGATTACAATTGTGCGGTTATTGGCCAGCATCACTAATGGTACTTCGTTGTTAGTGTTGTTGTTGCTGTATTGAAATTGGCAACTGTTACAAAAGGCATTATGTCTGGGGCTGACAATGTTCCAATGTTGCTACTCGATTTGAAGTTCTTTGCCAAAGGGGCACTTTGCGGTTGCCAGTGGTTAAAAAGTACAACAAAAGCAACAACACAAAAACAAAATGTTATGTTTGTTGCAAATTGGCTAATAGCAACAATGCCAATGGCAGGCAGTAACAACAAAATGTTTCACATTAGATTGAGTGAGTGCTGTTGTTGTTGCTGTTGGTTGCATTGCATTGCCGGTAATTGACGTTAATACCCTTAAACATTTGCCAATCTGCCGGCGATTGTGGTGCAATAAAACAAATTGCACACACACACACACACACAGACACACTCACACATGGATATATACTCACATGCACATACTCCACTTTAAGCTGTTTTTAAATTTTTAAATCCGGTGGCAATGCGCACGTCCGCCGTCTACCACTTTGACGCCTCTAACTCATACCATTCAGTCTCGCAATTTAGAACCTCTCCTCTCAGTTCAGGCCCCGCTGCACTTCCGGTTATTGTCATTGTCAATGCCATGTGCTCAACTTTAGTACTTTTGATGCTGCGTTTTTTATTTTGTGGTTGGCTGGTTATGTTGTTGTTGTATTTGTTGTTGTTGCTACCGGCACTGTTTGTTTGTTTATTAACAATTGTTTTGGCAAATGATGTAAATTGCCTCGTGCGAAGTTTATAAAATTCACACTTTTGCATCATTTAGTTGGGTGGTAAATTTGTTTGTTAAATTAACAACAACAACTGGTGTGTTGTAATCGGCAGTAATTAGTGTGCTACCGAATTTCCGAATACTCGAAACTGTTGGAAATAGTTAAGGGCGTAGGGATTGAGAAAGAAAACCTTATAACGCTAGTATACCTTGTGCCAAATTTCGTGATTCTACCGCAATTAGTTTAAAAGTTATGATCAGTCGAATTTTCATATATGCCTCCCTTAAAAGTGGTGCCACTCTGACTTTTAAAAATTGATCAAGGAATCATGATCATCCTACCAAATTATATAATTTTAGCCTTTTTCGTTACCGCATTATGTCAACTTAAATGGTTTTCGAAATTTTCGATATCGAAAGTGGGCGTGGTTGAAGGGTGATTTTATCCAATTTCATCAGGTATACTCCCAACGATACTAGTATGCTTTGTGTCAAATTTCATCATTCTACCATAATCAGTTTAAAAGTTACGACCGAATTTTCAAAAATGATTCCTTCACGGTGCCACGCCCACTTAAAAAATTTATCAAAAATACATAATAGGATGACCAGGAGGATTCCCCGATAATTCAGATACCGAGATATGTCAATTTATGAGATTTTCGAAATTTTCGATATCGAAAAAAGGGCGTGTTTATCATCCTATTTCGCGCATTTTCAATAGCAATCAACCTTGGCCAGAAAGTAACCAGTATACCAAATTTCATGCAAATATCTCAACTTTTAGTCAAGTTATGTCAATTTGTGTGATTTTCGAAATTTTCGATATCAAAAAAGGGGCCGTGGCTATCATCCGATTTCGCCCATTTTGAAAAGAAAAATATTATACAAAAATCTCATGCAAATATCTCAATATTTCCTCAAGTTATGTCAATTTGTGTGATTTTCGAAGTTTTCGATATCGAAAAAGGGGTCGTGGCTATCATCCGATTTCGCCTATTTTCAATAACAACTTACCTTGGCCAGAAATCAACCTTCATACCAAATTTAAAGCAAATATCTCAATTTCTACTCAAGTTATCGTGTACACGGACGGACAGACGGACGGACATGCCCTAATCAAGTCCTCTTTTCAACCTAAGAACTTTCATACATGGAACCTATATCTATCTCGATTACTTTGTGGCGTTACGTAGTATCGTTATGTGGACAAAATTGTGATACCCTTGTACTAGTACTAGTACGCTGGGTATAATTGCAATTTCGAACTTGTTGAAGGGTCTTGTCTAACCGATTTGTATTGTATTGTTAGAAATTTGTCATCACCTTTACTGGTCATCGAGCCGCTTTGTATTGCATTGTTAGAAATTTTTCGATGACCAGTAAATGGAATGAAAAATTTCTAACAATACAATATAAAGCGGTTTGACAAGACCCTTCAACAAGTTCGAAATTGCAAACATCGTAGTTGTCATAGTATGTGTTTGTAGCATTTTCAACTTGTTTTCACCAAAAGTTCAAAATAATAATTTGATAAAAATTATTCGACTGGTCAAAAGTCCACAAAACTTTCAAGGTTTAAAATAAAACAAGATAAATGTATGCTGGGATGTGGCATGTGGACTTTTCCTACCAAAATTGGTAGGTTTTTTTTCCTGTTGGTAGATGACTTGAATTTTGGTAGGTTTTTAACATCACTGTCTCTTTGAAAAGGTTAATTTTTCAAAGGTCAAGCCTCATTCTCGTGATCCTGAAAGAAAGGGATTTCATACCAATGATATATGATCACTTTAGTGCTGGAACTTCCTATCATATATAATGTAAGCTTATGGCAAAGTGTAAAGGTCTTTATATTTGCCAGGGATGGGTTTAAGAGTGATCATTTCCGATACTGCAATGCTCCGTT
>CAXKVI010000001.1:158366456-158391456 GCA_964058755.1 Campiglossa producta
GTCAAAAACTACCAAAAATCGCGTGACGTCATATATGCACGACCCCTTTCATTTGATACCCATATTGGCATATCTTGCTCAATATTTAAAAAATTCGAGAAAGGTGGCAACCTTGTAAAAATCCCAAGTGGCCACAACCACGTATAAAATCTTAGAATGAATCAAACTATCTTTATGCCAAATTTTATATCGAGATATAAGAAAAAATAAATAAAATGCGATCAGGTGGCAACCATTGTTGAAATTGTTATATTTGGAATACGGTCGGAAATACCTTTTATTTGATGCCTATTGGCATATCCTTAGATAGGTGCCAACCCTGTAAACCGCCCAAGTGGCAACACCCATTTCTATAATCTTAAAATGAATCATTCTATCTTTATGCCAAAGCGGTTCCCGAGATATATTTTTTTGATACCCATATTAATAAAAAAATTGTATCCAAATCGGTCAAGCAGTTCCCGAAACATACGAAACAAGAAATAAATTGCGGTAGGTGGCAACCCTAAGTGGCAACCCTTTGTGAAATTTTTATATTTGAAAATACGGCCGAAAATGCCTTTAATTTGATACCCATATTGGTATATCTAGCTCCATATTAAAAAAAAAAAATTGGGATAGGCGGCACCCTGCAAACCGCCCTAAGTGGCAGCACCCATGTCTATAATTTTAGAATGAACGAAATTGCCTACATATACGGTAAATGTTATCCAAATCGGTAAAGTAGTTCCCGAGAGATATTTACGAAAAAATTAATAAATTGCGGTTAGGTGGCAACTCTAGGTGGAAAACCTGTATAAAATTATCATATTTGGAATACGGCCGAAAATATCTTTCATTTGATACCCATACTGGCATATCTAGCTCTATATTAAAAAAATTGGGATAGGTGGCAACCTTGTTAAACGCCCTACGAGTGCAGCACCCAGTATATAAACTTAGAATCAATCATACTATCTATACGCAAGATGAGAGGCCCTTGGAACAATCTAGAAAGATTTGTGCAAAAAATTGGTCTTTATCCAATAGTACCGCCACCTGATTTGCATCTGCACAGCTCTACTCACCAGGCAAGCATTTTGATTCAAAATGTGTTGTCACTTTTTCATGGGATTAGTATATCTCTTATGAAAGACACTTTAAAGTGATTGTAATGTTAAATGCTACCAGGCGGCAAACTGCATTGTAGTGCACGTATTTATTTTTGTTTGCTTATCAGTACGCGAAGTTTATATACATAAACAATCGTACTATCACAGAATCTGTAACTAGCAGATTTATGAACTCCCACATTTGAAGATATTAGGAGTTCATCTCAAAATCTGGTATTCAAATCTGTTAATATTTGATGAAGCATAGTAGCAAGTTACGTGTTTGGAGTTTCATATTTTAATAATTTTTCTATGCAATCTTAATTATTGGAATTTTGTATGCACTTCATATATGTAAATTCTTCACTCTCAATTGTTTAAATAACCTATTTTAAGAAGTAGTATAATTCATTGTTAGCAAATTTGACTTGTTAATGTTTGTTTAGTTAAGTCGAGGTCAGGGATAGGGATAGGGATAGGGATAGGGATAGGGATAGGGATAGGGATAGGGATAGGGATAGGGATAGGGATAGGGATAGGGATAGGGATAGGGATAGGGATAGGGATAGGGATAGGGATAGGGATAGGGATAGGGATAGGGATAGGGATAGGGATAGGGATAGGGATAGGGATAGGGATAGGGATAGGGATAGGGATAGGGATAGGGATAGGGATAGGGATAGGGATAGGGATAGGGATAGGGATAGGGATAGGGATAGGGATAGGGATAGGGATAGGGATAGGGATAGGGATAGGGATAGGGATAGGGATAGGGATAGGGATAGGGATAGGGATAGGGATAGGGATAGGGATAGGGATAGGGATAAAAGGAAAAAGAGAAACGATATGAAAGAAAGAAAACATATGAAAGGAGAGTTAAATTTTATACACACAGGCAAGTAATTTTTTGGGCATCGCAACGTCTGCCGTGCCTACCTACGTGTTAGATATCAAATACACTGTACTACCACCAAAAAATCCCAGAGGATTTTTCATCGGTTTCTAAAGCTTTTGGGTGTGCTGAAACCGAATCTAAAATCAGAATTTTCGGGTCACCCTAGGTTTTCACTCCAGAGGATAGCTTGTTCAGATTTCGGTAGTACTAAAAAATATTTTTTTAAAATTTTTTTAAAATTAGCTCTGATGCCTTACTTTTCTGACTAAAACTACTAGAACTGTCAAAATTAGAAAATCCGCTCTCAGTGCGAGAGCAACACCAAACTTATACCCTTGACAGTTCTACAACAAGTAGTCAGAATTTACCAGCAAAAAATCTGCTGACTAAATCTTGCAACTCTCTGACTGGAGAGAACTAAATTTTCTGCTCTCACCAATCAGAAAAGTGGCGAACGGGATCACTTTCCTGTAGTTCGTGACTGTTTCTGACTATTTCTGATTGTTCCTGACTGTCAAATTGGTGTAAGGGATCAGAGCTATTGTTTTCTTAATAACTTATGCTGATTTCGTTTCATCGAAAAAAATGTACACTTTCACGTTGAACATGTTTACACTCTTGCACAGAACACTATAAAGATGTGATAAAAGTGTACCCGTTCTGCATGAACCTGTTATCGATAAAACGAACATAAAACACTGCCCCGTTTGCTATACTATGTGCTTGAATAATTAGGTTTCGTTTTTCACCCACATTTAATTGTTATTGCAAAATCCAATTTATTTCACCAAATTTATCTATGAAATAAAATTTTCGTCACCTGATTTTCAGTGCAACCAGCTACCCTGTCAAAGCTTCAGAGGGTAAAAAGTGTCTGTTTTTTACACTCTTGAAGTGTACATTTTTAGGATACGAAAACATATCATATTTGACGTTTTACCTTCATTTTGCAAACGAAAACGGAAAATTGAAGAGTGTAACAAAAATGCGCATTTTTTTGATGAAACGAAATCACCATTAGGGCCCAATTAGTCTTTACGTATACTTAACTTAACTTAAGCCAAAAGTTGCCTATATTTTCGTGCGTAATTTGAATTTTTTAATAACAATTTATACAGGTTTCTCATATACCAGGTTGGCCTTAAGTTAAGTTAAGTATACGTAAATACTAATTTGGCCGCCAAATATAAAAACAAAAATTAAATTACGGTTTCTTGATCCAAGAAAAATTGTTTAAAACCATCCTCTGGAGAGAAAACCTAGGGTGACCCGAAAAATCCTGGTTAGATTTTTAAAAACTTCAATTTTGTTATACAGTGTTATTAAAATAACAACATTAAGTTCCGTTAGTCACAGCTGTTTAATTATAGATACATACATAAATCAAAGGCGTCTGGCAAATGTGGCTTTTGTGGCCCATAGCAATTATGTTTATTGTTGATATTGATATTGTTGTGGTTATTATTTCCTTTATTGTTGTTGTTCGCAATAAGTAATAATGCCACAGTTTATTGTCATTGACATTGGCGTTATTTCATTAATACATTTCTGCGCCACTTATGGTAATTGTGCGTGAAATATACCGCGAAAGCCACAAATATGCTAGAAATTGCAACCACAATCGCAAACAGGTTAGAAGCCATTAGTAGTTAGTTTAAATTAATTGCATAAACCAAAACCAATGAAGATGCAACATTAGAGCCAATCATTACCACACAAATTTTTATTTTCTTTATGAGCATACTGCGAGTCTATGTACATCAGGCCTAGGCACTTAGTGGGACAATTGTCCGAAAATCTGAGAGCCAAATTCACATAGATTATTACGCCCTTTGCTTGGCCTCTCGAACAATGACATTGTTGCTATGATCGCATTGACCAATCAATGGATGTCGTTGGTTATGCACGGTTTCGGTACTTGCTAGTGAGCGACGGAGCAAACAGATGCGATGACCGCTCTTTCGCTAACAACCCTTCAGTTCCAATTTTGCCGGGTCCTGATGTACATGCAAAACCGCCAAACTAAAATGTCACATACGCCGCTTCAAAAATGTCCACTACGTCGTCTTGCAGACTCACCGACGATACGACACATGCCGAACGCCACTTGTTGTACAATCCCCTATCAATGTGAGAACACTCCGCCAGCTTTGTTGAAACTTCAACTAAACGGAAAGTATACTTTCTATGACTCTCATTTTGGTGTCGCTGTGGTGGGTTAGCAAGATTGATGTTGTACATTTTATTTATTTGCAAAATTATGTTCATTTTCTATTTTTTAAATTTATTTAAAAGTTGATCTTCTTCTTCTACTTGCAGCTTTGTTGGCTCTAACATTTTGGGCGTTGATGCTACTTTGTTTGGTTAGCTACAATATTATTTTCCTCTTGTTGTTGTAAATGCGTTATGGTTTTTCTATGTTCCTACTTAATGTTTGTTGTTGTTAAATAGTAAGATTCGCTGTTTTCTTCCTACTTAAACTTTGGTATGCTGCAGCAAGTTGGCTTTCGCTGTAGACCTTACTGATGCTTTTACTCGGCGAACCGGGTTCTTTAAAAAATCGGCTGAAAGCAATAAACAAACAACTGTCACGGAATCTGATAAATTATAAAAATTAAATGAAAGAAAAAAATTATAACAAATCTATAATATAAAATAAAGTTGGATTTGTGGTTGTATCTCTCTAACTAAGGGCCGCTTGCATAAAAGCTGATAACGACTAACCGGAGTTTTATTGACGTATTTTGTATGGTTAGCTGTCAAGTTAATCACCGATTAGGCGTTATCGGCTTTTATGAAAGTGGCCCTAAGTAAATATCTTGTCGATTTTGATATTTTTTGTTTTAAAATGTCCGTAATACAAATGCGGAGGATGTTGTATACAAGGGGTTTTGGGAAAGGGAATGGTTTTTAAGATGTCGACCAAAACCCAAATGAAATAAGAGAAGTGCAAATAAGAGAAGTGAAACAATAGACAATTAAACTTCGTTCTTGTTCCCACATATCCCACTCTCTAATAATTCACCCTCTCAAAAGAAAAGAGCGCCCTGTTTTGCCTCTCAGCATCTGTGTTGTATCAATCTAAGTGTTTACGTTTTTGTGGACTATTTTGTCTCTCTTAAGGGATTTTTGTGCATCTGCACAACATCTCTTTTCCAACTATTAATTTGCTTAAAATTTCTCCCTAATACACCCTGTAAGGAAAATCTCTATTTCAAAGCTAGTTCGCTTCTAGTGCGTTCCACACCACTACTAGTTCGTCAACTATCTTTTTTACATGAAATCAACTGGCGAATTTAAAATGGCGATGTCGTAGGCGGTGGTACTGGGTATTGGGAGCCATAGTAAAAAACCTATTTTACAGAGTTTTTATATTGCCTTCACCAGGCGGCCGCGGTGGTGTAGCGGTTAAGTGTTCGGCCTTCTACACCAAGTCGTGGCGGTTCGATGCTCGGCAAAAGTAACATCAAAAATTATTTAGAAAAAAGAACTTTTCTAAACGGGGTCTCCCCTCGTCAGTAGTTTGGCAAACTCTCCGGGTGTATTTCTGCCATGAGAAGCTTCTCCGCAAAAAATTCATTTGCTTTGCAAGTGCCGTTCAGAATCGGCAAAAAACTGTAGGTCCCGCCAACTTGTAGGAAAACTCAAAAGCAACATACCACAAATTGGAAAGAGAAGCTCGGCTAAAAATCTCGTTAGAGGTTATGTTAACCTGTTGGTATATCGCCGCCATTAGTGTGTGTGTGTGTGTGACAATCTAATCATTCAATTTTTGGACTGAAACTGAACTGAGGAGTTAACCATCAGGCCACCTTTGTTCTTTTTAAGGAATTACACCACACTCAAATTGCCATCCGCTGCATCACCTTTTTGACAGTTCGTTTATTCGTACTATTTCTATAGTTCTGAACCAGTTCAAAATTACACGAATTAGATCTAGTTCTTTTATGGATACAATTTCGTTCGTTCTAAACCAGACAAAACTCAACACATTTAATATCACAGCTTCCCACATGTCCAAAACATCAATCGCTGGTTTGGAACTAGGGAAAATCTAGTCACCATCACACTAGTTCTTATTAGCCACTTTATCTCTAGTTCTGAACCTGAAATTGATCTCACTAGTGACTGACTTCCCTGCAGGGCATATATATGTGGTCATAAGCAATAACCGCCCAAGTAGACCTAAGAAATTAGACCAGTTGAAATTTTTGCTGGCGATTGGATTTAAATATTTGTAAAGAAAGTAAAAAAAGACCAATAAAAGTCTTGAAAAATGTCTCGATGTTGCTATTCAAAATCACCAGCAAAAATTTCAACTGGTCTAATTTCTTAAGTCGCCTTAGGCTGTTATTGCTTATAACCACAGATATAAGCTTAAACTGCAACACAACGAACATACGGAAAGCGCAAGAGATTGACAAAGCAAAACAAATATGTAATCACAACCGTCGCGACGCGCTGTTCATTTGCGTTTGCGTTCTGAGGAACTATGCTCTTGCACTATGGAACATCTAAATGCCGCCAAATATAAAAAGCAAAATTAAATTATGGTTCCTTTAAATTATTGGACAATTTTTTTTCATACAACTGCCCCATCTCTTTACAAACAACCCGCTGGAGAGAAAATATAGGATGACCCGAAAAAAATGACTTCAGATTCGGATTCAGCACACGGAGAAGCTTCAGAAACGAGGTATGAAACCGATAAAAATAACGTTTCGGTTTCGTTCCTCAATATATATTTGGGTTTCGGTTCCGGTTTCGTTCCTCAACATATATTTGGGTTTCGGTGACGGTTTCGTTCCTCACAATTATTTGAGTTTCGGTGACGGTTTCGTTCCGATTTCGGTTTCCAAATAAAAACACGAACACAAAAAAATTTTAATACAAAAACTCAAGTATTTAGCTTCGAAATAGGTCTGAATTTTCATAACATTTTTTTCGGATCTCGTAAATTTTTTTCAATAGCTTCATTCAACTATAGTCAAATTTCCTCCTTGTGTTTTTTAACCTTGCTCGACAATCTTCCACAGAAATTTTTCAGGGTATCCTTTTATAAAAGAAAATACCTATGAGGAAGAAACTGAACAAAAGGAACGAAAAGTAAATAGAGGCCTAAAATAGCCCAGAATGAGATTATGTCAACTATTGGCAGTTTTCATATTATCCGGCACGGTGCGTAACTGCACTCAATACCGACTCTTTAGCAACTAAAAACCGCACATCACTAGGGTGTTCTTACTTTTCTATACATTAACGTCCATAGCATTTTTTTTCAATTTTATTTATGTACTTTTCGTTTTACTTGTAGTCGCACTTAAATGCCCGTGTACATTAGTCAAAAACATCACAGGCAATTCTTCATATATTTTTTGTTGTTGCTTAAGACCACACCAAAGTAATGTACCATGTAACGATTTTTGTTTTATGGTTTTATACAAACACAAAAGCAGCTAAGTATAATATTTTTGTAATTCTTTGCGTAAACACTAAAAAATTTAAGTAGTAGCCAATGTTGTTGCTGCTTTCACATATATTGATAAGACAATATGTGCCGTTAGAGTGTGATCCATCGCTACCAAACTTAGAAAGGTGTGAATGTTTACCATTAAATCAATGCCCACACCATTTTCGATTGAGCTGAGTGAGTGAGCCCCGAGACAAGGTAGGAACACTAATTTTTCCTGAATGAGAGGCTGAGTTTACAAACTTGTTCTTATCTGGAATAATAAATCGAAAATTTGAATTCTTGGTTGGGTCCTCAGGAGCACGACATTGAAAGAAAAGTATCGATGCAGTACGCGCTTGTCGAATGTCGAAGCTAAAATAATAGCTTTTCATCAGCACTACTCCATATAAACTCATCTCCACCGTCCTCGCACGATATGAGGTTTTTTGGAGAGGTATTTTCTAATTTTAGGAACCTTCAAACTTGCTTGGTATACGACTTTTTGATCTCAAGAGTATGTGGGAAGAAAATATTGTATTGCTATTTACACGTGCAAAAGAGCCATAGGCGCTGGTGGCGCTGAGCAAGGCCACACACATGAATCTGATCTGTATAAGCGGTGCGCTAAGTCGGGGACAGCTGCTTTAGAGGATATCGTTATTTTCAGCGACAGCCAAGTGGCCATGAACTGACGCTCAGCTGTCGTCGATCTCTTCAAGAGTTGGCCCAAGAGAATCGTGTGAGCCTCACATGGGTCCCGGGACATAGGGACATTGAGGTAAACTGTAAGGCATATGAACTTGCCAAGCAGGGCACGACCAAGCAGGTTCTTCGGGATAAAGAGCGCTTAGGTATGACGTTTGTCACATGCAAACTAATGCTGAAGGAGCACACACTCCGTCAAGCCAACGAAAGATGAATTCAATCCCCAGGGTGCCGGATATCCAAACAAACCTGACCAAAATGGGATCTTAAAAGATCTAGACATATTTACGCCCTATAGGAGGGAAATCTCCATATTGATAGGCTTTGTTGAAAGACACGCAGCAAGGCTAGAAGTGCTCTACAAAAGATTGTGTAGGAGGAGCGAACGGTAGAGCACCTCATCTGCAAGCGACGCTAGAATGCGCTTTTCGGGGGTTATCTTCCTGGATAACCTACCCCAGGTCGCGGAGCTAGACATAAAATACTTTATCGCCCTCATCAAGTCATTGAGCGGTTCGAGGAGGAGTAACGGTGTCGCTTTAGGAGTGTCAGTCCCGGGATAAACGACTTTATTGCCTTCATCAAGTCATCGAGTGGTTCGAGGAGGAGTAACGGTGTCGCTTTAAGACTACCAGTCTCGGAATTCCGCTATATGGAAAGTCCTGACACCCCAGGGATTTTCCATGTGGCTGAGTCCCGAGACTGACTTACCTAGTGTTGGTGGTATCACAACGGGCCATTCAAATTGGCCTTAGAGTGCCTCTTCGGCAGCCATTTCAACCTACCTACCATCCTCAGTATTTATTTTGGGATGCCGGCTTAGAAGAATTGGGCTAACCAAAAAACAAAAACCACCTTCTAGCTCCTAACGACGAACTGGGTAGTTTTCGACGGCGAGCATTCCTTGACTGAACTGCGACTTACAAACACACACTTCGAAAACGTTTCCAGTTTACTCTTTTTACACTTGCCAAAAAATAAAAACAACAAAAAAAAACTGACAATAAAAATCTCAACTTTGTTGCTTGTCTGAAAACTTTGTTGAGGAATTTACGCGCAGTTAAACGCAACTAAAAGAAGAAGTGAACGGCAGCTACAAGTGTTGGTCAAAAGGTTACCAGCAAGCCAAAGAAAAATTCCTAGAAAATGTTGGCTGTGCGAAAGTTACAAACAACAAAAACCAAAAGAACAAAATGCCAGGATGGATTGCAACCAAAAATAGTTAACCTGTTGCATCCTTGTCGAGAGCTGTTGGCCACATGCTGTATGTGGTATGCACGCATGAATATGGCAGCTGTGCTGTGGTGTTGGTGTTGTTGTTTTCGTTGTCGTTGTCGTGTGGCATGCAACATACAACACTAATAAATACTGACGCATTGCAAACGCACTTTTGTAAAATATCTACATACAGCAACAAAGCAGCAATCGCGATTGACTTATTGCCACAGTGATGAGGGGTAAGGTAAATGGTAAGACAAAGCAGGTACGAGATGAATTTGCCTGTTTTATTGCATACGAAAACATTAAGTTGTATGATTAATGAGTTGCCTCATTAATTTTACGATGCAACCAAAATCAATGTGGCACGCAGTTTTTGTAAATTTTAAATTTATTTTATTCTTGATTTTTATACCCAGTTGTTAGAAATTGTTTCTGGAAATAAGAAGAAAACGCAGCTGAAATGAAATATTTGTGTGTGTCTAGACCATTATATTGGGAATAGCTAAAGCAATATGGCTTATATTTGGCATTAGAATGTTGCCACTACGAGCTGTTTGTAGGGTTGCCACATGTCTCAGTTTTTTTTTAAATATTGAGCAAGATATGCCAATATTGGTCTCAAATGCAAGGTATTTTCGGTCATATAGCAACGAAGATATTTTTAAGTAGGGTTGCCACCTAACCGCATTTTATATATTCCTTTGTATATCGAGCAATATCTCGGCAACGGCTGAAACGATTTGAATCAATTTTGGCATATAGATAATATGCTTATACATACTTGGGTGTTGCAACTTCCAGTGGTCAACAAAGTTGCCACCTATATACACTTTTTTTTAATATTGAGCAATATATGCCAACGAAGAAATTGGCACCTAGGGTTGCCATCTAGCCCCTTTTTATTTATTCCTTCGCATGTATATCTATATATCGACTAGCTGACCCGGCAGACGTTGTCCTGCCACAAATTTATTTCCCTGTCTGTTTCTCTAACCCGATCCCTATATCTATTTAAACCATATCCCTATCTCCTTCATATAGGAGAAACCACGCCAAAATTTCAGTGGTCTAACCTAAATACTTCTACAGATATGGACTATGAAGTATTTTATTCGTATGGGAGGTGCCACGCCCCCTTTATCGTTAACTCGAGTTTTTTGGGAGGTATTAGGGATCGATCACATATAAACCCTCACCAAATTTCAGTGGTCTAACATAAATACTTGCAGAGATATGGGCTATGAAATGTTTCCTTCATATAGGAGAAACCACGGCCCCTTTTTCCTTATCCCCAGTTTTTTCTGGAGGTGTCCGGGATTGATCTTATATAACTCCTCACAAAATTTCAGTGGTCTAACCTAAATACTTCTAGAGATATGGACTATGAAGTATTTTATTCGTATGGGAGGTGCCACGCCCCCTTTATCGTTAACTCGAGTTTTTTGGGAGGTATTAGGGATCGATCACATATAAACCCTCACCAAATTTCAGTGGTCTAACATAAATACTTGCAGAGATATGGGCTATGAAATGTTTCCTTCGTATGGGAGGTGCCACGCCCCCTTTTTCTTTATCTCCAGTTTTTTTGGAGATGATGGGATTAATCTTATTTAACTCCTCAAGAAATTTCAGTGGTCTAACCTAAACACTTCCCGAGATATGGACTATGAAGTATATCATTCGTATGGGAGGTGCCACGCCCCCTTTTTCGTTACCCTAGTTTTTTTGGAGGTGGTAGGGATCGACCTCATCTAACCTCTAACCACGTTTCAGTGGTCTAACATAAGTACTTTCAGAGATATGGACTATAAAGTATTTCATTCGTCTGACATGTGCCACGCCCCCTTTTTCGTTATCCCCAGTTTTTTTTTGGAGGTGGTGGGGAACGATCTCATATAACCCCTTACCAAATTTCAGTGGTCTAACATGAATACTTCCAGAGATATCGACTATGAAATATTTCATTTGTATGGGAGGTGCCACGCCCCCGTTTTCGTTATCCCCAGCTTTTTTGGAGATGGTAGGGGTCGATCTCATATAATCCCTTAACAAATTTCAGTGGTCTAACATGAATACTTCCAGAGATATCGACTATGAAGTATTTCATTCGTATGGGAGGTGCCACGCCCCCTTTTTGGTTAACACCCAGTTTTATGAGTGAGAATGGTGTTGTTATCCTATAGGTCTGTACCGATTTCCAGGTCCCTACCTTAAACCCATTTAGAGATATTCACCTTGAAGAAAAATGTTTATATGGGAGGTGCCACGCCCCCCTAATATTTTGTTCTGATTTTATAACATGACCTGCGCGTGGTAATAACAAACAAACCCCCTAAAGGAAGTATATGATTTGGTTCAGCCGTTTTCGAGCTTTAGCGTAACGACTGAACACCATTTCATTTTTATATATATAGATTGTATGGGAGGTACCACGCCCCCTTTTTCGATAACCCCAAGTTTTATGGGTGAGAATGGTGTTGTTATCCTATAGCTCTATACCAATTTTCATGTTCCTACCTTAAACACTTTTGAAGATATTCACCTTGAAAAATTAAGTTTGTATGGGAGGTGCCACGCCCCCTTTTCCGATTACCCCTTCTTTTATGTGTAAGAAGGCTTTTGATACCATATAGGTCTATACCAATTTTCAGGTCCCTACCTTGAAACCTTTCACAGATATTCTGCTTAAAAAATTTAGTTTGTATGGGAGGTACCACGCCCCCTAAAACCTCCGGTTTTATAGGTGAGAGTGGTGCTGTTATCCTGTAGCTCTGTACCAATTTTCATGTTCCTACCTTAAACACTTTTGAAGATATTCAACTTGAAAAATTCAGTTTGTATGGGAGGTGCCACGCCCCCTTAATATTTTGTTCTGATTTTAAGACATGACCTGCGCGTGGTAATAACAAACAAATCCCCCAAAGGAAGTATTTCATTTGGTTCAGCCGTTTTCGAGTTTTAGCGTTACAATTATACACCATTTCATTTTTATATATATAGATTTGAATCAAATTTGGCATATCTCTATCCTAAGAATTCACACTTGAGTGTTGTCACTTCCGGCGGTTTACAGAGTTGTCACATATATAAACTTTTTTTTTTAATATTGAGCAAGATGTGACAATATGGGTATCAAATAAAAGGAATTTTCGGCCGTATATCAATGCAGATATTGGCACCTAGGTTTGCCACCCAGGCCCATTTTATTTATTCCTTCGCATGTTTATCGACCAATATCGCGCAGACGACTGAAACGGTTTGAATCAAATTTGGCATATACTTAGATAATATACTTATCATGCTGGGTAGCCACCTATTTTTTTATTCCCTCGCATATCTCGGTAGCTTGTTGATCTTGGGTCAGAGGTGCCACCTATCTATTTTTTTTACAAAAAAAAAAAAAAAATTTGCCGTTTATAGTTTAAAAATTTTTTTCTCTTGATTACCTAAATATGCATACAGAGTTTCAACTTCTTTTTGTTTCGATTTTTTTTGATTTTTTTTGAAAGATTTTTGAAGTCATTGAATTTTGTGTGCGGCATAGCTCACCGGTAGAGCAGTCGGCTGTCATTCAGAGCGCTTCGGCTTGGGTCCTTGCTTTATTTTAAAAACTTTTTGGTTTTAAACAAGGTACGAAACCGATTAAAGTAACGTTCCGGTTTCGGCTTTGTAACGTGTTTTGGCTTCGGTTCCGGTTTCGTTCCTCAACATTTCTTTTGGTTTTGTAACTTGTTTCGGTTTTGGTTCCGGTTTCGTTCCTCAACATTTATTTTGGTTTTGTAACGTGATTCGGTTTCGGTTCCGGTTTCGTTCCTCAACATTTTTTTCGGTTTCGGTTACGATTTCGTTCCTCAACATTTATTTCGGTTTTGGTTCCGGTTTCGTTCCTCAACATTTATTTTGGTTTTGTAACGTGATTCGGTTTCGGTTCCGGTTTCGTTCCTCAACATTTATTTCGGTTTCGGTTACGATTTCGTTCCTCAACATTTATTTCGGTTTTGGTTCCGGTTTCGTTCCTCAACATTT
The DNA here is from genome assembly GCA_964058755.1 of Campiglossa producta. Classification (NCBI taxonomy): domain Eukaryota; kingdom Metazoa; phylum Arthropoda; class Insecta; order Diptera; family Tephritidae; genus Campiglossa; species Campiglossa producta. Next base: position 158,379,847 of record CAXKVI010000001.1, read on the forward strand.
ATTTTGGTTTTGTAACGTGATTCGGTTTCGGTTCCGGTTTCGTTCCTCAACATTTATTTCGGTTTCGGTTACGATTTCGTTCCTCAACATTTATTTTGGTTTTGTAACGTGATTCGGTTTCGGTTCCGGTTTCGTTCCTCAACATTTATTTCGGTTTCGGTTACGATTTCGTTCCTCAACATTTATTTCGGTTTCGGTTACGGTTTTGCATCGTGTTTCGGTTTCGGTTCCGGTTCCGGTTTCATTCCTCAACATTTATTTCGGTTTTGTAACGTGTTTCGGTTTCGGTTCCAGTTTCGTTCCCCATTATTTATTTTCGATTTCGGTTACGGTTTTATAACGTGTTTCGGTTTCGGTTCCGGTTTCGTTCCCAAATATTTATTTCGGATTTGTAACGTGTTTCGGTTTCGTTCCTCAACATTTATTTCGGTTTCGGTTACGGTTTTGTAACGTGTTTCGGTTACGGTTTCGTTCCGGTTTCGGTTTCGGTTTCCAAACAAAAACACGAACACAGAAAAATTGTACTTCAAAAAACTCAAGTACCTACATATGGAGCTTCAAAAAGGTCTAACTTCTCATAAATTGTTTTTTCGGATCTCGTAAATTTTTCTTTCAGAATTTTGATACTGATGTCAAAAAGTGTATTTTTTAACCTTGCTCGACAATCTTCCATGAACATTTTTCAGGGTACTTTTTTATAAAGGAAAATACCTATGTGCCTACTAAAAGCAGTAAGACACTAAAAAAAATTAAAACTGTTTGGAACCAGTTCCGGCCTTTGAAACGATTTGGGTTACGTTCTTTTTCAAATCATAACAACAGTTCCGGTTTCGGTTTCGGGTTTGAAAAATTAATCGGTTTTAATCCGTTATAGATACGGTTTCGGTCAGTCTTTGGTTTAAAATTAAAACTTTTATTTTTGCAAGCTTATGTGGGAGTGGAGTGGAGGATGGCTTCATCTTCCCTCTTTCTTATTAGCTGGAGTCCAAGTCTTTTAGCTTTAACTATATGGGTTTGCGCCTTATATCATAGATCACAACTAGGTATAAAATCTGCTGTTTTGCCTCCAATTTACACTTCCTTTCTAGCTTAGCAATGACAGCTTGTTGGTCCATCTTGCAAATTAATTTTCTGCAAGACAACCCAAACTGACAGTCGGAAAATATAAATCGATCATATTTATGGACGCTGTGCAGTGCAGCATCAGACTTCAACTTATTGACTTCGGTGAGCTTTAATCAGTAAGCAATCTGCATGTGCGTATGATAATTGTTGAAGCATCATCTTTTAAGGTTTCCTCTTTTTCTCTCTCACTGCCAAAGTCACCTCTGTGGGGTAAGCGCTGGTAATTTGGCTGTCTACTTTTCATACTCATTTTGTTAGATCTCATTTAACCTTCTTCGTCTGCCTTTATTTGCCTGTGGTACTTAACTGTCATGAGTTATTGTTGTTGCAATTAATTGAACTATTTATGGGATTTTTTGTTAAGCTGATCTTCAGTGTGTAATCTTTGGTGATGACAAGCTATGATATTTGTGGAGATCACATTTAAGTGAAACAAATAAGACAGTATGAGAACAGATAATGTCGTTATGATCATTCCGAAGATCTTCATCAAGCTCTTCCTAGGAAACGAGCAGTTTCAAAAGGGTTGGACTAGGACAAAAACGGTGTTGGAAGAGTAGGTTTTTGTATTGCCGGTTCTCCGAGAACGGTACCAGAACTTGTGCTGTACCCATCGTGCCGAAACGACTAGGGCCGTTTTATTATATCGACCCGGCCAAGAGCAATACACTCGGGGTGACCCTGTCTGACATTTAGACAGGGCTACACCTCCTTACAACAACAACAACAGTAGGTTCAATTGAACAGTTAAAGAGATGCAAGTATCATGCGGGGCATGCGTTTGAAATGTTGTTGTTTAGTCTGGATAAGTAAGAGTTTAACCTGTTACAGTATCCATACTGAAGTTGGGCCAGAGTGACTCTAGTCTCCCTTCGTAATATGCGTTCTTCTTCAGTTATTTCGGGTAGATGACTATTTAGAAAGGGGTTCAAAGGTCCAGGTATCTACCGACTCAGTGTGGATGACGGTTGGAGCACGCTTATGGTTCCGCAGATCAAACGGTAACGTAATGTGATGCCGGATCTCACCAAAGTGCTTGCGGCGGTGTCGTCTTTTGCTTCTAGGTGGCGGATCTACGTCAAAAGATGGCCTGTGACAGTTCGGAAGGAACTGCCTGCTCAACATTTCCGCCTGCTCTCTAACATTGAGCAATTTAGCCTCTTGATGTAGATGAGACTCAGAAGACACGAGGAGACATTCAGTAGCAGTTCTGATTGCGGTATTTCGGCAGACTTGTAATCTCGTCCAATGGGTGTTATGTACATTTGGCGACCAAATGGGCGCAGCGTAGTCAAAGACCGATCGGCCGATGGCCTTATATCTAGTCAACAACGTTTCTTTATCTTTTCCCCAAGTACTGCCGCCGAGTGACTTGGGGATCTTGCTGCGACCTCGTATCTATGAGACCATTGTAGACACATGTCCTGCAAATGAGAAAGAGTTGTTCTGTGTCAGCCCCAATAACTTTGGTAGCTTAACGCCATCAACGTAAATGTCTACCTCATTTCTCATTTGCTGCATCCATGTCATAAAGAGTGTCGTCGTGGATTTAGTCGGTGATATTGTCAGATTTCGCTCGGTGAAAAACCTGGTCGCAGAGGTAACTTTTGGTTTTCTTATAGAGTTCGTCAGTATGGGGGCCCTTCCCCGTAGCCATTATCGTACAGTCGTCGGCATAAGACAGGATGAAGACCTGCGGTTTGGGGTTTAGAATATGCCCGAGGTAGGTATGCCGGTCGTAAGAGGCGACTACCGCAAGTGAGTACCGGAAAGTACCGGATTCATCCGGCAAAGGTCTTTTAACACCCGTACAACTCCCGTCTGGTCTGCTACGTAACTTTTTATAAGTGGATTTACCGACTAGGCAGGGCAAAGTATGGCTACAACAACAACAACATGGTGACACTCTCCGGTGGAGGGGGCATCTTCGATAAAAATAAGTTTAACAGTTTCGGGGATAGGACATCACCCTGTGGCACGCCCTATCTAATACTTCTAGATTTGGATTTTGAGTTCCTATATTGGAGCACCATGGACTCCTTTAGGGTCTTTCTTGACCATGTCCCCAAAAGTGATGTCCACTTTACCCTTGCGTTTTGTTGGATTTGACAGAGCTTTCACCGTAGTCCAAAGTTAGCCAACGCCGTCTGAGGGGTTGCATGAGTCTAGATGTTGTTTCCACTTGGCCAGTATGGGTTAATCGACCGTCCTACGAATTTCCGAGTTGAGATCCCTTATGCGGGGATCTGCGCAATTGAGACTTCGCCTCTTCCTCTAGCCATGGTCGGTGTCATGGGAACATTTCGGGGTCTATCAGCAATTCCGAGGGAGCTTCCCGCTGGGAATGATTCCGGAGAGTCGATAGATAATTAATCGACTTTATAAATTAATTCGATAAAATATCTATCGACTTTCACAAATTATTCCCAACGGGAAGCTACGTCGGAATTGCTGATAGACCCCTTTGTTCGACTCCAATTTTGATGTTGTAGTAGACAACGCTATCCCAGGAATCCAATAGGTATGTGCTTGAGAATGCAAAACCGGCTGAATAAGACATTTCTTCTTTAAATACTTTACAAATAAATCATTGTGCAACTCGATTCATCAGTTACCCTACTTTTTTTTCTCGTTACTTTTCAAACATATACTCGCGCACATATTTTATTTATTTGCATGCTCAGCCGTCTCTTGATCTTGCTGACCCAATCGATCATATCACTTGTGCCGCTTTACCATGGCGCCTTTTATGAGCTTAATTGTGTTAGTTTCTTGCTGTAGGCAATTATGTCTCTGCGGTGTATTTGTCAATTTTATTTATTAAAATGTTGACATTGGTCATTAATTAATTATCACAACAATATCATTAACTTTATTCCTAAGTGATGTCGTTAGTTAAGTATCTCTGGTTGATATACTCTTAAAGAATGTATAGATCAGAGAACTGCAATGAGTAACATTTTCATTAACTTTGCGACTCACCATAGGAAGGGTCTTGGTGTGTATGCAGCACACGAGCGCGAAGCACTAATATACACCAATACACATATTCATAGTCATACGAAGCAGTTGGTGCTAAACTAACTCGTTGAGCCATGTGTTAAGCGTAATGATTTGTGTCATTTTGGTTGTTTGCATGTACAAATATAAAAACATACTTGCGTATACCTATGACGAAATAGGGAAGCCAAATAACAAAGCACACATTTGCATTTTTCTATGGCTTATGACTAGGTGCACAAATGTTATTTTGTACTAAAGCCGATCTCTGGCATGCTTGTATATATGTCTGCTTAAAAAACATGAAAGAAGGAGATTCTAAACTCAGTTTCAGATTTTTTAACATTCAGTTGGTAGTTAATACATAAAATCGAGAAGTTCCACGCTTTTTGCTGACCATTGTTGGCTGTAAGTTTTTTTTTAAACTTGGCCTAAATTTAAGCTAGCATTTGTTAGTTTCCTTATGCAGACTGCACAATGAGTATATCGGTCAGCTATTTAATTTTTACGATATAGACTGTTAACAATTTAAGGGGTTTTTATACATATAAATCCAAAGTAAGAAGATATAGAATCCACATGAACATACATATTTAGATGTAATGATATGTATTTGTATTAGGGTGATTCATTGATGCGAAGTAACTTTTTTTGTGCTCAAGCATATTTTTTTTTTGTGTTGGTGGGAGGAGGAAATGCTTTATGCACTAACCGGATTTAAGCTCTCGTTACTAGATGCCCTAGGGACTCTCCGAGTGTGGGACTCCCAGCTTATCATGAATTCAACCTCACTAAAACCTAACCTCCCACGGCCCGCACATTCTTCCCTACCTGGAACAGCGCGTAGCATTACTTCAGGTAAGAAAGCGCGTTACTTGAGCCCTGTGGCTACTTCACGCTAACTGGCTAGACAACTGTATTCCCATTTCGCGAAGAGAACGTTCCTCGCATATCGCTTGACTATATCCCATCTAGCATTCTCGCAGATCATCTTATGGATGACACTACCCGGGAAAGGTCGCCAATTGTCTTTCCACCCGCCTTCGTTCTTTAGAAAATCGCTCGCATTCAAAGAAGGTATATCGTATGTCGTCTATGGCTTCACAGTAGACGCAGTTCGGGAATTGAACCCTGCCCATCCTGTGGAGACACTCGCGTCCGATACCATGTCCGGTTAAAAGTTGGGTCAGGTAGAAGCCGACCGACCTCTCCATAAGGCCGCTTCAGTTCGTAGATTGAGGCGGAGGCAAGCAGCATTCTTATCCGCCTGTATTTGCAATTGTTTTCACATCCATCTCGCAGGAGCTTCTGAGAAGGTCAGCTGGTTGTCCTACTTCACCTCCGCGGCGCGTGTCTGTCTGTTCATCCCCAACAGTCATGTCCATAGTTGGGGGAATCATTCTCTTCGTCATGATCGCGATCTCTGTCTTCGCTGTAGACCAGGGATAGCCAGCGCTTTTAACCTACTGAGCGCTACAACAACAACGTCATACTTTCTACAACAACATCGCTCCTGGATTAAAAAAAATTACTCGAAAGAATTATTACTAAGCTAAGACAAAAAAAAAAACAGTCGCCGAAACTAGTATGCATCGCAATTAAAATATAAAAAAAAATACAACTGAACGTATGTATGTGCGTACATATGTAGCTATATGCGTATGTACCTATGAATGCGTGTGTGTCCCGTTATACGTTCACAGAGAAGCGCGACCAGCCAGCGTGAAATGAACGGTACTCCAAGAATAATATTGCAATGATTTTTTGTATTTTTTTGCGAATTTGGTTTGTTGTTGTGAGTCACAAAGAGCAAGATGTTGTTGTAGTAGAGCGGCAGTAAGCAGACTGAGACACTACGCGGCGATGGCTGCTGTTGCAGGCCGTGATCGTTCATCCACCTGTCTACACTGCGCATGACTTGGTTGAGTTTAAGATGTGCCAGGTCACAGTTTCGCGCTATTATCACAGCAGCAACGTCGTTTGCAAAAGCTACTAGGAAAGTGCTTTCTGGCATCTGCAGACGAAGAAGACGTAGCATTCCAAAGGTAAGGTCCTAGCATCGGCTCTTGTGCTGCTCCTCCTGTAAGATTCAGCTTTCTTTGGCCTTGCGTCGTTTCGTAAATTAGCTCTTTCCGGTCTGCCTCTATAACTTCTGCTATGTCGTCTATTGTGGAGTGCCCTTCCCGATAGACATGCTGCCGATGGTTGAGTCTCCCCCATCGTCTATGGCTGGCGTTAGGCGCTACTTTATAAGGCTCTCCATCCCGCTGTGTCGAGCATACACAAAGGACGAAAAGATGATGGAGAGTTTGGGTCCCCTTTACTCTACGGGATAAGGACAAGCCGTGCTGTCTTCCATCTGGGGGGAAAATTCTTGCTCCAAGACATTTGATGTACATGTGTAACAAAAGCTCTGGACATCTGCTAGCAGTTAACCTGATTGCCTCCACGGGTGTTCCATCGGGCCCTGCGGCCTTCTGAGGCTTCATACTGCGCAGGGCCGTTTTGAGCTCTTCTTCATTGAAAGGTACCCTGTGAGGGTCTTTGCATGCTACATGTTCCTCTTCTCTGGTAGGTTGGGCCAGGAGTAGAGCATCTACGATTTTTTTTATATCGTCTTAGTCCATAGTCTGGTTTGGTGTACGGAGTTTCTTCATAACTATTTTTTTCCCCGTGTCCCTTCAAGCATATCCTATATATATGCATATACGTATGTATATCCGGACTATCTCGGGAACCGCTGGGCCGATTTGGATGAAATTTTGAATATAGATAGTATGATTGATTCTAAGACTATGCATTCGGGTGTTGCCACTTGGGGCGGTTTACAGGGTTGCCACCTATCTCAATTTTTTTGAATTTATGGAGCAAGATATGCCAATATGGGTATCAAATGAAAGGTATTTTCGGCGACCAGGGTTACCATTTTACCGCTTGTATTTGTATATTTTGGATTACGATTATTTTAGGATCGTTTTGGGATAATTTAGGGAAAATTTTAGGGCTATTTTGCTACCATTTTGAGTTCAATTTTGGTATTCTGGGATAGTTTTAGGGTAATTTTCGGAACATTTGTTGATGATTTAAGGGTGTTTTGGGGTCATTTAGGGATCATTTTGGGATTACTTTGGGATCATTTTGAAATAATTTTCGGATCATTTTGGGGATCATTTTATATTCACTTTGGGATAATTTTGGGGGTCATTTTGGGATAATTTTTGGCCCATCTAAAAAAACCTAGATAAATAAAATGAAATAGAGCAAGAAAAAATAGAGAACAAAATAAAAAAAAAATGAATCAAAAAAAAAAAATAAAAAAAAAATAAAATTAAAATTAATAGAGCAAAAAAGAACAAAAAATCAAAATAAAAAAAATTTAAAAAAATTTATAAATTAAAAACAAAATCAAATAAAATAGGTAAAAAAAATTTAAATGATGTAAAAAAACAAAAAAAAAAATAATAAAATAAAAAAAAGAGCTAAAAATTACTGAGCTTTTTTGCAGATTAAAATCATTACTTGAGTACCTAAGGAAGCTTAAATTTAATACGATTTTTCCGCACACTGGCTCGTTCGACAATTTTCTATTGTTTAAGTGTCCACTTTATAGAGAATAAAATAAAAAAAAATGAATCAAAAAAATAAAATCGAATAAAAAAAAAAAATAAAATTAAAATTATTAGAGCAAAAAAACAAAAAATTTAAATAAAAAAAAATTAAAAAAAATTCATAAATTAAAAACAAAATCAAATGAAATATGTAAAAAAAATTAAAATGTAAAAAAAAACAAAAAAAAAAAAATAAAGTAAAATAAAATACAAGAGCAAAAATTACTGAGCTTTTTTGCAGATTAAAATCATTACTTGAGTACCTAAAGAAGCTAACATTTTTTTAAAAAAAGTATCACTCTAATGTGCATTCAATACGATTTTTCCGCACACTGGCTCGTTCGACAATTTTCTATTGTTTAAGTGTCCACTTTATAGATACCGGTTTCTGCTGTTTTTTTTTTGGTATAGATGTGGCTTCCTTGTTTTTCTTCATGGCCTGCTTTGCTTGTCAACAGATTAATTAATTTAACAAAGCTTTCACTAAATATTTGCAGATTAAGTTATAAAAATGTACCAAAACTGGAATACAAAAACTATCGAAAAGTTGCTGGGAGCAAAAACTATGTTTAACATGTAGAGATTTAATGATCATGTTAAACTTTTAGTTTTTTGAAGGGGATGCTCTTAAAACTTAATATAGCTTTAGGTATATGTATAACCTATATGGCTTTACTTTTCAATAAGTCAACTTGTTATCATGTGATGTCAGGTATGTATATTTTGTGGGTGTAAAACTTACATTGTGAATATTCAAATTTCTGTTATTTAAGCTGGTACTTCCATCAATTAAATCCTATGCAAAATGGCAGCCCGATTGTTGTATGCAGCATCAAGCAATTATCTAGTTATGCAACGTAACAAAACAATAAATCACAGCATCACATCATTCGCAAGTGATCGATCGCATTGAATCGCATGATACAGCCATAAACATAAACGTGTAAAACGATATGACGATAAAAATACTTATAAAATAACAATTAATTGTTACTTGCAATAATTGCACATTTGCATAATGATTGCAAGCTTTGTGTAGCATTTAAATAGTTGCAATAAATACATACATACATACATTCATACCTAAACATAAATCTATAAAGGTAGCTTTTTATCTACAAATTCAAGTAATTTACCAAGCGCATGATGCATATCTTCCCAAGTGACTAACTCGCAACTTTTAAGTATGTAAATTTTTTTGAATTATATATTAAAATGTTGTTAAATAATATATGTATGTATATATAAATATATATAAACAGTAGTGATCACACAAATGATGCAATCTTTATTGGCACCCGAGTTCGTCTACAGCGGAAAGGGGAGGCCCCGACGCAGGTGGAAAAATCAGAAAAGGATTAATGAATTGCTTTCAATACACAACAACCAATATGGGATAGGTGAATTAGCGTCAATATATGGGATAAAATTCCTCAAGCGGACCACCTAAAAATTCCATCGCTTCGATTTGAATGAAATTTGGTGAAAGTGGTCGGCTGTGTAAAAAAAAATATAACTAAAGGTCGCGTATAAATATGGGATGGTTATCGAGATATACCGGTTTGAATTCGCAATTTTGTTTGTGTAAGCCTTTTTTCGTTAAATTGGAAGTCATGTAATTGACGTGCTAATTTAAAAAAAAAAATTTAAAAAAAAAAATTTTAGTAGATAAAAAATTTTGTAAAATTTTTTTTTTAATTTTTTTCAAATTTGGCCATTTTTAATATTTTTTTTTATATCCAGCGTATTAGTAATAGTAAAAGGGTATATTAATTTTGTCCACATAACGTTACTATATAACGGCACAAAATAATCGAGATAGATATAGAGTTCCTTATATGAAAGTTCTTAGGGGACATTCCACCCAAAAGAGGAAAAGTACCTATCTAAGCTGGAGTTAAATGGTGGGCGGCGAGTAGTTTATGGTTATAGTTGTTGTGATATTATATGGCTGAGGGAGTTTGCCGGGGTTGCCGGTTCGAATCCCACCTCAATCAAAGCCTTTTTAATTTTATTTATTTTATTTATCCATATTTTTATATTCCATAAAGTCTCATGGACTGTGTTTGGTTCTTTTTAATTATTGGTATGTACCATCAAGTCTAGTGGGCTGCGTTTTGGTAGTGACACTCTGTATGTATTAATTGGAACGAGCACTTTGGCTCTGAGAATGCATCGTTGGCTATTCTCACTTCCTTAGAAAACCCCTCAAAATTGTTGGTGGTGAGCACTTGGGCTCTGAGGCATTGACGGCTATTGGCTTACCCCATTTTGCTTGTGAAAAACCACGTTTTGTGACTGCGACTATAAGCTATGTATTCCGAATATTCCATAAATTATCTGCGAATTACATTTTATGGGAGCAATTTCTGAAAATTCGACTGGTCATAACTTTTAAACTGATTACGGAAGAGTCATGAAATTTGGCACTACCATTATATGGTGTACGAGTATACCTGACCCGACCACGCCCACTTTCGGTATGGAAAATTTCGAAAATCACATAAATTGACATAATTCGGTAAAGTAAATATGTAGCTAAAATAATATAATTTGGTAGGTAAATCCTCCTGGTCGTTCTTTTGTGATTTTCTTCTAATTTCTAAGAGGAGGGGGGGGGAGCCTTTTTGAAAATTCGCCTGGTCATAACTTTATGTTAGCAGGTTTCATGGTGGTATAGGAAATATTCCTAATGAAAATGGTGGAAATCGATGGGTTTTTAATGTTCGGTTTACCCGAACTTAGACTTCCTTACTTGTTTAGTTTTAATTTAAAGCTTGATCTTTTGCCTTTAAGATGATACATTTTTAATTGACTTCGTCAATTTCTTTAATGAATTTTTGTCTTAAACCCCATATATCGTCGCTCTCAACGAAGACTAGCACGGTTCGTTGTTTGCGTGGAAAACTAAGACACTTCGTTGTTCGCGTGGAAGACTAACACGCTTAAGTTTTCTGCGTGGAAAACTAGCATAGGTCGCATAGAACTGAATCGAGTTAGTCTTCCACGCTAACTGAACCGTGCTAGTCTTCGTTGGGAGCGACGATATGTAGATAAAGACCTCCGGTCACCACATTCTGATTTGAGACGAACAGCGACAACTTTCGTTCGTTCTTTATCAAAAAAATTTAATTGACACGGGAATACGAAAAGCCGTTTTTCTACTCAGCAGACGATATTTAAATAAACCCTTTTAAAAAAGTTATAACTTTAGCACTTTGATAAAAAAGTTACTCATACGCCATGTAGTACCACCATCCTTTTGGGTACCGTTCGGGATTAATTTTGGGCTTTATAAGCCTCCTTTTGGGTCTCGTGTTTTGGATCATTTTGGAACTTTTTCAGAATCACTCCGGGCTTTCTTCAAGATCATTGAGGGACATTTGCGAGATATTTTCGGAACGAATACAAGATCATTTAAAAATGATTTTCAATATCTTTTCAAAAATTTGTCTGGATCATTTCGGGATTGTTTTAGGATTGTTTGAAAAAGCAGTAAAAAGGCTTTTAAAGTTTTAAGTGACAATGTCAGAAAAACACTTGGAGGTTTTAGCTACCATTGCAAAGGAACGATTCTGTTTTGAAAATTTATTTCTCAGGACTTTTGTATGTTACCCATCCCGGAACTGACTTGAAACATTGAAACACAATATTGTATACCATTTTTTATTTTTACACGAATATCTTCTTCACACATTTATACCTATGCATCTGTGCATGTATCACGACTTGCATCTAAAATTTAAATGAATGCTGGTAAATCGCTGTAATTAAAATTGTTAACAAAATTGTAATCGTTTGGTTGCGGGCGGTTTGCTGTTATCTGAAGAAAATTTTTAGTATTTTCAGATTAGCTAAAATAATTAAAACATTTTAT
>CAXKVI010000001.1:158393872-158426372 GCA_964058755.1 Campiglossa producta
ACCAATAATAACAACTAAATTATAATAAAGCCGGGACACGGGCAAAGAATGTACCATCAATAAGCTAAGGCTTGGCTGATGCGTGCAACAAAAATCCTAAGCCAAACTTAATAGCAACAGAATGTCGCTTTGGGTATGTGCTTTAGGTAAGAAATAACATTGTTAAATAAAATAACAACAAAAAAATGTGCGAGAATATAGTTGCAATTTGCCTGCAGGCACTCTAAGCAGGGTTTGGTGTAATGATTACACACTGCGGTTTTTAGAAAATTCCTAATCTCCTTGGTTCGATGACCAGTAAAAGGGTGATACTGAAATTTCTAAAAGCAACAATACAAAGCGGTTTGACAAGATCCTTCAACAAGATCGAAATTGCAATCATCGTAGTTGGTATTGTATGTAGCATTTTTCAACTTGTTTTCGCCAAAAAAACTCAGAAGAATAATTTGATAAAAATTATTCGACAGGTCAAAAGTCCACAAACATTTTCAAAGTTCAGAATATAATGACCAATAATAACAACTAAATTATAATAAAGCCGGGACACGGGCAAAGAATGTACCATCAATAAGCTAAGGCTTGGCTGATGCGTGCAACAAAAATCCTAAGCCAAACTTAATAGCAACAGAATGTCGCTTTGGGTATGTGCTTTAGGTAAGAAATAACATTGTTAAATAAAATAACAACAAAAAAATGTGCGAGAATATAGTTGCAATTTGCCTGCAGGCACTCTAAGCAGGGTTTGGTGTAATGATTACACACTGCGGTTTTTAGAAAATTCCTAATCTCCTTGGTTCGATGACCAGTAAAAGGGTGATACTGAAATTTCTAAAAGCAACAATACAAAGCGGTTTGACAAGATCCTTCAACAAGATCGAAATTGCAATCATCGTAGTTGGTATTGTATGTAGCATTTTTCAACTTGTTTTCGCCAAAAAAACTCAGAAGAATAATTTGATAAAAATTATTCGACAGGTCAAAAGTCCACAAACATTTTCAAAGTTCAGAATATAATGACCAATAATAACAACTAAATTATAATAAAGCCGGGACACGGGCAAAGAATGTACCATCAATAAGCTAAGGCTTGGCTGATGCGTGCAACAAAAATCCTAAGCCAAACTTAATAGCAACAGAATGTCGCTTTGGGTATGTGCTTTAGGTAAGAAATAACATTGTTAAATAAAATAACAACAAAAAAATGTGCGAGAATATAGTTGCAATTTGCCTGCAGGCACTCTAAGCAGGGTTTGGTGTAATGATTACACACTGCGGTTTTTAGAAAATTCCTAATCTCCTTGGTTCGATGACCAGTAAAAGGGTGATACTGAAATTTCTAAAAGCAACAATACAAAGCGGTTTGACAAGATCCTTCAACAAGATCGAAATTGCAATCATCGTAGTTGGTATTGTATGTAGCATTTTTCAACTTGTTTTCGCCAAAAAAAAACTCAGAAGAATAATTTGATAAAAATTATTCGACAGGTCAAAAGTCCACAAACATTTTCAAAGTTCAGAATATAATGACCAATAATAACAACTAAATTATAATAAAGCCGGGACACGGGCAAAGAATGTACCATCAATAAGCTAAGGCTTGGCTGATGCGTGCAACAAAAATCCTAAGCCAAACTTAATAGCAACAGAATGTCGCTTTGGGTATGTGCTTTAGGTAAGAAATAACATTGTTAAATAAAATAACAACAAAAAAATGTGCGAGAATATAGTTGCAATTTTGCCTGCAGGCACTCTAAGCAGGGTTTGGTGTAATGATTACACACTGCGGTTTTTAGAAAATTCCTAATCTCCTTGGTTCGATGACCAGTAAAAGGGTGATACTGAAATTTCTAAAAGCAACAATACAAAGCGGTTTGACAAGATCCTTCAACAAGATCGAAATTGCAATCATCGTAGTTGGTATTGTATGTAGCATTTTTCAACTTGTTTTCGCCAAAAAAACTCAGAAGAATAATTTGATAAAAATTATTCGACAGGTCAAAAGTCCACAAACATTTTCAAAGTTCAGAATATAATGACCAATAATAACAACTAAATTATAATAAAGCCGGGACACGGGCAAAGAATGTACCATCAATAAGCTAAGGCTTGGCTGATGCGTGCAACAAAAATCCTAAGCCAAACTTAATAGCAACAGAATGTCGCTTTGGGTATGTGCTTTAGGTAAGAAATAACATTGTTAAATAAAATAACAACAAAAAAATGTGCGAGAATATAGTTGCAATTTGCCTGCAGGCACTCTAAGCAGGGTTTGGTGTAATGATTACACACTGCGGTTTTTAGAAAATTCCTAATCTCCTTGGTTCGATGACCAGTAAAAGGGTGATACTGAAATTTCTAAAAGCAACAATACAAAGCGGTTTGACAAGATCCTTCAACAAGATCGAAATTGCAATCATCGTAGTTGGTATTGTATGTAGCATTTTTCAACTTGTTTTCGCCAAAAAAACTCAGAAGAATAATTTGATAAAAATTATTCGACAGGTCAAAAGTCCACAAACATTTTCAAAGTTCAGAATATAATGACCAATAATAACAACTAAATTATAATAAAGCCGGGACACGGGCAAAGAATGTACCATCAATAAGCTAAGGCTTGGCTGATGCGTGCAACAAAAATCCTAAGCCAAACTTAATAGCAACAGAATGTCGCTTTGGGTATGTGCTTTAGGTAAGAAATAACATTGTTAAATAAAATAACAACAAAAAAATGTGCGAGAATATAGTTGCAATTTGCCTGCAGGCACTCTAAGCAGGGTTTGGTGTAATGATTACACACTGCGGTTTTTAGAAAATTCCTAATCTCCTTGGTTCGATGACCAGTAAAAGGGTGATACTGAAATTTCTAAAAGCAACAATACAAAGCGGTTTGACAAGATCCTTCAACAAGATCGAAATTGCAATCATCGTAGTTGGTATTGTATGTAGCATTTTTCAACTTGTTTTCGCCAAAAAAAAACTCAGAAGAATAATTTGATAAAAATTATTCGACAGGTCAAAAGTCCACAAACATTTTCAAAGTTCAGAATATAATGACCAATAATAACAACTAAATTATAATAAAGCCGGGACACGGGCAAAGAATGTACCATCAATAAGCTAAGGCTTGGCTGATGCGTGCAACAAAAATCCTAAGCCAAACTTAATAGCAACAGAATGTCGCTTTGGGTATGTGCTTTAGGTAAGAAATAACATTGTTAAATAAAATAACAACAAAAAAATGTGCGAGAATATAGTTGCAATTTGCCTGCAGGCACTCTAAGCAGGGTTTGGTGTAATGATTACACACTGCGGTTTTTAGAAAATTCCTAATCTCCTTGGTTCGATGACCAGTAAAAGGGTGATACTGAAATTTCTAAAAGCAACAATACAAAGCGGTTTGACAAGATCCTTCAACAAGATCGAAATTGCAATCATCGTAGTTGGTATTGTATGTAGCATTTTTCAACTTGTTTTCGCCAAAAAAACTCAGAAGAATAATTTGATAAAAATTATTCGACAGGTCAAAAGTCCACAAACATTTTCAAAGTTCAGAATATAATGACCAATAATAACAACTAAATTATAATAAAGCCGGGACACGGGCAAAGAATGTACCATCAATAAGCTAAGGCTTGGCTGATGCGTGCAACAAAAATCCTAAGCCAAACTTAATAGCAACAGAATGTCGCTTTGGGTATGTGCTTTAGGTAAGAAATAACATTGTTAAATAAAATAACAACAAAAAAATGTGCGAGAATATAGTTGCAATTTGCCTGCAGGCACTCTAAGCAGGGTTTGGTGTAATGATTACACACTGCGGTTTTTAGAAAATTCCTAATCTCCTTGGTTCGATGACCAGTAAAAGGGTGATACTGAAATTTCTAAAAGCAACAATACAAAGCGGTTTGACAAGATCCTTCAACAAGATCGAAATTGCAATCATCGTAGTTGGTATTGTATGTAGCATTTTTCAACTTGTTTTCGCCAAAAAAACTCAGAAGAATAATTTGATAAAAATTATTCGACAGGTCAAAAGTCCACAAACATTTTCAAAGTTCAGAATATAATGACCAATAATAACAACTAAATTATAATAAAGCCGGGACACGGGCAAAGAATGTACCATCAATAAGCTAAGGCTTGGCTGATGCGTGCAACAAAAATCCTAAGCCAAACTTAATAGCAACAGAATGTCGCTTTGGGTATGTGCTTTAGGTAAGAAATAACATTGTTAAATAAAATAACAACAAAAAAATGTGCGAGAATATAGTTGCAATTTGCCTGCAGGCACTCTAAGCAGGGTTTGGTGTAATGATTACACACTGCGGTTTTTAGAAAATTCCTAATCTCCTTGGTTCGATGACCAGTAAAAGGGTGATACTGAAATTTCTAAAAGCAACAATACAAAGCGGTTTGACAAGATCCTTCAACAAGATCGAAATTGCAATCATCGTAGTTGGTATTGTATGTAGCATTTTTCAACTTGTTTTCGCCAAAAAAAAACTCAGAAGAATAATTTGATAAAAATTATTCGACAGGTCAAAAGTCCACAAACATTTTCAAAGTTCAGAATATAATGACCAATAATAACAACTAAATTATAATAAAGCCGGGACACGGGCAAAGAATGTACCATCAATAAGCTAAGGCTTGGCTGATGCGTGCAACAAAAATCCTAAGCCAAACTTAATAGCAACAGAATGTCGCTTTGGGTATGTGCTTTAGGTAAGAAATAACATTGTTAAATAAAATAACAACAAAAAAATGTGCGAGAATATAGTTGCAATTTGCCTGCAGGCACTCTAAGCAGGGTTTGGTGTAATGATTACACACTGCGGTTTTTAGAAAATTCCTAATCTCCTTGGTTCGATGACCAGTAAAAGGGTGATACTGAAATTTCTAAAAGCAACAATACAAAGCGGTTTGACAAGATCCTTCAACAAGATCGAAATTGCAATCATCGTAGTTGGTATTGTATGTAGCATTTTTCAACTTGTTTTCGCCAAAAAAACTCAGAAGAATAATTTGATAAAAATTATTCGACAGGTCAAAAGTCCACAAACATTTTCAAAGTTCAGAATATAATGACCAATAATAACAACTAAATTATAATAAAGCCGGGACACGGGCAAAGAATGTACCATCAATAAGCTAAGGCTTGGCTGATGCGTGCAACAAAAATCCTAAGCCAAACTTAATAGCAACAGAATGTCGCTTTGGGTATGTGCTTTAGGTAAGAAATAACATTGTTAAATAAAATAACAACAAAAAAATGTGCGAGAATATAGTTGCAATTTGCCTGCAGGCACTCTAAGCAGGGTTTGGTGTAATGATTACACACTGCGGTTTTTAGAAAATTCCTAATCTCCTTGGTTCGATGACCAGTAAAAGGGTGATACTGAAATTTCTAAAAGCAACAATACAAAGCGGTTTGACAAGATCCTTCAACAAGATCGAAATTGCAATCATCGTAGTTGGTATTGTATGTAGCATTTTTCAACTTGTTTTCGCCAAAAAAACTCAGAAGAATAATTTGATAAAAATTATTCGACAGGTCAAAAGTCCACAAACATTTTCAAAGTTCATAATTTAACTTAATTTTATTTTATTTAATTAATTTTAATTTAATTTATTTTTATTTTTTTATTTTATTTCTGATTTTATATCGTATTTTAATCTTTTTAATTTTTTCTATGTCTGTAAACTTTCCTAGAGGGTTTTTTACAATTTCCCTTCTTTGCATTGCACTTGCAACATGGAAGAGTCTTGTTGACAATTAATGCTCTAATAACGCTTAAGAGTGGAGTCGATAAAGACAATTATCTCAAAGAAATCTTGCAAGAATGTTTTACATAAATGCGAAGCTGAATTCAGTGCGTGCAGCTCAAGTGTTTAGGAAAATCAACAGTCTGCGATGTGACTTCTATTCAAACGATTCAACAACGAGACCAACAGCAATGCAACAACAATTGTTGCTAAACATTTTGTGTACTCAAAGCATATTAGTGGGCGTGGTGGCAACATATTTAGATGACTTTGTCACTTTACGAGAAAAAAGTAATTGGGCTACTGATGAGTCGAAGGCAAATCCGATAAAAGTACTTAGTACCGAGGCGATAATTTGGAATCACTACAGACTGCGATTTCAACCTGTGCCACAAATGCCGCGAATGTTTTGGAATAAACTACCGCATATAGACCTAGAAGAAAGTATGAAGTCCACTGTCAAATCAACAACCTCGTTACCAATATCAGTTAACGTATCAAAGGGAGCAACAGAAGACAATGACGACTTTGAAGATTTGGCGAATGAACTCACTGAGAAACCAAGCAGGCGTGCAACTACTAGGAAACCATCAACGACAAGGAAACCACCACCCACATCAGCTACAGTGGTGATGAAATTGTCAACTCCCAGCACTGATCAAGCAGCCAATATCATGAACTCAATCATGAGACCACCACAAATTGAGACGAGCATAAAACAAATGCTTTTCCATGTTTCACCATTCAAATTTAAGCTTTGGCAGAAAACCCCGCGTGCAAATCAAACCAAAGCCAAGGGTTTTCTTAGTCTCTTTGAAGTGATAAATTTCAAAAACACAAAATGTTCAGTGGTCATGGATGATATTGATGTGCGCATGCGCAGCTTAGAAGGAGTTTGTTATCATGAATTTGAATGTACCAGTTTGGGTGGCATACCGACGGAGCCGTGTGCGGATGGTGTGGGCGTGTGTTGTATTTGTAAGTGTGTTCAAGTCAAAGATGTTGTTATTTTAAAAGTGATACTTTACTGTCTATGTAGTTATAACTGGCTGCGGTGATACTACGAAGGAATCAGTGGTCTACCTTCAGAGTCCCAACTATCCGAATCCAGTGCGTGAAATGTTTATTTGTGTGCTCATAATAAATTTGCGTGATGCTGTGCAACAGTTAAGGATGGATTTTATTATGTTTGAGGTGAAGAGTTTGATGGACAGTTACTGCTATTTTGATTCTTACGAATTCATTAATTTTTTTAGCTAAACCGACCGACAGATGGCGACTGCGTGGATGATCAATTTATTGTCTCAGGACAAAGTACGAATTTCGTAGTACCCATCCTTTGTGGAATAAATACAGGACAACATAGTAAGAGTTTTTCTTGGTTTTGTATTTGAACTGTTTTTATTTTATTTTATTTCTTTTTGTTTTACCTTGCTTTATTTTATGCATTTGATTAATTTTTTTATTTTAATTTATTATGTTTGACTGAGCTTGCTCGGTGCTACCAATTTAGTGTTAACTTTACTTACCCAAATTGAACCCAAAAAGACCCTAAACTAATTCTAAAATGATCCCAAAAAGACCCTTAAAGGTTTCCAAGATGATCCGAAATTGAACCCAAAAATGATCCCAAAATGACTACAAAATTACCATAAAATGATCCAAAAATGGTTTCCAAATGACCGCAAAAACACCCTTAAATGTACCCAAAATGATCCGAAAATGACCCCAAATTATGCCAGAATGATCCCAAAATGAGTCCAAAATGATCCGAAAATGACCCCAAAATTGTTCCAAATTAATCCAAAATTGAACCCAAAATGATCTCAAAATAGCCCCAAACTTATCCAAAAGTGACCCCTAAATGATCTCAAAATGTTCCTAAAATAATCCAAATATGGTCCCAAAAATCTTTACATAGATATAATAAAATTGTAACAGGTCGACAGACATGGACATGGCAGATATCAACAATAAATTGATTGGGAGAAGCATTATTAAGCGAGTAGAATCCAAATCAACCATTTTAAAATTTTTTGTGTGTCTGTCTGTCTGTCTGTCCGTATGTTTGTGGCCGTATCACTCTGAAAGTAATGAATGGAATTGAATGGAACTTTTTTCGTTGGATTGCTCGACGCTCAACTTAAAATTTAAGATATTACTTTTCACGATATCTCAACCGGTTTTGGAGTTATCGCCCAATATGTGGACCATGTCTGTCTGTATGTTTGTGGTCGTAACACTCTAAAAGTACTGAATGGAATTGAATCGTTGGATTGCTAGACGCTCAACTTAAAGTATGAGATATCTCAACGGGTTTTGTGGTTATCGCCCAATATGTGGACGAGGGGTGACCAAACATGTCTTAGTACAATATGGGTGTCAAACGAAAGGTGTCAATGAGTGCTATAATATGCGATGTGATTCATTGAAATATCTGAAATGGTTTAGGAGATATCTTGAAATTTCGATAGCTCGACCGGTTTCGGAGGTATCGACGAATATTTTCACAAAAATGTGTTAGTACATTATGGGTATCAAACAAAAGGTGTTAATGAATTCTGTCATAAACCATTTGATTAATTTCCATACCTAAGCTACGCATACGAAGTTGCGGGCACCAGCTAAAATACAATACAAATACAACACGGTAAAATGGTAGCCCTGGGTTGCCCTACTTGAAAATATTTTAGTTGGTATGTCGGCAAAAATACCCTTCATTTGATACCAATATTGGCATATCTAGCTCAATAATTAAAAAAATTGAGATAGGTGGCAACCCTGTACATCTCCAAATGGATAGTCTTAGAATCAATCATACTGTTTAAATGCCAAACTTCATCCAAATCGGTCAAGCGGTTCCCGAGATTGTCTGCATATACAAATATACATAAGGTAAATTAAAACAAGTAAGGAAAGCTGTCTTCGGCTGTGCCGAAGGCTAAATACCTTTCATGAATAAGCGTCACGATTTTCACTGTTTGATCCCCAGTACAGCCTGTGTGAATTTAACTTTAGCTCATACCGAAATTATCGGAGCTATCGATTATATGGGGACGATGTGTTATATTGGTCCAATCTCATTGATTTTTAACATCGACATTCCACATTCTAAAATAGCAACATTTACGAAATTTCACGTTCCTACCGATATAATTACAGGAGTTATCTACCAAAATCCGTTTATCGGAACAATCGATTGTATGAGGGCGATGTGAAATATTTATCCCATTTCAATGATTTTCAACATCGATATTTTACATATAAAAATAGCGATGCTTCCAAAATTTCGCGTTCCTATGTGTTTAAGTACAGGACTTATAGCCCAAAATCCGCTTATCGGAATAATCGATTGTATGGGAGCTATGTGAAATATTTATGCCATCTCAATGATTTTCAACATCGATATTTCGCATATAAAAATAGCGATACTTCCAAAATTTCACGTTCCTACCTATATAATTACAGGAGTTATCTACCAAAATCCGTTTATCGGAACAATCGATTGTATGGGGGCTATGTGAAATATTTATCCAATCTCGATGATTTTCAACATCGATATTTCATATATAAAAATAGCAATACGTCCAAAATTTCACGTTCCTACGTGTTTAATTACAGGAGTTATAGCCCAAAATCCGTTTATCGGAATAATCGATTGTATGGGAGCTATGTGAAATATTTATCCCATCTCTATGAGTTTCAACATCGATATTTGACATATAAAAATAGCAACACTTAGAAAATTTCACGTTCCTTCGTTTTTAATTACAGGAGTTATAGCCCAAAATCAGTTTATCGGAATAATCGGTTGTATGGGAGCTATATGTTATATTGGTCCGATCTTGCTGGTTCCGACAAATGATTCCTATATTGGAAAATGGTGGCCACATACCAAATTTCAGCCAAATATCTCAAAAACTGAGGGACTAGTTTGCGTTCAAACAGACAGACAGACAGACAGACAGACGGACAGACGGACAGACGAACAGACGGACATGGCTAAATCAACTCATCTCGTCATCCTGATCATTTCGGCATACTTATTGATGGGTCTATCTCTTCTTCTTCTCATATTTACAAACATCGGACCAAAGTTATAATACCATTTCATGTTCATGAAAGGTATAAAAAAGCAGGCAGGTGGCAACTCTAGGGGTTACCCTGCTTGAAATTGTCATATTTGGAATACGGTTGAAAATACCTTTCATTTGATACCCATATTGGCATATGTTGCTCCATAATTTAAAAAAAATTAGATAGGTGGCAACCCTGTAACCCACCCCAAGTGGATAGTCTTAGAATCAACTATGATATCTATATTCAAAATTTCATCCAAATCGGTCCGGCGGTTCCCGAGATAGTCTGGATATACAAATATACAAGTTTAGCTGGTTTAAAGTTATAAGATTAAATTTTTTTTTTTTATTTCAGTATATGTTGATGTTACCAATTCTTTCGAGAAGAAAGTATATGTCTCGTTTATCAGCAAAGTTTCAGCAGGTGATCGATCCTTTAATATAAAAATAGTTCAGGTATGCAGAATTTCTGTTGTGATGTATATCTGTTTCCAAATGGACTACAACTAAAATATAATCTTATATTTTTTTCATTCCCAGCTCGAGGACGATCTTGCTCCCGAAGGTTGCTTACAATATTTTACCGACAGCGAAGGTGCAGTGAAATCTTTCAACTATGATTCCGATGGTACTTTCGTTAATATTGGAGGTGCATCGTATTTGGTAATTAATTTTTTTTGATCAAGTTGCATGCACATAAGGGTGGTTCTTAAAAAGCAGATGATCCTTTTTTTTCATTCACATCCCTTAAACGGGTAATGCCGTGGTCAAAAAGAAATAGGAATTTTGCTCCCGATTGGAATTGTTAAGCGGTGTCGCACAGGAGTCGAATTTTAGAGTACTCTATAATAAATTTTCGTATCTAATACTGTTATTCGGTTTTATGTTCACAAAAAACTAGGCAACAGTCCTTAACCGGATTAGGGTTCGTCTAATTTTGTTATTTAAAGGCGATTTGAATAAGTACGACGCAACGAACTGAACATATGTGCCATAGGAAAACAGTTGAGCGACAGAAATTTGCTGTTGTAAAGACACATATTGCGGAATATCGAGTAAACATGTTCTGCCTTGATTTAAGGACCATTCTAATATGCATATAGTAGTTATGTCACTGACGAATTTTCCTTTTATTTTCAGAATAACTTAAATTATGCCATATGCTTGAAACGCGGGAAGGATATGTGTTCGGTTACTTATAATAACGAAGAAAATGTTGGTGAGCTACCTACTTTTCAAATTGTGAACAAAGATGAAGGTTAGTGATTTAGTATGTGAAATCATACAGAAAGCTTTTCGACGGCTTGACGGAAAATCTCACTATTAAAAAATATCTTTAAAAATATCCTATTTAAAAAGAATATTCCATAACGCCCAAACTCAGAATAAGTTTAAAAACCATCTAACACAGTTAACAGTAAATCGAACAAACATTAACGCGAGAAAGGCCCTATCTTAGAGTTTGGTTCAAAGACACCCTATTTTATCCGAAAATGTATTGAATTTTGGTTCAGATAGGCCATTTTTAAAGTTCATTCTGAGTTAGGGCTTTTTCAAACCAAATTCTGTAATACGACATCATTGGAAAATATTTTGAGCTGTGTTTTTAGCAGAGACTTGTAACAAAACTCGTACCGAAACGAAACTCGCGTTTCTGGCGTTTATGTTCCAAGAAACTTTAAAGGATAGAAACTAAATTCGAAACAAAATGATTGTAACGGTTTCAGCAGAAACAAAATCTGTAACGAAACTAAATTAATTTTGTTCCTTGTAACAGAAACCGAAACAGAAACAAAACTCCTTTGTAACAAAAGTCGTAACAAAACTCCGAAACGGTTCCAGCAGAAACAAAACCTGTAACGAAACTAAATTAATTTTGTTCCTTGTAAGAGAAACAAAATTATTAGTTTTGTTCCTTGTAACAAAACCCGTAACGAAACTAAATTAATTTTGTTTCTCAGTAGCAGAAATCTAAACATTCTTATAATACTATTTGCACTACAATAGGATGGACCTATAATATTTATGTATATAATATATATCGTCGCTCGGCCCGAAATACCGCGTATTTGCAAAAAACAAAAAGGCGTATATACCAAAATGTCCAAAAACGAGATTTCGTTACCCTGACTGGGACTCATCGGTCTTAATGTATTGACGTTAAAATTCCTCTGTTTTTAGCTACAAAAACACAAATAAATAAATAAAAAACCTTTTATGGAACCTATTTTCTTTAAAATAGAGCTGTTCAATACCGCGTATTTTAAAAAAAGCTATGTTTTGCAGTTTGAGTGCTTTTTCTTTTGAAAATTCTTATATCCTCCTACACAATTTGGCTTCCATCAAATACGCGGCATTGCTTTTTGTAAATACGCGGTATTGCGCGCCGAGCGACGATATATATATCTGCAACATCCCATTATCCATACAAAACTATGTTACACCCGCTGAAGCATCCTCCTTCGACATCTTATAAAAATGATGATGATGATGCACTACAAAGTAGTTTGAATGAATTATTATTAGAAAATGAAATATTTGTCGATAAGTATTAATGTTAATTTTTTCACAATTCGTTTCCCTATGCATATGTATGAAGCATTTTTATATATCCTTTAAAAATAAATAATAAAAAAGACAACCATATAGTCGTGCAGTGATATTTTTTACTTCATATCCTCAGCATTTATTGTCGGATCTAAAAGTGTGATACTTCATTTGTTTGTGCCAAGGACCCGGATTTTCCTACCGAAGTTCCATTGTGGTACTTACCCGCCAGTATGTAGCTGTCCAGTGACACCAAGAAGTTAAATGTAGCACACGAGGTTTCAGAGGTCGACTGAAGTTACTTTAGTTGGTTGCAACAGACATATACATTTTTATTATATACCAGAAAATAATAAATCCATCCTAATGTACTGCAAATATAGTTTTGCTACTGAGAAACAAAATTAATTTTGTTTCTGTTTCGGTTTCTGTTACAAGGAACAAAATTAATTTAGTTTCGTTACAGGTTTTGTTTCTGCTGGAACCGTTTCGGAGTTTTGTTACGACTTTTGTTACAAAGGAGTTTTGTTTCTGTTTCGGTTTCTGTTACAAGAAACAAAATTAATTTAGTTTCGTTACAGGTTTTGTTTCTGGGGTTTTGTTTCTGTTTCAGTTTCGTTACAAGCTGTGTAACAGAAACCGAAACCGAAACGCGTTACAAGTCCCTGGTTTTTAGAGATATTCTGGCATAGGGCGTTTTTGAAAAATATTTTGAAAATGTGGGCATCTTCCACTCTGCCGTCGATATAATAAACAGAAATTTTTGTCTGTCAAAAATTCCATTTTAGAATTGAATGAAATTTTCACAGCTCTCCCGTGAGTAGTAAGTGTCTCTCACGTGAGAAATGCCAAACCAAGTACGTCTCAGTTATTTTCCTATCAACTTTTGTGGTGTCACGGGAGAGCTGCTTTTTATATGTCCAGATAACTACATACCTTAATCTTTTTATTCCCGTTATAAACAGGGGTGCCCAGGGGCGGATCCACGGGTGGAGTTTTCAGGTTCAAACCCCTCTTCGGGATCATCCACATCATTTCAAAAATATAGTAGAAATGTGGCTGCCGCGGGGGCGCACCTAGGCCAGTATTAAAAGGTCCGTTGTGGTACCACCAACACTAGGAAAGTCAGTTCCGTGACCCCGCCATATGGAAAATCCCTGTATTACCGAGATTCTCCACAAAGCAGGGAAAATTTAGTAAAAATTACCCCAAAAATTACACAAAAAAATAGTAAAATTGACACCAAAGATTTAGTAAATCTAACATTAAAAACATAGCAAAAATTGCAAACAAATTTTGGTAAAAAATACGCAAAAAATATAGTAAAAACCAGGGTTCGGAATTATTCATTTATGAAGATTCAAGTACGTTCTTTTGCATTCGCATTCACGAGCATGAACATAAAAAAAAAAATTTGCAATCGCGTTCGTGAATAAGAACGTATAAAAAATCCACACCATTCACGTTCATGAATGCATTCGTGCATCATTCATAAATGCCTTCTCGAATCTATATATGCACGTACTTCTTGCCGTTCATCTTCATATATGTATGCATATGTGGCGTGAATAATTCACGAAGGCATTTAAGAACGTGCATTGAATGCATATTTTGTAAGGCATATTCGCAGAAGATTGTAGTAGAAAATTTGAAAAATGCTATTGCGAGTATACCGACAGGAATATGAACCAAAAAAAAACTTTTCACGGGGCTTCTAGGTTTTATTCAGGGATATGAAGGACCTTCTTAGGGGCCATTTCTATAATTTTACGGGACCATTTTGGAATTGTTTTCCGGACCATTTCGGGATTATTTTCAGGACTTTTCGGTATTGTCTTCGGGACTTTTTCGGGATTGTTTTCGGGATTATTCCGGGAATTTTTCGGGATTGATTTTTCAATCATTTCGTGATAATTTTGGGATTGCTTTCGGATCATTGCAGGATTGTTTTTGGGACTTTTCCTAACCATTTCGGGATGATTTTTGGGCCATTTCATGTTCATAGAATTCTTAACCATTTCAAGAAAATATTTCGGGATGCAGTTTTGTGCAAGCACACTACCTTAAATTATCATCTTCATGCTTACATATGCACATGTTCAAAAATTGATAACGCGAGATTTTTCGGATACACACACATTCATACCTACCTATATACAACACAGGCTATTGTTCTACTAACTAGCGACAATGCCTTGTGGTTTTCCCACACACAAAACAAATACAGAAATGCGAGCGCTGTTAAGGCCATCCGACATAGTAAATTTAGAATGTTCATGCCTCAGCTGCAATAAAGTAAAAATTACACAGAAAAGTAAAAATGACGAGGAAAATATAGTAAAATTACACAAAGAAACAACCAAGCCAGCAAGCTGCCAGCTCATATTTTTGCTTTTACGTAACACACATTCGGTAACTTTTAAACGATTTACATAAGTGATACCTGGAATCTGACATTTCTCATACTAACAAAGATAGATATGTATATATTTTTTTGAAAAATGGAATGGTTTCTTAACCGATGTATTGCTGGAGGTATAACGTCAAATCTGGGAAATATGTTTTCCTCTGCTATTATATGTATGTATATTAGGGGGATTCAAAAAAATGTCGCCTTGGTCTTACCACCTATAAAGTTAGGTGTTGATGGGAAAATAAGCCTTGCAAAAAATTAGCGCTCTAACTTAACCCTTGGGGGTGGCTATTTTTTTTTGCCCTTTCCCATACATTTTGTATGGGGAAAAATGGCAAAAATATTTTCAAAAAAGTTTCAAAAATTGAAAGAAAATTCAGTTTGAAAAAAAAATACCATTTTTCCCCATACAAAATGTATGGGAAAGGCGAAAAAAAAATAGCCACCCCTAAGGGTTAAGTTAGAGCGCTAATTTTTTACAAGGCTTATTTTCTAGTCAATACCTAAAGTTTCAGGGGGTAAGACCGAAAAAAGACCAACTTTTTTTAAATTTGAATCACCCTAATGTATATACTGTCCAAGGCGAATTCATGTGTTCGAGCGAATTCAGATCTACACGCACGCACACACTCCTTGTAACTAAAAATGTCAGACAAAGCAACAACATAAGCAATTTGACAGCTACGATTCGCCTTTCAAGGAAGAAGAAGAAACCATATGGTGGGAGGATGCCAACTGTAATATAGCTGAATGACGAAGGCTTGTCCAGCCGTGGCCGGTTGGATAACTGTTTTTTGCCCTTGTCTAATTTGTTCTCTATCTTTTATTCAAATAATTCTGACACAATTTTACCCCTAAATCCAATTTTCTTATGTTTTATTCATTATTGATCTACATATCTTATTGTATGTATTTCCAGATGAAGCTGACTTGGTACCAGAGGGACAAGCGGGTGCAGGTATTTTCAATTGTCCCGACGACTATATTGCCATCAACCAAGTGCGACTGTGTGGTGAGCGTTTCAACGATGGCACCGTTACAGATGATTTCACACAAAATGCACCGGTTAAGGATGTCGCCGCGGGACCAATTATTCTACCAGTGCGCACCGATGACGAGTATGTGGGTCGTGGCTTTCGACTAATCTACAAGCAGGAGCTATGCGCTGGAGGCTAATCAAAACGAAGTATTTGCATGTGTGGTGCCTGCGCGTTGAACCCTTTTTGGAGTTTTTTTTTTTTTTTTGAAATTTATTTTGTTTTTAATTTGCATGTGGTAAAATAAAAAGTGCAAACACATGACAAATTTTGAGTTGATGCTATGACAGCGTCATATCTTGTGTCTTCTGCATATGCTTTGGTGGGCCGAAAGACTTACTTGTTCCAGTTACGCTTGATAATTTGAATTGCAAACTGTGGTCATGGGAAAATGTGTGGCGCTTCAGCAGTTGTCTTTAGTGAATCTACAATCAAATGGTTGTAGTGTTTGCTAGCAAGGCGCCTCATACGAGTCCGTATATGAGTGGGCATAACTTTCCTATAGCTTTGTTTGTCTGACGCTATAGCGCCCATTGTCCCTTTGTGGTGTTTGCGCATGCGCTTGTCATGATTTATGTTGGACACCATTGCTAGCTGGATTTTGTCAACAACAACACTACATTTCCCACCAACTTTTCTATTGTATGCTGATTGGATTTGGTCGATCGTCATCCGTGTCGTTGATCGTCATTGGCGGCAATGGCAACACCCGGCTAGCTGAGTGCAAAACGCCGTTCAGCCGTCCATCGATATGAGTGATCCACTGATCGTGTCATATGCTAAAGTTTCTCTTCCGCTTTATGGGCAACACCACCAGCGTCAACGAAAGCGCGCCAAACCAAATGCAGGCGGCGGTGTTTTTGTCTTTGCCGTCTTGTCGTCGTATGTCAAAGCGTTTCAAATTTGATTTCGGCACTTTTTTTGCATATGTCAAGGAGCCACCTACCACAGTGTGACAGACAGCTCTCAACTACAAGCTAGTAAGTTTTGTTGGATTTTAAAGGAAAGTTCGAAGTTCGTGCTTTTATCGCCCATTTGTGATTTGCATTTTTTTTTTCGTTTCTTTGCACTTTTCTCTGCGTTTGTTGCTATGTGTGTGTCTTTGCTCGCTGTTGACAGGTTTTTTCACCTTTTAGTTCTGCATCTAATGCTAAAAATCTGTAATTCAGCTTAACTGTGACAACATCAACAACACAGATTTTAGATTTAGATATCCCTTGGCAGATAAATGTTTAATTTTGTTGTTGTACCACTTGTAGTTTGTTTTTGTATTTTATTTGTTGTTATAGTTCTTCCTTGACTTAGTTTTATGGTTTTAATTCGTTACCTTTGTTGGTTTGTGCTTTGTTGTTGCAGAGACGTTTTTATGATAAATTCAAAATTAACCAACGCCCTCTTTTCGTTGATATAACGGCATCCTAACTAAAATTTGCATATTCCCATTAGTTGTCAACTTTTTCGTTTATCGTCGACTGGTTCACTGGTTCACTGCCTCACGCTTACACACTCCCGCAATCGTTTTGATTGGTGAAAATGTGTGGGAGTCTTACCATTAGGGATGGCTAACTATTACTTCATCATTTATTGGCGCTTAAACGCCTAAGCGATTTTGGTCGTTTCGTATCAAAGCACGCCAGTCATTCCTTTTAAGTGACAACTGATGCCAATTGGAAACGCCGAGGGAGTTCAAGTCATTCTCCACTTGTTGTTTCCATCTCATTCGAGGCCTCCCCTTCCTCTGTCGCCGAATTCGGGTGTCGATAGAAGAACCTTCTGTGCTGGAGCTTCTTTATCCATTCCCATAACATGACCCAGCCAGCAGAGCCTTTGGGCTCGCTCAACTATGGTGAGGTCTGCGTAAAGCTCGTACGGACCCCAGGGGATAAAAGTAAATGCGTTTTACACATCCAGGGTCACCTCTAAACAGTACTCGATGATGCCACCTTTCCAGCGCTTTTCTGAAATGTCTTTGGATGCTATGTCTTTTACCAGCTTCACCGCGTCCACAGTGGATAGGCCTTTCCGAAAGTCGAATTGGTTTTCCGCAAGTCCTCCTGTCTCTTCGATTGCACCGCTAATTCGATTTAGGATGATACGCTGTAAAGCCCCGTTAGGTGGCTTTTTGGGTTTAGTAATAGCACCCACTTTTGAAGCTTCCCGCGTTTTGGAAAAATGCCAGGTTTCAAGCAGCAGTCAAACAGGCGGGCAAAAGCATCTGGTTGTGTATTGAAAGCTTCCGCCACAGCAATGTTGAAACAGCATCAGGTCCGCAGGACCGCACGCCTCCAGTACCTCATCAATGCTTACTTCAGGTACCATCTCTCAAAGCACGCAATGATTTGAGTGATGCTGAAGTGGTTCCTGATTCGGGAAAAGTATGCACTCACAAGGCGTTTGATCGCGATATTATTTATATGCCTCCCCTAGGGTTTGTTTTCTGCGTCGTCGCAAAGATGTAGGAATGTCTCTCTTTTACACGTATCGGCTTTTTTAACAATCTGCGTTTCTCGGCAAAGAATACCCGATCTCGTTGGTGATTTATAGTGTCAGAATATCAGAGCTGCAAAGTTTCTAGAAGAGCCCTTCCTCTTGCATTTCTGCTCCGACATCTCCATTCCAGCACCCACGCATTGAAATCCTCTGCAATGATTAGATTTGGCCTTCCCCTCGCTTCATTAGCCTGTCCAGTATTCGAGCGAATCTCACGAGATCAACACTTGGAGGAACATAATAACTCAACAGTTGGAGGAATATAACAACTATACACGTAGAATACCCCAACTTTGGCACAAACAAACCGTGACGTCATACGCTAACTGGAGAAGTTATGGGCTCGATATTATGATACGCCTCCCACATATTTTATAAGTCGACGATTTTGACTCGTCTAGTTCTTCATAGTCGGGTGGTGAGAGGTTATCTTCTACCTTATGGATAGGATAACGGGTTCAACATTTTCCTTGCTGAGGATGAGTGTATCCTTGACTATATTGGTTTCCGAATCATCAATATTGTTCCTTCAGGAATTTTCCCTGCCTAAAAGACTACCGTCATCCGTCAGATTTTCTGGTAAAATTTTCTGAAATGAAAAACTTTATAATCCTACTTAACCAAGACTACTATCTCAGTAAGATAATACATCACCAAAAGATCTTCCTTCTTTGTGTAATAAAGTCTTTGCCCATGCATTACAATTTACAAATATGTATCTGGGAAAGGAAGTTGAGTCGTAATCAAATGAAAGCGACCCAAGAGATTAAAACACTCCAAACTAAATCTAAACGAATTTACGTGATTGGCAACGCCTTTTGTCACAGTTATGTATGTGTAAATGTTTTTATAATTTGAGCGAACTTTGAGATCACCGTTAGCTTTGCTTGCTTGGTTTTACATTGGAAACTTTTTTTTAGAAAAATTAAGCTATGTAACGAGTACAATAACAGCAATGCAATAACAGCATTAGTGGTTATAATCTGCAATATAATACATTTGCATACATATTTCAATTTGCTGTCAATAAAAAATGGCGTAGCTGTTGATTGATAATTATCGGAACCAATAGCAATTTAATTTCCAAAAAATTGAATTCCCCGAAATAAATTTATTAGTGCCCTTTTACACCAGGAAATTCTTGAACTCAACTCTGTTGGCGCTCTCTTATAAGAAAGTAAGGGAGTTCAGGTGCTTTAGGTCCTAATTATGTAGTTGAGTTTATGGCTCAACGTGATTGCAGTCTTAGCAAGAAAGTTGCTGTTATTTTTAACCTGTATATAACTATAAAAACTTTCGTCAATAAATACTAAAAATTTGTAGGACCTGCTTTGATTGATTTCGATTTTCATCACCTTACCCTAAGCGATGAACCTAATTTTTGGTAGTTTATTAACTATGTCCAACTGAGTATAAAAATCTTAAGCACACTCGTTACACCCGGATGCGCTTAAAATACAGCCTCCTTTAAATGTTTTTAGTTTTCTTTGTTGTAATGATTGCATTTAGTGAGCAATTAATCGTGGCCGTAAATCTTTAAATCGTTTGAAATTCCGCATTGCCAAATATTTTTTACATTTTTATTTTGTCGTTGTATGTATTTTTTTATCTGTCCTTTTATCTGTTTGAGCCTGTTGGCCCATTTGATGAGTTAAGATTTAATTGTGTGGCATCATGCCGCATGTTGTTTGTCTCATGTTGCATTCAATTGATTGCTTGCAAAAATTCCTAAACGTTCATTTGCGATCAATCGTTACCGATTATCGCTAAGATCGCTGCTGTAATCGAACATCGCAAAATTGAAGAAAATATTTTTTGAAGGTACAAAAAAGTGTTGTGGAACACCAAGACGATGAGAAGTGTAGACACAGAGGGGAGCAGAAGAGATGTTAGCAAATCTTTGTCTGCTGACAGGTGGTCGATATTTTGTTTTCAAACAGTTGAGGAGTATGAAGTTGTAGATGATTGTTAAGATTGTTACACTGAGAGAAATAATACTTTTTGGAAAGAAAAGTAAAAAAATATAAAAACATATTAATGAAAAAATAAAAATAAAATCGTTTGAAATTAATTAAAATAAAATAAAATAAAATAAAATAAAATAAAATAAAATAAAATAAAATAAAATAAATAAAATAAAATAAAATCAAATAAAAAAAAATAAAAAAAAATAAAATAATATAAAACAAAATAAAATAAAATCAAATAAAATAAAATAAAATAAAATGAAATAAAATAAAATAAAATAAAATAAAATAAAATAAAATAAAATAAAATAAAATAAAATAAAATAAAATAAAATAAAATAAAATAAAATAAAATAAAATAAAATAAAATAAAATAAAATAAAATAAAATAAAATAAAATAAAATAAAATAAAATAAAATAAAATAAAATAAAATAAAATAAAATAAAATAAAATAAAATAAAATAAAATAAAATAAAATAAAATAAAATAAAATAAAATAAAATAAAATAAAATAAAATAAAATAAAATAAAATAAAATAAAATAAAATAAAATAAAATAAAATAAAATAAAATAAAATAAAATAAAATAAAATAAAATAAAATAAAATAATATAAAATAAAATAAACTAAAATAAAATAAAATAAAATAAAATAAAATAAAATAAAATAAAATAAAATAAAATAAAATAATGTAATTTTAATAACCTATTTTTTCTCAGTGTAGTGATTAACGATTGCATGACTTTTAAGTTACCTGCTATGAAATGAACGTTAAAATATTTAACTGTTTTGTGCTTTTATGTACAACAATCAATTAACAATACAAACAATGCTTATTGAAAAACAAAAACAAGAAAACCAAACTTTGTAACTCCTTTGGCATATTTTGTTGCTAACATTTTTATTAACATTGCTGCGCTTTTTATTTGCAACAATGTAGTAGCTATTGTTGTTGTTGTTCTTGTGCAGTTGACATTTTTGCAGTTATCTTAATTTCATTGGACTCCGCTGATAGTCACTGTGTTATTTTTATTACAAGCAGTTTGTAGTTTTCTTCTTTGCAGTTTTATTTGTTTTCTTGCTATCCTTTTCTTTTGTATTTTGAGAACGCTTTATGTCATCGACCACCAAATGAGTTTTAATTGTAAAATTTAAAATGGTCGGAAGATGTGCAAGCGTTTATTTTTTATTGTGCCATTTAAAGTCCTTAGTCGCTTTATTGGGAAATTCGGAATATCTGGGTATTATCAAAACAGTGCTACTTCTTGTTGAGTTAGATTATTGGTTTTGAGTAGGTATTGGTATTTCTAGAATAATTTGATGATAGCCTCTTTCGTCTTTTTCTTTTTTTCACACCATATTTTCTGATTTTGAAAATTTTTTCCGAACTTCATTCACCCTTGAAGTTTTCCCCTTTTCTTAACTAAATTTCCCCCATTTCGGAAATTTATTTTTCTTTTTTAGTTTCATTTGCCCTTTTCTAAATTTTACATGAACTCTTCTGCATTTAATTAGCTTTTTTCGGAAGTTCATTCACCATATTAAGAATTCCTTAAAACTTTTTTTTTTTGAAATTTTCCCCTTTTGCTAATTCGATTTCCCCATTTCTAAAAATTATTCCCCTTTTTTAGAGTTTTAGTCCCCTTTATGCAGAATAATATATAACATATCGCACAACAGGTAAAAAATATATTAATTAAAAAATACTAAATACTAAAAATGCACTCCACTCAAGCCCAAACCCAATCACTGCTCGCTGAGTTGGAAAACGCGCGTAAAAAAATGCGTTAGACTCGGTATAGATTTTGATTAATTTTGTGTAATGCCTTTCAGACAGCTATAATTTGTTTAATAAGTGGTCAAGTGTATTCAGTTTTATGCATATATTTTGCAAAATTATTGTTGTTGTAGCACATGTAAAGATGCGCCATTGGCATTTAAGTTTGCCTTGCCCCACACGACATGATCATCAGCTTAGTCCGGCTTATCTGCGCTTCAGTGAGCTAATCGGGTTTGTACAGCGCAATGAGAGTTGTATATTCAGGGTTATCGTTATTTTTTGCTTTTAAATACTTGTGTTTTTTTGTGTATATTCTGATTTTTGTTAAACACGGTTGCCAAATCAAAAAAAAAGTTAGGACCACATTTTTTTAGAAAAAGTACCAAAATCAGATTTAAGATTCGTATTCCCTTAAATAACATAAAAAACATAACAAAATGAATTAAAAAATAGGGAAAGAATTAAACAAAAAAAAAAAAATAAATAAAAAAATAAAAACAAAATAAATGAAAAATAAAATGAAAGAAAAAAATAAAATGAAATAAAAATATAAAAAAAAATGAAATGAAAAAAAAAAAAATAAAATAAAATAAAATTGAAAAAATTAAATAAAATAAAATAAAGTAAAACAAAAAAAAATAAAAAAAAAATAAAAATAAAACTAAAAAAATAAAATAAAATAACATAAGAAAATAAAAAAAATGCATTTAATTAAAAAAAGGCCAAAAAAAAATAAAGTAAAAAAAAAATAAAAAAATTAAATAAAAAAATGAAAAAAAAAATAAAATTAAAAAAAAAAATAGACACAAAATAAATAAGAAAAAAAAAAATAAAATAAAATAAAAACAAAAATAAAAAGAAAAAAAAATAAAAAAAAATAAAATAAAATAAAATAATGTAAAAAAAAAATAAAATGAAAAAAATAATAAAAAAAGAATAAATTAAAATAAAATAAAACAAAACAAAACAAAATAAAATAAAATAAAATAAAATAAAATAAAATAAAAAAAAAAATAAAAAAATAAAATAAAATAAAATAAAATTAAAAAAAATTAAAAAAAATATAAAAAAAATAAAATAAAATAAAATAAAATAAAATAAAATAAAATAAAATAAAATAAAATAAAATAAAATAAAATAAAATAAAATAAAATAAAATAAAATAAAATAAAATAAAATAAAATAAAATAAAATAAAATAAAATAAAATAAAATAAAATAAAATAAAATAAAATAAAATAAAATAAAATAAAATAAAATAAAATAAAATAAAATAAAATAAAATAAAATAAAATAAAATAAAATAAAATAAAATAAAATAAAATAAAATAAAATAAAATAAAATAAAATAAAATAAAATAAAATAAAATAAAATAAAATAAAATAAAATAAAATAAAATAAAATAAAATAAAATAAAATAAAATAAAATAAAATAAAATAAAATAAAATAAAATAAAATAAAATAAAATAAAATAAAATAAAATAAAATAAAATAAAATAAAATAAAATAAAATAAAATAAAATAAAATAAAATAAAATAAAATAAAATAAAATAAAATAAAATAAAATAAAACAAAATAAAATAAAATAAAATAAAATAAAATAAAATAAAATAAAGTAAAATGAAATGAAATGAAATAAAATAAAATAAAATAAAATAAAATAAAATAAAATAAAATAAAATAAAATAAAATAAGATAAAATAAAATAAAATAAAATAAAATAAAATAAAATAAAATAAAATAAAATAAAATAAAATAAAATAAAATAAAATAAAATAAAATAAAATAAAATAAAATAAAATAAAATAAAATAAAATAAAATAAAAGAAAATAAAATAAAATAAAATAAAACAAAACAAAAATAAATTAAAATAAAATAATATGAAAAAAATAAAAAAGAATAAAATAGAATAGAATAAAAAATATACATAAAATAAAATGAGAGAAAAATTAACTAAAATAAAAAAAGAAAAAAAATTAAATTAAAAAAAATTAATAAATTAAATGTAATAAAATAAAATACACGAAATAAAATGAAACAAAACAATTAAAGAAAAAGAATTAAATAAAAATAACAAATTAAACAATATAAAATAAACAAATAAACAAAAAAAATATAAGTAAAAAAATACTAAAAGGGTCCAGAATTCAGTCTACATTAACCTAAGTGGCAACCATGATATCGTCATTGCTGCTGTTTACCCAGCTACCTATGCACTTTTGACTGCGATGCCACCGCTGGCGCAACGGCATGTGTCGTTTGTGGAATGCACCGCAACTTATTGGCTACAAATCGCATGAAAAAAAGTATAAAATAAGTATAAACTATAATACAACAAAAGTAATAAAAGCAACAATTATGTGTGTTTAATTTGCCAACCCAACATAAGCTACCCTGCTGTTACTTTTGTTGTAGTATAATGGTTGTTTTTGTTTTAGTACCATCATGCCGCCCAGGCATTCGTTGTTAGCCAGGTTGTTAGCAATGCTCGTAAAACATGTTTTTTTCAATTATGAAATTGCATTTTAAACCAAAAAATTCTTAAATGCAAAAACACAGGGAAAAAATAAAGTATGTACTGGAACGAAATGTTTACAACATAAAAATCTTTAAAACCCCTCATTTTGTAGTGTACTGAGTTACAGATTTTCAAAAGCAACTGAGCTTTTAAGCTTGAACTTATGAACTATGTGCTTTTTAGACTTGGGTAGCTCATGAACTAATTAGTTCATTAATTAGTTAATTGAACTAGATCATGGAAGTGATTGCGGGAACTAGTTCAAAATCTCAAATAAACTACTTAAACTATGTAAAATTATCGTCAAACTTATAGAATAGATTGAGAATGACAAAATACCGAGAAACCAAAACGCGTGCTAAAGTAAAGTTTCTGCCAACGAGGGTTAGCCATGGTGAAAACAAAATCAAAAATTAGTGCTGTGCAATATTAAAAACGACACGAATTAGCAATTCCAACATGGGTGGTTAAAAAACCTCCCTGAACAAAATTGCCCACTTTTTTATCCTCTTTTTTGGTAAGCACTACCCAGTAATTTCCCAAGATTTTATCTGCAGCTAGTTAGCAGGGGTTGTACTTCTGGACATAAGGTGTGTCCTTTAAAAGTCAACTGCAAAAATACGTTGAAAAGACCCGCCTCTGGATTATTGATACCGCGGCCAAAAGGCATATTTTGGTACCCTTGTCAACATTTTTTGATGTATTTTAGCAGTTGTTTCCTAAGGGGAACAAATACTTAAAAATGTATCCTTATGAACTAAAAACCGAACTACATGAACTAGTTCATTTTGGTTCAAAGTATCTGATCACTTTACTGAACTAAAATTCCCAACTCTAGTGCTTTTGTATCTAACATGCCCCTCGGTAGACTCGATCTACCTGCAAGTTCACGATTTTGCGGCTTTAAAACATCTTTATCCAGTCCAGTGAAGGCAGAGCTTCCGTTATAATTGTTAGTCAGAGGTTATTTCTCAGAATATTGGGTCTTCTGTTATGCTATGGATACACACACGGAGATAATCTCCAATAAATCTTCTTTAATCAGATCCAAATTTTACCCTGACACACACAAAATTGAAGTTTAACAATCCACCATCTCGGCGCCATCTAGTGTTTTGGTTGTATTTCTTGCGGTTTAAAAATAGATGTCGCTGAGAATTGTTTATTTTTTTGGTGACATCTAGTGTATTTCTAGCGAATTTCTAACCTAAAGGTGTCGCTGAAATTTTTTTATTTTTTGGCGACATCTAGTGTCCAGTAGCGGTCTAATCGTAATTTTGGTAGCATTTCTTGCTATTTTTGTTTATTTATTTGTAGGTGACAGTAGCGGTCAAATCGTAATTTCAGTTTCTTAAATCTGCTCAAATCTTCTTCATTTTTGGGAGTTTATAATGAAGATTATGATCAAGTTGATTCCCAAAAGCGGAGTTAATTCGAAATTTGCGCTATTAGCTAGATCTTCTCGAGTATCAAGCTAAAGAAAACGCATTAGATGATCGCGGCATGTCGGGGCTTAGTGAAGATAGGTAGACAGAGCAGAACATGTGAGGTGCCACGCCCCCTCTTTTTTCGATAACTCCCACTTTGTTTTGTGGAATTGTTTTGATATCCTGTTAGCTCTATACAAATTTTCAGCTCCTTTGATAGATATTCAGATAGATACCTACAATAGTGAAAGTAAATGTAAGTTCCTCATTTCTAACAATTATCTTGAAATTTATGGATATTTCACATTTTCATAGCGCATCATATTTCACATTGTAATTAATTTGCAGTAAACAAGAAGTGTGCTTAATATGTAAATATCTACCTAGCTATAAATATTCATGCAAGTTAAAGTCTATATAGTACAAGTATTTCAATTATTTGCATTTGCGATGCTGCTCAATCGCGTATCTAATTTTATTGTCTGGGAAAATCTATGAAATGTACAAGCAATAATCATAATTAAGTTGGAATAAGTCACAACAAATAAAATAAATTTAATAATAAAAAGTGTTTATTTTTTCTCATTAATTGGCAACGTGCATGAGATGGCATCATCAATTTACTCAAACATATTTTTATTAAAAAAGGCAATTCCACTTACGTAGTTAAATACTATGTAATAAGTAGAGAAGTTATTTTTTATTTATGGCTATTAAATCTGGTTGTAAAAAATTTTGTTAATAATATTAAATAAAAGTTTATTTAAAACAAATTTAAAGGTAGCTCAATCGAAATAGAAAGTAAGCTGTTTGCCGTGGCGTATGAGTAACTTTTTTGGTGAACTTTAGAAATCCCCGTTTCTGTAAAAAATCGACCCGTTTCTGTAAAAAATCGACCAAATGATCGATTTTAATGTCGTCACACTCGACTCTATTCAAAATTGAAAAAAGGGTCACTACCTCAAAAGCAAGTGAGAAAATACATAAATCGACAAAATTAAACTTTTTACAGAAACAACAAAATTAGTGTGACTCAATATGACGTGTCTAGACGATCGATCGCAATGAGTTACAGAATACCAGAGTAATAATTGTTATAACAAATATTGAAAAAAAATGAAAAAATTATTATTTCGTTTCAATAGATTTCTTTTTGAGTCTCAGATAATTATTACTTTGCGATAGAAAATTTAAAAATTGTTCATAACAGTTATTGAAAGACGTTTAAAATTTTCGTCATCAAATAATTATTATCGACAATTTTATTTTTAAAAGTCTTCAAAAAAAGTCTCAAATCATTTTGGGGTCAAAATGGGATCATTTAGGGGTCATTTTGTGGTCATTTTGTGATCATATGGAAGTCATTTTATAATCATTTTGGGATCATTTTATGGTAATTTTTGGGTCACATTGTGGTCATTTTGGAATCATTTTGGGGTCATTTCAGGGTCAACTTGTGATCATTTTGGTATCATTTTAAGGTCATTATGGTATGAAGAGCTTGAGATACTAGTCAAAGATGGGGCAAACACCTGTAAAAAGGATAACGGCGACCTGGGGGACGATGTTCAGAAAATACTTAGGTTATGGAGGTCATATTAGAATCAATTTGGGGTCATTTTGGGGGTACATTTGGCATCATTTTGTGGTAATGTTGGGATCATTTCTGGGTAAGTTTAGCAATGAAACTGCCGGTTTTTCGTGGACAGTGTCGAAAGAAGAGAGTTTGAGCACTCGAGAGAAAAGTTTTTAGGATGATTTATGGTCCTTCATGTGATGACTAATACGAGTACGAAAGGAAATTTAACCATGAGCAGTTCTAGATTTACGTACTTAGGCATGTATGAGCACAGCACAGATTAAAGCCAAAAAAGCTCCGCTGGGTGGGTCATTTTATGAGAATGGTGAAAGAAGCTCCTGTCCAGGTTTTTTTTCCACGCTCCAACTCGGCGGGAGACAAGACTTCGAAAGCGATGGAAAAACAGACGGAGGATGACTTCACCGTCTAAAGGGAAATATCTGGGTGCGTGCTTTGGGTGCAAAGAACGAAGTCGCCGCGGTTAATCGCCAATTAATAATGATTCAACAATGATTCTTACGCGTTACTTTTCATTTATTATTTTTAACAATTTCAAGCCAATTCCGAGCATTTCCGATTTTCCTGATTTTACCTTTGAAAATACAATTATTGCGAGGGCAGATAAGTTGAAATATCTGGGAATATGGTTCGATACTAACCTAAATTGGATGGAGCATATAACCAGATTGAAACTGAAGTTAATACCTCTAAATTTCGCCATATACAGAAATAGAAATAATACTCGTATACCTAGAAAGCAACTATGGCTATTATACGACTCGTATTTCATGTCAAAAATAGCGTTCTTAAACTCAATTTGGAGCCGGTGTTCAGAAAACAAAATAAATGAACTACAAATTCTCCAAAACAAAATAATAAAAAATATTCTTTCACTACCGAGACTAACTCCAACAGTGAATCTTTACGAGAACCGGCTTGATATTAGAAAGTATAGCATCCTACAAACACTGCTAACTGTCTTCAAAATCAAAAACAACTTCATAAAACACAACCTTGATTTAAATTTCACAGGCAAACCTAACTTATGATTTTAGAAATACACTCTACATAAGAACTTTTTTTTTCCGTACGCAGAGAAGCACAAATTCAATACGCAACTATGGAGTTGGAATATTTAATAAGATTTTTTTTGAGTAATAATTACGGCTGGTTCAAGAAAATATTTCTCAAACATAATTATTACGATAAAACTTTTTTTATATTTGTTGAAATTTTTGTGATTTTTTTGAAACTCAGAAAACAGATAATTATTATTTCGGAAGTCTGCAGAATACATATCTATGTGTACTAGGGTGGTTCAGACTCGTATGGGGGAGAACTCGAGTTGAAAGTAAATGCCAAGGGACCCTCCAATTATTTTCTGTGAAGTGAGGAGGCAAAATTTTAAGGTCATAGGTCACTTGGAAGGCGGCGCTCAATGCTGTTCAAAAAAATTAATACGGGGCTTTTCTACAGTTTCTAAAAATATTACGAGACTTGTTAGGAGGCAAAAACCGTAATTAATTTGGATATTTGAAATACGTAACCATTTTACGAGCACTAATTTTGATTGAAGTATCTGTTATGCCTGAAATAAAAAAGTCTTTAATACCAGAAAATAGCTAATATTTGGGATTTTATAATTATTTTACAATTCAGTAATCTGAGCATGCTTAACATTTTTAATATAAAATGTATTGAACAAGACACATTTTTTTAAATCTGAATCCTTAAAAAAAAATACAATTTCAAAATTTATAAAATTTACTCCTTCATAGAAATTTATGAAAATTAAACCTCGTTGAGCGCCGCCATCCATATGTTCCAAAGTGCTGAAACTTTGTATAGATTATTCTTTTGCTAGATGTAAAAAGATCGGAGGGTCCCTAGGTCTCTAAGAAAAAACTTTAGTTTTTTTGAACCACCCTAATGTGTACTTTAAGTTTTGTTCATCCTATCCCTCTCTCTTTCTATCTCCCTTTATTGGCTTGCTTATATTTTAACAGATTTCCTTCCGCTCTCTGCATACATCCCTTTTCTTCTTCTTCTATATTTCTCAACTTCTTCGCCTTTTTCTCGGAAGCTGTTGAAGTGCCAACCTTCTACTTAAATGACATTTCCCAGTACCATTGCTACTTAAACCCTTTTGAAAATTGAGGTTGGCAATGTTCTGCCAATTTGCTTTTCTAAATTGAATTCAATAGAAAAGTTGGAACCGTATTTGTGTTTATGCATAAATTTAAATAGAAAAGCTATCATAAAAAATGCTTTGCGTAAACAACAATAACTATTTTACAACAAAACAAAAAAATATGAGAGAAACTATAAACATGTTAAAATCTATAGTTGCAGTAATAAGAAGAATAGTAAAATGTATCCATCTACAACTATTGAGCGAGTCTTCGTATAATAAAAACTAACAATAAAGGGTGTAGTTTTTAGCAACTTCGTTACGCACTTGAATGCTACTCAAAGTGTTAATTGGAATTGGCTGTAAAAGTGCACTTAAAAACGAAGAACGATTGTTAATGGCATTATATGGCAAAGTTAGAATGTGAATTCTAAAAATTCAAGTTTTTTTATCATAAAAAATGAAACGGGGCAAAAAAAAAAAATAAGTTAAAAAAAAATGATAAAAATTTTTTAAAGACAACCTTTATATGAATGCTGTCAAAAAGCCTCAGAAAATTTGTCGTTAAACAAAGACATGGTTTCGGTATTTTTGGTTTTGAAATTTTTGTCATACCAAGTGTAATCAATTTTTGAGATTTGAAAATATAAAGGTGTAGTGCAATTAATAGGCTCTCAGAAATTGTTTGCCTTACTTTGGAAACGCGCGCTCCACCTTTATATTTTCAAATCTCAAAAGTTGATTACAATTGGTAAGACTAAAATTTCAAAACCAAAAATACCGAAACCATGTCTTTGTTAACGACAAATTTGCTGAGGCTTTTTGACAGCATTCATATAAAGGTTGACTTTAAAATTTTTTTATCATCTTTTTATTATTTTATTTTTAGTTTTGGTCACTCCTATCGGAAATTTGATTTTTAAATATGGTACTGTCACGATTCCTTTAACTAAATGCCAAGTTTCAAGTTCCTAGATTACCAGAAAGTTAGTCAAAAGTCGATGGAAAAGTTCCCACCTTCAAATTAGTTTTCAAAATATCTCGATCCGTGCGCCACCTACCGGAATTGTTTTGATGAGGGATTGCCTTGTCATCGGGTTGTGACAAATGTGTAAAGTTTCAAGTCTCTAACTAATCTTCTAATTTCTTTTTTAAAGATTTGCAATTATATAGACCAGCGTGTCATCTATTGGAATTTTGATTTTTACTATTTGTGGTGTCACTGTTCCCTCAATTTAATGCCGAGTTTCAAGTTCTTAGGTTACCTGGAAGTTGGTCAAAAGTCGATCGCAAAATTCTCAACTTCAAATTAGTTTTCGAAATATCTCGATCCGTGCGCCACCTACAGGAATTGTTTTGATAAGGGATTGCATTGTCACCGGGTCCTGACAAATGTGTCAAATTTCAAGTCTCTGTCTAACCTGGAAATTATTAAAAATTGATCGTAAAATTTCAGCTGTCTTTTATTTTTTTTTTAAGATTTGAAATTATATAGACTAGCGTGCCATCTATCGGAATTTTGATTTTTACTATTTGTAGTGTTACGGTTCCCTCAATTTAATTCCATGTTTTAAGTTCTTAGGTTACCTGGAAGTTGGTCAAAAGTCGATGATAAAACTCTAAACTTCAAATTAGTTTTCGAAATATCTCGATCCGTGCGCCACCTACCGGAATTGTTTTGATGAGGGATTGCATTGTCATCGGGTTGTGACAAATGTGTAAAGTTTCAAGTCTCTAACTAATCTGGAATTTACTGAAAATCGATCACAAAAGTCCAGGAGTCTTCTAATTTTTTCTTTTAAGGATTTGAATTTATATAGACTAGCGTGCCATCTATCGGAATTTTGATTTTTACTATTTGTAGTGTCGTCGTTCCCTCAGTTTAGTGCTAAGTTTCAAGTTCCTAGATTACCAGAAAGTTAGTCAAAAGTCGATGGCAAAGTTCCAAACTTCAAATTAGTTTTCGAAATATTTCGATCCGTGCGCCACCTACCGGAATTGTTTTGATGAGGGATTGCATTGTCATCGGGTTGTGACAAATGTGTAAAGTTTCAAGTCTCTAACTAATCTGGAAGTTACTGAAAATCGATCGCAAA
Source organism: Campiglossa producta (assembly GCA_964058755.1). NCBI lineage: Eukaryota > Metazoa > Arthropoda > Insecta > Diptera > Tephritidae > Campiglossa > Campiglossa producta. The sequence goes on from CAXKVI010000001.1 coordinate 158,425,708, forward strand.
AGTCCAGGAGTCTTCTAATTTTTTTTTTTAAAGATTTGCAATTATATAGACCAGTGTGCCATCTATCGGAATTTTGATTTTTGCTGTTTGTAGTGTCACTGTTCCCTCAATTTAATGCCAAGTTTCAAGTTCTTAGGTTACCTGGAAGTTGGTCAAAAGTCGATCGCAAAATTCTCAACTTCAAATTAGTTTTCGAAATATCTCGATCCGTGCGCCACCTACCGGAATTGTTTTGATAAGGGTTTGCATTGTCACCGGGTCCTGACAAATGTGTCAAATTTCAAGTCTCTGTCTAACCTGGAAATTATTAAAAATTTATCGCAAAATTTCAGCTGTCTTTTAATATTTTAAAAAAATTTGCAATTATGTAGACCAGCGTGCCATCTATCGGAATTTTGATTTTTACTATTTGTAGTGTTACGGTTCCCTCAATTTAATGCCAAGTTTCAAGTTCCTAGGTTACCTGGAAAATGGGCAAAAGTCGTTCGCAAAATCCCAACTTCAAATTCGTTTTCGAAATATCTCGATCCTTGCGCAGGAGTCTTTTAATTTTTTTTTTTAAGATTTGTAATTATCTCGATCAGTGCGATATCTAGCGGAATTTCTTGTACAACAGTTTGTATTGTCTTCAATTGTTCATATGTGTGCAAATTTTCAATAATCTA
>CAXKVI010000001.1:158431372-158438872 GCA_964058755.1 Campiglossa producta
AAGGGAAATAAAAAAATAACAAACAAATTCACTTACCTACAAAATAAAATAAAATATGAAGTTAAGATATAAAAAAAAAATAACGTACTGTACTTCATAAAAAAAAATTTAAAAAAATTAAATGAAGTCAGTGAAGAAATATGTTGAAACTAAATACAACTAAATGAAAGAAGAAAAAAAAAATAATAGTTAAATAAAGTAAAATGAAATAAAATATGTAAGATGAACTGATATAAAAAAAAATAACGTACTGTACTTACGAAATGAAATAGAGTACAAAAAATAACGTACTGTACTTAATAAAATAGGAAACATATAATAAAAATTAAAGCTAAACAAGAAAACATAAAATATAATGAAATAAAAAATTAAATTAAATAGCATACTGTACTTATTGAAATACATATATTAATAAAACACAAATAAATAAAAGAAAAAAACAAATAAATTAAAAAATAAAGTAAAATATGTTAACTAAAGTACATAATATAAATCTATTATATATAAATGCGCAAACATAACTGGTTCGTCCCTTTTTTGCAATAACCACAATTCTAAGGTATATAAAATTTGGTATGTATCGATATGTCTCGCCGAGCAGGGTGGCCGAAAATAAACCAAAAATTAAAAAAAATTAATTATAATATGATTTGAAAATCACACCACTACATGTGATATACACGCATTCGCTTTATAGAGCCGCTGTTATGGGTGTATGTATGTAGGTATGACCACTTGCATTCTTGTGTTTGCATTCATTGCAGTAGGGTGAGTTGTTTTGTTGGCAGCAATAAGATAACATGAGCCAGCGCGTCAACTTTATTGAGCTTAGGTACAAACAGTGTTTACAAAAACAAAATCTGTGCGTGGGGATTCAGAGAAGCAAATTTAAAAAAAAAAGAAAGCACAAATAAGCTAGATCATGCACAAGGCCCTTCGTGGCTAGACTTAGTGAAATAAAATAAAATGGAAAATTGATAAAATTAAAAAAAAAGTAAAATCAGAAATAGAAAAGTGATTTAAAGTAAAAAAATAAAATTTGTTGGAAATGAAAGGAAAGGGAATAATATAAAATAAATAAAAATGAAATAAATAAAAGTATTAAATTAAGAAAATAATAGGAAAGGAAAGGAATGGATATAAGGAAAATAAAGGTAAGTTAAGGTAACGAACGGAAAATATGACAGAAAAATCAAAGGGAAAGGAAAGGAATTGAAAAGAAAAAAGGAAGGGAAGAAAGGAAATGTAATGTAGGTAAAGCAGTGGAAAAGAGAAGCAAAAGGAGAAAAACAAAGAAAGGAAAGAAGGAAAAAAGAAGGGAAAGAAAAGGTAGCGAGGAAGAAGGTATGGAAAATAAATGAAAATAAAAAGAAAGAAAAATAAAGGAAAGAAAGGTAATGAAAAGCTAAAAAAAATAAGTTAAGGAAATGAATGAAAGAAAAAGAAAAGCAAAGGAGTTGCGGAAAGGAACAAAAGAAAATAAGGAAACGGGAGGAAGGAAAGGTAAGGAAACGAAATGACAGGAAGGGAAATTTAAGAAAAAAAGTGAAAGAAAATAAAGGTAAGAAAAAAATAAAAGAAAAGAAACGAAATGAAAAAAAAGGAATAAAATGAAAGGAAACTAAAGCAACGGAAACGAAAGAAAAGGAAAGAAAAAGAAATAAAAGGAAAAAAGTAATGTAATGGAAATGGAAAGAAGGATCAGGTAAGAATATAAAAGAAACGAAAAGAAAGAAAAAAACAGAGAAGAACAAAAAAGAACAAAAAAGAAAGAAAGAAAGAAGGGAAATAAAATGAAATGAAAGAAGAGAAAAGGAAAGAAAAGGAAAGAAAAGGAAAAGAAAGGAGAAGATAAGGAAAGGAAATAAAAGGGAAGAGAAGGAAAGAAAAGCAAAGAGAATAAATTGAGATGAAAGGAGAGGAAAGGAAAGGAAATAAAAGGAAATTAATGCTAAGGAAAGGAAAGGAAAGAAATACGTATGAAGACGACCTAAGAAGAATAAATAATTATCAACACTGAAACTATATTACTGAATGATGTAAAGAGGGAGGAAAATGCAAAATGAATAGGAATGTATAGAAACCAAAAATATACAAAATATGGAAAAGAAAGGCAAATTTAAGAAATAGCAAAAAGGTAGGAAAATAAAATAAGGCTTTGTGGTTGAATTTCAACCACTGGGCGAACTCTAGTCAAAATAAAACAACGTACTGTATTTCCTAAAAAATAAGTTCACTTACTTACAAAATAAAAAAATATGAAGATAAAGTGATAAAAAAAAAACAAAATAAAGTAACGTACTGTACTTAATAAAAAAAAATAATAAAAAAAAAATAAAGTGAAGTCAAATAAAATAACAAAAATAAAAAAAAAAAAAAATAAAATAAAAAAGTAAGATAACAAAAAAAAAAAAAAATAATAATAATAATATAAAATAAAAAAAAATTTATGAAATAAATTAAAATAAAACAAAATGAAATAAAATTAAAGGAATTAAAATAAAGACAAACTAAACTGAACTTAACAAAAAAATAAAATCAAATACAGTAAAAATAATTAAATAATAAAAAAATATTACAATAAAATGAACTCAAATACAACAAAAAAAAAAATTAAGAAAAAATAAAATATGACTAGCAGACCCGGCAGACGTTGTCCTACCCAAACTTTAACTTGTTTTCATTTATAAAATGTGACTCGCCCTGCTCAACCTTCTTCCCGTTCATTCCACCTTCAACATTTTCATATGCTTTTCTCTTTTCATATTGTTTTTAAAATTATCATCCATATCCCTATACCTTTCTCAATCCCACTCCCAAAATGACTTAAAATGACTCCCATTTAAAACTCTCATCAACACATTTCATTTAGATCCATTTAAGGAAAAATATTAAAACATCTTAAATCACTTGTCACCACCTTTCATTTGATACTCACATTTTGACATATAACTCTGTTATCGGTAACTATATCGAAATGAAACAGAGTCCAAATGAAAGCTGTTGTCTTCCCCTTTCGTTTGATACCAATTTTGTGCGAATATTTCAAAGTTTACGTTAAACTACATTTTGACCGATAACTATGTTATCGATAAATATATCGAAATTTCATGATGCCTCTTGCAGACTTTATACGCCTAGGAATTTGTCTTCAAAATTTTGTAAAGATCGATGCATTGGTTCAGACGTTAAAGAACAGCAAACATCCGCAGTCACTCTCAAACTTACGTTATTATATATTAGTAAGATAATAGTACATTTACACTGCACCAAATGCGTCGCTTTTGGCGAAGTTATTTCGAAAATGTTTGTCCGCAGAATGAATTTGTTTGCCAAATTAGACCAATTTAATTTAATTTGACTTAATTTGGTGATTAAATTCAATCTGCGGATGAACGGTCTCGAAAAAACTTGGCCAAAAGCGACGCATTTGGTGCAGTGTAAATGCAGCTTAAGATAAGATATAAGAAAATTTCAATTTCTCTATTTAAGAGCATTTTCACTTTCTAAATAAATACGCCGTGGATATAATTTTTCATGTTCACCTTTCTACTATATTCTTGCTTCCATATTTACATGGACACACCAACTTTTTATGAAATTCATTGGAATCATGTAAATGTTATTAAATTTGGTGTTGAAGTTAATACCCATTTTTTGTTGTGTTGAGAAGAAGGATTAAGCTGAAGTGTTTAATTAAATTGATGAATGAATGTTGCTTTAAAGTGGAGTTAAAACGCAGCTGCGTTACGGCTGTGAGAAATATGAAAAGGAGGGAGGTTGCGATGTTTGTGCTGTTGCGCGTTGATTAATGCGCATCTGCGTGATTGCAAGGTATAGTGAATAAAATTTAAGTGTGATGAACTTTTCGTAAATGGGATTAAGTTTTTTGTAAACATTAAAATAATAACGTAAAGTCATCTGCCAAATTGTAATCTGACACCTTACTTTTAAATGTCCAAATTACTTTTACTTCCTTTTTTGTGATTTAGTTATATAGTATGTAGAATAAGTTACTGGAAGCTGTGGAACCTTGATTGTATGTCACTTTCATAAAGAAGAAGTCCTTATAATGTTTCCTGAAAAACTGGTTTTCATGAAAGATTCAGTACAAAGTAGTTTGAAATAAAGTTTTTGGGATCTGTTCCGGTTCCTGGATATTTTGGTACCAATCGAAGTTCATGGTTGAAATTCTTCTTCGATTTCCATTGCAGTTTCAATTAATGCTTCGGTTACGCTCACAGTTCCGTTCTAAATTCTGATTTGTTTTCCAGCTTTCCTGCCAGGTTATGTGCCTGCTTCAGTTCCATCTTCAGTGGGGGTTTGATTTAGGCTTAGTCCCTGCATTAAGTTTGTGTTTGCTAGAGTTACGGTTCCAGTTCCAACTTCACAGACGGTTTCATTTCTATGTAATCTTCGGCGCCTACCCAGGTGTCGTACACCGTGGCGTTTTGGTTAGGTGTCGGGACTTCGTTCCCGTCCCAGTCCTGATCTCTGTTTTATTTACTCGCTCGAATTTTGGTTTCAGATTAGATTTTGGCTCTGGTATCGGCTATTGTCTATATTTCAACTAAGGCCTAGATGCAGTGTCAGGCCTTCATCTCTTTGGGCTCCGATTTCGACTGTAGTGTCGGATCTTTTCTTTGTGTCAAATATTTTATGGTTCAAGTGTCGGTCTTTGTTTCAAATATTTCAAGGTTCAAGTGTCGGTTAGGGATCTGCACTTGGTTTTCGCCTTGGATCCATTGGTGGTTCTTTTCTCTGTTTCATTTGTGTATTGAGTCTTGGGTCGGTTAGTTGTTCCGATTCAGTTATGATTTCTGTTCTGGTGTCAGTGTTTATTAGTGCCATAGTTCAGTTCTTCTTTTCGTTTACAGTTCTTATCTCTGCTTCAATAATACTTTGATCCAGTATTGGCCAGTGTACTGAGCTCAGCTCCGGCTTCGATTCCATCGCCTATTCTTGGCTTTGTATAAATTATGTTTCGATCCAATGCCGGTCAAACACTATGATTCGGTTCTTGTCTCTATTTCAAAAATGTTTCGATCCAGTGTTGTGCTCTGCACTTGGTTGCCGTTTTGAATCCAGAGTTCGGTTTTGTCTCTGTTTTAATTGTGGGTTGGTTCCTGTGTCAGTTAGTTGCCTGGCTTCAGTTATGATTTTTGTTCTGTTATGAGAGTTTATTAGGGCCATGGTTGCAGTTCCTGCCTTGATTCAATTATGTTTCGACCCAGTGTTGACCAGAGTTCTGGAATTCGCTCCCTTATTTTTGTCTCTGTATCAATTATGTTTCGATTCAGTGTCGGTCAGATTTCTAGTCCTTGTCTATGTTTCAATTGTATTTTATTTCCACTGTCTTGTCAGGGTTTTGGATTCTTGCATCTGTTTCAGTTTCAGTTTAGTTTCAGTGTCTTCATAGTTTTTCAATTTTGGTTCAGGTCTTGTTTCTTGTCTCTGTTTTAATGTCGGTCTAGTTATAGTTTATGTTAGGTTCCCGGATACCGTCCTAATCTTTGTTCCAACTTCAATTTGACTCCAGCTCGTCTCTGTTTCAGTTTCGGCTCAGCTCCAGTGTCTGTTAGAGTTCCGGATTCAGTGATTCGGCTCTCGCCTCTGCTTAATCCCGGTGCCGTTTCAGATTCAGCTCCGATTTTGGTGTCTCTATTTTTCATGAGACCGCCAAATGCACTTATGACACACACAAGGCCAAAAATTGGTCAGCCTGAGCTTATCTATTAGGCTTGATAGGCATCGTCTCCTATATCGTCTATAAAAGCGTTCATTGACACCGTAAAGAACACCAACAACAAGTTATGTTGGACATACTACACAATTGACATCATAAGCAAAATTCTATTCGACACATCATACACTCTTAGCTCAGGCTGAGTAGATTACAACCGAATCAATAAACCTTAGATCATAATGATTTCATAATGAATATTTATTTTATAGGTGATATTCTTTAATAAACACATCTTAAGCTATGTTATCTGTGTTGTATGATACATGTCAATAGGCTCAATAAAATCAAACGCCATGAATACCCACAAAGCCATCGAACCATCATCAACTTAATCATTTGGCAAAACTTTTTGAAAGTAAAACTCAGCAGACACTTTAATTAAATGACAACTGTTGTTGTTGTTGCTAAGCGTGGTTTTTGTTGTTGTTATTATTGCGCACTCAATTTGTTTTCCATTATGTAATATTGATTTACATGCCAGTTATTTAATGGGCACTGCGTGTTTTAACTGCTGCACATGCGAACGTCAACAACATTCACCTGCAATATTACTGTGCTTAAAATATTTAACATGTTATGTTGTATCTGGTAATAGGCTAACTGAAATACCTATAATGCATAGAATAGGCAAACTACACAGTGAAATGGAAGTGGAATCTTACTCGTAGTGTAAGTGGGTGCTGCTGCAGACTATTTAGAAACTAGATAAAATCAAAACTAAACTACGTTTTGAGCATTTTTCTGTCTCGATTTTCAGTTATTTCGTTTTTAGTTCATTTACCAATTTTTTTTCCAGTTTTGGCTAAGTTTTCTGTTTCAGCTTCTGTTCTAGTGCCGGTTTCAGTTTCAGTTCCAGTTTCGGCTCCACTTTCGATTTTATATTTATTCGTTTTCAGTTTCGGGTTCAGTTTCTTTCCCACTTTCTTTGTCAGTTTCCTGTTTCGATTCCAGTTTCGGCTCCACTTTCGATTTTATATTTATTCGTTTTCAGTTTCTTTCCCACTTTCTTTGTCAGTTTCCTGTTTCGATTCCAGTTTCGGCTCCACGTTCGATTTCAGATTCGTTTCCAGTTTCGGATCCAGATGTAGGTCCATTTTCGGTCACAGCTTTGGCTCCACTTTCAATTTCAGATACGTTTCTAGTTTGGGCTCCACTTTGATTTCAGATTCGTTTTAGGTTTTGGCTCCAAATGTGGTCCGACTTTCGATTATAGTTTCGATACCAATTTCGTTTTCATTTTCGATTCTTATATAGTTTTCAATTTCGATTCCAAAATCATTTTCAACTTCCATCCCAAGTTCGATTTCAATTTCGTTTTCAGTTACGACTCAACTCTATTGTTACAACGTCCACTCTTATTTCGATCCCAATTTTGTTTCATTTTCGTTTTCGGACTAAATTTTTGCTTTGATTCCAAGCTCATTTTCATGTTCGATTCCAGTTTCGTTTTCTGTTTCGATTTCTCTTTTACTTTAGATTCTAGTTCTTGATTTCACTTTTCATTCCAGCTTTGAGTTCAATTCTGTTTTTAGTTTCGTATCCGGTTTTATTCTAGTTTTGAAAATAGCTTCGGTTTCCAGTTTCAACTTCAATTTTGTTTTTAGTAGCAAACCAAATTCTGTTTTCAGCCCAAAAAAAGATGTCCTTGTTTTCCAAAAGGAGCAGCTAGGATTTCAACTCAAAGTGATTCATCATCAGGAAACCATCTCAGAGGATGTGGCATTTCCAGCTTTTGGTGTCAGTTTAGGCCAACC
>CAXKVI010000001.1:158446372-158468872 GCA_964058755.1 Campiglossa producta
AATTAAATTAAGTAATGTAAAATAAGGTAGTACTAGAGTTCGCCAAGTCTTTATAAAAACGTCGATATAAAACCTCTAAATCTTCATCTATGTAGTGACTACAAAAATTCTTTTTCTCATTTTCACGCTGAAAGAAGTCAAATATTTATTCGGCAAGCAATCTCCGCTCTAAACTTAATTAGCGGCACCGCCTTATCGCACAAATGAAAATCTTGATAAATTGCAACTTTTACAAACTGTTATGAGGCACGTTGCCAAATGCCGATCATAAATTTGATATCCACTTTTGGTGTTAACAGCAACTTGTAGCATTGGTGCAACAATTCGCACGTTCGACTTTTGTTTGTTTATTTGTTGTTGCTTCTCATTTCGCATAAATCGCCGGTTGGTGCGAAGCGAAAATGCGCCCGACTGGATTAGGAGTCAGCCAAATCACAGTTATAAAGTGGCAATAGCCACTCAATGCCAACAACAATAAACAAAATATTCTTGTTGCAAGCAACTAAGCTCTTTGAGGCAAACAAATTTTTAACGCATAAAAATGAAATTTGCAATTTGCTGCAAAAAACGCATTTTTAATTAGTTAACGCATATTACTAGCTGTGAATGCGACAAACAAACATACGCATGCGCAACAACAAAAAAGCTAGAAATAATAGCCATAAAATTGAAAACAGCAACACCAACAAACATCGATTGCTGAGTGACTAACAACAGAACAGGCAATTACCAAACGCAAACTGGCGACTTCTGAACAACTTGCAACTTGGTGCTGGAGCATGCGCATGCGCGCAGATGTGTCGAAATGAATTGACAGCATGTAATGGCAGCAATCCGGCGATATTTGATTTCAAACAACAAACAACAAAATTGACATTAAAAAGGCTTTAAAGTGCAACTTTATGATTGAAGCAGTTAAAATACACAAGCAAAATGAAGGAAAAAAGTTGAAAAGTTTACTGATAACATTGCGAAAAATATCAGCAAAGGTGAATGTAGTAATGCCTTAGAGTGAAAGGAAGTTGAGAGTAGGTTGTGGACGAAAATATTAAATATGTACAACAAACTTCAAAACACAAGTCCACACTTCTTGACCAAGCGCAATCAGCAAAGATGGACAGAAGCAATGGGGCAGATGTTGCAAGCAGCAGCATAAAAACGAACGCACGCACGTTCACTCATTGACTGCGAAAACAAAAACCAGCAACTGACGGACAGCTATGTGCAAGACATAGAACTGAGGCCTATGCAGTAAGAGGCAAACTTATAATTCGGACTTTAAGGCGCATTTTTTTTCAGTGCAAGTTTAAACCACAGACAAAGTTGACTAGAGTTTATCCCATACAAATCGGCCGTTTGAACTTGCGAAAACCCAGGTCTAAATGCTTCCACATCTATTTATTTTTTGAGCTAAAGCAAAACGTCAGCAAAAATCATACTTCATAAATGCTACCTTTTCACTTTGGATAGGCAAAAAGTTTGTGTGCTACAGCGTGTTACACCTTGTAGCCATAATAAAATGAAGTTTCGGAATATTTTCTATCAATTCGAGAAAAAAAAAGTTGCCTTTACTTGCCCCCTTGATTTAATGACGACAAGTCACTTAAAATTTTTATAAAAGTGACATGACGTATACGTAACATTTTTTGTTAACGAATGTGTAGAGAGCAACATGCTTTATACCATAGGCCATGAAGCACCCTAACTTAGGTAGAGGACCCATGGACAATGCTCTTAATAGTTACACCACCTGTCGACTGTGGACCACGTCTCCCTATGTCCTCAGGAGCCTCCGGTTGTGCCCGGGAAGGCTCTTGTTACAGTACCATCGTTTCTCCAGAATTATTACCGGCTGGGTCGGTTCGGTAGGTAGCCTCACCCGACCACTCACTCGAAGAGGGAACTATGTATTAGAAAATCCTCGGCAGGTGCTAGCCACCCCGTTAAGGTTGACCCGTCAGATGAACTTTTTGTAATTAAGCGCCCACTTTTCTTGTTACAACCGGTTTCTGTACTATCAGACCTCGCGGTTGACTATTTCACCATTCTCTGTTCGACGTCCCTTTGATGCTGGAAGGATTCGGAACCAAACGAGCACCTGCCCTATTTAATTCAGTCGAGGGCATTGTTCTCAATCTGACATCGACTTCTAGGCAGGGTACTCTCCGTACAACCTTCCCTTACTTCGACCATCATAACATAACATACATGAACCAGTTCACCGGTCCACTATTTCCACGAGTCTTTAACACCATTTCTCCATTAAGGTAACTAGTAAAAGGGGTAGTCTCCAGCTCACAGTCATTCGTCTGAGCTGAGAAAAAAATTGAAGCAGGCTAGGATGCTGTAGTGGCCCGTATCTCCCCAGCCCGATTAATGACAAGCCTGCCAGACTTTCAAGGAATATCTACTGTAGGTGTGTTCCGAATATTTCACAGGGTTTAAGCGGGTGGGGTCGTCAAACCGCAGACGTCAGGGCCAAAGGATATCAAGCACCTTAGACTCGTGTACCTCTTCGGATCAGAGAAAACATTATTGCTGAAGGCAATCGATTTTTTGTTTGCTTGTGTTTTGTCAGGGATTTAGCCCTGGTCCACAATTTTCCAGAATAAGGAGCGACGTTAGAGGACCTTAGGTGCCCCTCATATTTCTGCGTTTGTACTGAACTACCAGCCTGGTTTGTGGGTTGAGATCCCTTCATTACGCGCCTCCAGTGACGAAATGTCCCACCTGATCGCGTTCTCTGGCCAGGGTCACGGATTCGTAAGTGTAAAGTTGGGCATCTCAGGGAATGGATGCCGCTCACAAGGATTTAGTGCCCTAATAATGGGCCCATAACCTCGCGGTAATCAGGGGACAGGAGGTATGTAAACCTTTAGCATTTCTACGTCGACAATACTATCTTCCACCTCAACATTCCTCGTCCTTCTCCGCACTTGAGTCCAATAGGGTTCGCAACAGGTTAGTGAACGGATTTTACTCCCTCTGATCAATAGATGATTAGATCTCCGAGAGCAAAGGAAAAACTTAGTTCTTTGGCTACACGGGTAAGAAAGATAACAGACCAAACACTAGGGGACGAGAAACAACGAGCGAACCGTGGAAGTAAACTATGTTTAGGACTAATATTATACCTCATATTCTATGCTTTCACTCTGTACTAAAGATACTTTTCGTACCGATAAAAACAAAAACACTTTACGCTTTTCCACACATCAACAAAACTCGCTGTTGGAGCTTCTGTGGATTAATGAAAACATATGGAAACCCAAACGCCTAAAACGAGTTGTAATGCGTGCGCTCAAATTAGACGGTACAAAATACTATAAACAATATTTCCATATGGTGCACGAATAGTTATAGCAATTGCACAAGTGGACAGTTAATTTCCATGTCAGCTTGCCACGCACACCCAACTCAAACGCTTTAACAGGCAAGGAGCTAGGCCGGACTAGACGAGCCGACAACCACTCACTGATTTTAATTATCAGCGCATTACATCAGTGAGTCGAGTAAGCGCATCTAAGTAACGACAGCTACAAACAAGAAACAAAAAAAAAAAAAAAAGTAACTCAAATGGAGAAGAGAAGCTCAAAAGATATTAAAAACCGCATGTTGCATGCAACATCAGCGCTGTAACTGGCCACTTGCAGCTTTCCTTTGCATTTGCCTATCATTAATTTCGCACATTCACGCATTTTATGAACATTTTTTTTTGTGCCAAAGTTTCGCCTTATTTGGCTTGCCTCGTTAGCTTTTTTTAAAATGTTTTTTTTTTTTGCGTAAAACCGTTTTCCCCATTTTTCAGACAAAAATTTTTTCATTTTAAATTGTTTCCTTTTTGCTTGGCCTCTAATTGTTATCAGGTTTGATGGTTGATGTGCATTGTAGCGCTGGGGAAATAATATCGATAGTATCATCAAGCTACTGAGTATGTAGTATCGATACATGTTCGCTATCTTGTGAGGTTAGGTTAGCAGAGATGCACACCTAGAGCGGCTCTCTCCTTGAGATGTGGAATTATTTTCTCGGCTGACTTGTGAGTCATGTGACCTGCTGGCTTTGGTTTTTTTTTTAATTAGGGATATATATACCTACATTTCGTCGGGAAAAGTGCAAAACCGCAACGAGATTTGCCTACTAGGGCTTCTGGGTACCCGGATCCATTCATTAGTAACAAAAAGATCGGGGTTTGTGAAATAGAATGTCAAAAAAATGACATTTGAATTTGACTCACCACATAGTGGCTCGTTTAAAAGTTACTCAGTTTTCAGTGTCTCCTATAAAATTTGTGCGTCTACATTAGAGCGTATCACCAAAAAAACTTGAAAATGTTCCCCCCAGTTTGAACACTTACCTTATGAGGTTTTCAAAAAAAGTTCTTTAAATTTTTTGTCACCCTGTAAAAACAGCGAAATTTGTTTTTTTTCTATTACTTCTATATTTCTAGTTCGATTTTCAAAAGTGATACATTTTAAGAAAGGTATTCACCAAGGCAATATTTCATCAGGAGAAACTTTTAGCCCTTTTTTTCTTAGTTTCCGGGAATTTTTTTTTTTTTTTTTTTAAATACAGGGTGTTGGTTTTAGTAAAAATAGAATAAAAACTGAACTTGGCATGAAGGGCTAAAAGTTTCTATGGATGAAATCTTGCCTTGGTGAATACCTTTCTAAAAATGTATCACTTTTGAAAATCGAACGAGAAATATAGAAATTATAGAAAAAAACAAATTTCGCTGTTTTTACAGGGTGACAAAAAAATTAAAAATTTTTTTTTGAAAACCTCATAAGGTAAGTGTTCAAACTGGGGGGGAACATTTTCAACTTTTTTTCCCTCCATACACCGTGATACGCTCTAGTCTACATATGTGCGGTTTTGCAGAATTGCGATGTTCGGTTTTGCACTTTCTCCGACGATATGTAACTTGGCACCCACCGGTCGTCAAACCAATTCACCGGTATCAACCAACCGGTCCTCCGGTAGCAACGAGCCCCTTCAACGACATCCACCGGTCATAAGGTAACCTGGCACCGATCCACCGGCATCAACCAACCGTTTCACCGACATCCACCAGTCATCGGTAACTGGGCACCGATCCGCCGGCATCAACCAACCGTCCGACCGGCACCAACCAATCCGATTCTACCGATAGCCACCGGCCTCAAGCAGCCGTTTCACCGACATCCACCGGTCATCAGGTAACTTGGCAGCGACCCACCGATATCCACCAACCGTTCGACCGATAGCCACCGTTTTGCCGGCATTCACCAACTCCCTACCAGCCATCGATACTCAGGCACCGATCCATTGTCCCGCCATCTTATCCACCTTATCCGACTAGACATACCTTTTGGTGTGTGCGTGTTTGTCCCACTAGAATACCATCACTAAATCACTGTGTTCTTATTAGTAAAGGAAGTGGGACCTCTGTTGTTGTTGTTGTCTTACGACCGGTATGTCTACCTCGGGCATAGTCTAAACCCCTAACCCGCAGGGTAAAGTGGGACCTCTACTTGATCCTGGATTGGCTGAGCATTACCCCAGCCCATGATGAAATCCACCTCACCTCGAGAAGAGCCAAGGGATTTGACGGCCATTTGGTTCTCGCTAAAAATAAAGATATTCTCTATGATACCCAGTCCAAGCCGCTGCTTCCATGATTGCTGAGGCTTCAGCCTGAAAGACGCAACAATGATCAGCTAGTCCAGGTCCTTTGAATAAACGCCCTTCAACTATGTCGTTTAATTTAGCCGTCGATGTATATGGATATGCCGCAATTGGTAGTGGGACACCAAGTATAAGTCTCTTATCATACCTGTCTTGATGTATGGCTCAGATTCATGGACAATGTCAAGAGAAGATGAGATGGTCCTTTGAGTATAAGGAGATTTAACCATGAGCTGTACGAGCTTTACGCAGATTTCACCATAGTCCAGCGAATTAAAGCCCAAAGGCTCCGTGATTGGGTCATGTCATGTGAATGGACAAAGAAGCTCCAGCCCAGAAGGGTTTCCTATCGTCACCCGAATTCGGCAGCAGAGGGAGGGGGCAACGGCCAAAATCGCTAAGCGGTTTAGCGCCAATAAATGATGACGATAATGACCTATCCCGTGCCATTTAGTTTGGAGTCATTCTTGATGATGAGCTGGAGATTCTGTTGTAGAGAGATTTCCAAGGAGTGCTATATATTTGACGTGAATTTCCGAGTATTGTCTCCAGAGTACTATCATGACCAAATCGACCGCCGCCTCAGAACAGCACTACGTTATTTCTAACAAGTTTGATCTTATGTATCTTTCAGAGTTTTTGTGGAAGTGTCGGGAAGTGTCCCTGTTATTGGCTGGGAGCCTTCTACGAAAGAGAAAGGGCGATTAGACCAATGCAGCCCTCTCTGGAAGTTTGGAGAAGTAATTTGAAACTTGCTACAACAAAATTTTGATACTAAACTTTAGGTCATGCTGTCTTTGATCTCACAATTGGAAAATGTATCCTTCACTAAATAATATCTCTCATGGGAGAAGCCTGGTCGACCTCCCTGCAGTAATAGGGTCACCAAGCTCCCTGGCAGACTCCTAATGAAAAAAAACTTACATTCCTCTGTCTGTAGAGAACTCGCTTTGCTCCCAAACCTGCTACCTGAGTAAAAACCTCTTCAGAACGATTTGAGTGAACAGACTGGATCCCATAGGGAAGGGAAAACATTTTCAGAGACGAAGGATGTTGTCTTCCCCCAAAAACGGAGGACACTGCCTACTGGTAACAGTTTTACAGATGTCGAAACTTATAACCGACAATATCGATGGACTTTCATTAGAAGATATTAAAGACAATTTCGATGTAGAGAAAGATATCATCGATGTATGTTTGCCGAAGCTTAAAAACGACACTATCGATAGTGCAATCGTTAGTTTCCCACCTCTAATGCGTTTCTAAGTCTGTTGTAGCGTTTGCGTGCTTTTAGTTGATTTTTGTTGTTAAGCAGAGCTTAGGCAGCTTACATGCGGCTAGAAATACTGTTTAGTCGTTGTTGTATGTATTTGTTGTTAATTTTTATTATGTTTATTGCACTTTCTCGCCATCTTTCAAATGAATTGAAATGTTGTTCGAAAAGGTGTCCTCTCTCCCCATATCTTTGGTCTTATCTTTGACTAATCTGCTTGTGCCATTTGCACTTACCTCTACGCTTTAATTTCATTTACATCGTTCATTTACTTGAGTCTATGTATTTCAAATAAAGCATCACACAACAAAAGTATCTATAATTAAATTTTGGATTGCAGTCCGATTTTTGGCCAAGTTGACAGGTGCGAAAACTGTTTTGTGAAATGCTTAATTTTCGAAGAAGCTGGGCTAGATGTTTAAGTCCACAACATCGGATTCCTTAAAACTGGCTTAACTACGTAACTCCAAGCTACCTTCGGTAGTAGACTTGCGTAGTTCATGAACTAATTAGTTCATTGAACTAGATCATGGAAGTGATTCAAATTTCAAATGGGTATTTGTTTCCTTTAGCACCCAACTGCTAAAAATATGGGAGATAGCTCAAAAGACGGGTTTTGGCCTCAGGATTACGAATCCGGAAGCGCTTTTTTAATTTTTTGTTTTAGTGCAAAACTTTTTTAGCAATTATTTCCCAACTGAAACAAATACAAATAACTGAACTAAATAGCTAAAAACGAACTGCATGAACTAGTTCATTTTGGTGAACAAGCTCGAAATCTCTGATCACTTCAATGCACTAAAATGCCAAACTCTAATCGGTAGCCACCGTGGCCAGCTCGTTGAGGTCCACAAATCATTCGAAAGACTTTTCTCTGGATCACTCACAAAACAGCATCATCAGATGTTATGCGTCCCGGCTTTATTCGAAGGAAAAACATACGAAGCACCTTTTGCCTAAACAGTAATATCAATACAAATATTTGACATATGTTTACTTTGTCCGCAAATATGTTTACTATGTACGAGTATATTAAAGTCTATGCAAATTGAGGAATGTTGTTGAAAAAAAAAATCTAGAGACATTTCCCATCAGATACACTAGCAGAGATGCAAACCACTTGAATAATATCTGTGGTTCAGTTCAGCGGGTCGAAACACATCCCAAAAATCTGGGTGATTCGGTTCAGTGATTCGAACCATCTCGATAACACTTAAACCGGTTAGTGAACCGGTTCAGGGGTTTATATCAGCCCAGTCAAAAACATAAAAAATAGGCCCTATGCACAGAAGTACTGGAGATTGTGTTTAAATTTTTTTCACATAGGTGTAATATAACACATACATACATTTAACGAACCTATCTAATGGGAAAATCGGTTTATTAGTTTTCAGGAAATTTTTATTGAAAAAAAAAAAATGTTTTATATGAATTTGATCTTCAATAACTTTGGTGTTGTTGTTTTCCCCTAAAAAGAAACATACAATAATGTACACTACAATAACATTTATCGACCGCCACACTTTATTTTTAATTTGCGAGTTGGAGCTATTCTGGATGTCAGCCGATTTTTCATACATTACTTTTCATGCATCTATTCATGGATGAAACATTTTCTTCTATTTTCTCACTGGGTAGTCAATCCTTGAATAATTAAAGCCCGAGTTACATAAAACTTTGTTAAACTTTGACAGGTGCGCGCCTCGGCTTTGATCATTTGCCAAAATCTCGCTTCGCTTTACGTTCCACAAACTTTGTATGAAAGTGGAACCTGCAAAGTTTTATGTAATTGGGGCTTAAGTTTCAGCTTGCGGGCAACGCCAAGGGCTTTCAATCTTGTACGTTTTGTTACTTTTATGACAAAACCAAAGTATGCAGGCATGCATTTTGACAACAGTGCAAAAATTAAAAAAAGTTATTTTTCTTGCGAAGGTACCTCCTTTATCTACTTTGGACAAATACCAGTTAGTGCAATTGTTACAATTTTTAGGAAAATTTATGTTTTAGGCATGAAACTTTTTAAAATTAATTCTAATTTTAAACCGAACCAAAATAATTTTTTTAGCGGTTTTCGGTTCGGTTCATACATCTAAAATACAAAAATGGGTCGGTTCGTGGTTCGGTTCAAATACTGAAAAACAGCTGTGGTTGGGTGAAAAAACCGGTTCAGTTCAAAACCGGTTTACATCCCTGCACACTAGTATATGGCAAATGAGTTTATTACCATAGCCATAACGTTTACTTCCTCTGTCATTGGCTTAACTTTTGGGTGATAACAAGATTTTTATTTGAAAATTTCCACATAATCAAATCAAATGCTTCTACGTCAAAGCTACGCTTAGACAACATAATTATGGATGTAGTATGTAATGTACAATGGAGTGGAGATATGGATCGTTTTCCGAGAGAAAAAAAATGCAGAAATAGGCATGAAGAATATAAAAAAGGAATGAGGTTCTAAAATTCGGGCTGATACTTGCAACCACACCCTTCAAGTCGGAGGTAGAGTGCTCTGACCTTAAAAGCATTCTTATCGACAACCAATGGTGGAAGGCAGCCAGTTAGAAGCTACTGCGCGAAGAGTTGAACCCGTGACATCATTTACCATCATGAAGAGGGTACCTTTTTTTCAACTGATTCCATTCGAGGAAGCACCATTCTTCAAATCTCGAAAAAAGAAGATTACAGCACAAGGAGATCAATCGGGTCGAGAGCCGCTCCCACCAGGAAAGCGCTCTTGAAGACGATACGAAATCTCGTACATAATTTTAGGGGAAGTAGCCTATAGATGCGCGAACCTCTAGGCTATGTATTATTTTGAGACATACATTAGTTTGTTTTAATATTTCTTACTCCTAACCGTGCTTTTGCTACCTCAACTTTGACTATCTGTCCAATATCATTTAAATTAGCTGCTTATCAAGCTTTAAAGTGTCGTATGCAAAGTCAGTTTTGATGTCAGTTTACTTAAAGATCCTGAGAAATGGAACATACATACGTATTTACCCATGAGTACACATGCGAAAAGCATTTTGGCAATCCTGTCAACTGATTGTAATATTATCGAATCATTTTTGGTTAACATTTCTCCTAATTTGGGCATGCAATTAGTCCATTAAGCATAAATAACTTTGAAATGAAAACACAGTTGAATCGAGACAGGTGGAAAGTTTTGCTTTTACAATTGCCGACCGGACACGCTAATCCCGAGATTTTGTTTTCCAATTTTTATGTAAAGCTTATCCCGAGATTCAGTATGGAACCGGTTATAACAGTTTAGATTGTTGTGAAAACTGACAATTAAAAGATAGGGTCAGATTGGATAATCCAGCTGTGCTCGCTCCCCCTGGTTCTGGACTTTCAAATAGTCCTGATTTTTGTAATAAGTAATACATATATGTAAGTACTACTTCTTAACGGAATATTTGGGTGCAGCCAGGATTTTGGGAAGGGGCCTAATTTTTTTATATTATATTTTTTGTGTAATTTTTACTATATTTTTTGCAAGGTATGCAACCGATTAAAATAACGTTCCGGTTTCGGTTTCGGTTTTGTAACATGTTTCGGTTTCGGTTTCGGTTCCGGTTTCGTTCCTCAACATTTATTTCGGTTCCGGTTTCGGTTCCGGTTTTGTAACATGTTTCGGTTTCGGTTTCGGTTCCGGTTTCGTTCCTCAACATTTATTTCGGTTCCGGTTTCGTTCCTCAACATTTATTTCGGTTCCGGTTTCGTTCCGGTTTCGGTTTCCAAATAAAAACGCAAACACTACTTTGCTATTTCTCTCGACGAACAAAGCTCTATCTTATAACTTTAAACGAGCTAAAATTGTATGTCCCTGCGGGCTAGGGGGTTAGAATATGCTCGAGGTAGGCATACCGGTCGTAAGAGACGACTAATATGCACACTCGATGGTTGATCTACGGATATGATGCCTCTCACCTCTCATTACCCATCTTCTCCTTCCTCACGGATGGAGGGATGACATCGGCGTTCCCAACGAAGACTAGCACGGTTAGTTGTTTGCCTGGAAGACTAGAACACTTCGTTCTCTGCGTGGAAGATAAACAAGTTTCAGTTCTCTGCGTGGAAAACTAGCACAGTTCGCATAGAACTGAACCGTGTTAGTCTTCGACGCAGAGAACGAAGTGTGCTAGTTTTCCACGCAGAGAACTGAAGCGTGTTAAGCCCCAATTACATAAAACTTCGCAGGTTCCACTTTAATACGAAGTTTGTGGAACATAAAGCGAAGCAAGATTTTGGCAAATGCTCAAAGCTGAGGCGCGCATTTTTCAAAGTTTCATATAATTAGGGCTTAAGTCTTCGACGCAGACAACGAACCGTGCTAGTCTTCCACAAAGAACAGTGCTAGTCTTCTACTTAAGCATTTGTGACAGCTAGCGGGTGTAAAGTTGTGTCAAAAAGTTTTAACTAACTTTAAATCAAGGACTGCAACCGAAACCTTATCCATAACCGATTACAACCGATTCATTTTTCAAAACCGAAACCGGAACCGTTATTTTTATTTGAAAAAAGAACGAAACCGAAATCGTTCAAAAGGCCGGAATCGGTTCCAAACGGCTTAGAATTCTTTAACAAACAAATTACCATATCCGAAAAAGTGTTTCCAAAAGCACGACTTATATTTTTGGAAATTTTTTATCACTTAACTTCCATTCTAATATTTTCTACATGAAAAAGTAGGTTTCATTTTTAGATTTAAATTTTAGAATTTCATCCATTCATAGCGTGACCTATAAAATTCAGGCCTATTTTGCAGCTACAGACTTGAGTTATGAAGTAGTGAAACTTTTTGTGTTGGTGTTATTATTTGGAAACCGAAACCGAAACGAAACTGTAACCGAAACCGAAATTAATGTTGAAGAACGAAATCGGAACCGAAACCGAAACACTTTACAAAACCGAAACCGGAACAATATTTAAATCGGTTTCATGCCTTGCTTTAAATCATACTTTAATTTGACTATGACTAGGCACCATTATGTATAATGTAACAAAAGCAAATAAGGTTTCAAAAAATGTACCAAAATCATCCCGCTGTGATGGGAAAACAATCCAGAAAAAGCCCCAAAACTATTTCGCAAGGATCCGAAAAAATAACGAACAGTTCCCAAAGGATCCCCAAAAACAAGCTCGTAATTATTCAAAATCACTCCCAAAAAAGTACCGAAATGGTCCCGATAAGTTCCAAAGTGATTCTGAAAACAATCCTGAAATCGTTTCGAAAAGTCCAAAAATGATCTTGAAAAATTCGATAAAAAAATTCCGCCAATATTCCACCCAACATATGTATTCGCTTCTAAAGTTAAACCACAAGAAGAACGTTCTTACATTGATTCGAGAATGATTCGGGAGTGCATACGCGAATGCGAACGATGTAGTTTTTTTTATACATTCTTCTTCGCGAATGCGAACGCAAAAGAACATATCTATATATATATAAAAATGAAATGGTGTTCAGTTGTCACGCTAAAACTCGATAACGGCTGAACCCAATCATATACTTCCTTTGGGGAGTTTTTTTGTTATTACCACGCGCAGGTCATGTTAAAAAATCAGAACAAAATATTGGGGGGGGGGGGGGGGGCGTGGTATCTCCCATACAAACTTTTTTCTCCAAGGTGAGTATCTCCAAAAGGGTTCAAGGTAGGGACCTGGAAATTGGTACAGAGCTATAGGATAACAAAACAATTCTCACCCATAAAACTGAGGGTTAACCAAAATGGGACGTGGCACCTACCATACGAATAAAATACTTCTTCGTCCATATCTCTGGAAGTATATAGGTTACACCACTGAAATTTGGCAAGGGGTTTTATGAGATCGATTCCCACCACCTCCAAAAAAATGGGGATAACGAAAAAGGGGGCGTGGCACCTCCCATACAAATGAAATACTTCATAGTCCATATCTCTGGAAGTATTCAATGTTAGACTATTGAAATTTGGTAAGGGGTTATATAAGATCGATCCCTACCACGTGGCACCTCGTATACGAATGAAATACTTCATAGTCCATATCTCTGTAAGTACTTATATTAGACCACTCAAAGGTGGTAAGAGGTTAGATGAGATCGATCCCTACCACCTCCAAAAAACTGGGGATAACGAAAAAGGGGGCGTGGCACCTCCCATACGAATGAAATACTTCATAGTTCATATTTCTGGAAGTATTTAGGTTAGGTTATTTATCCCTTAAAATAACTGGAGATAAAGAAAAAGAGGGCGTGGCACCGCCCATACAAATGAAATACCTCATAGTCGATATTACTGGAAGTATTTATGTTGAAATTTTGTGAGGAGTTATATAAGATCAATCCCTGCCACCTCCAAAAAAACTGGGGATAACGAAAAAGGGGGCGTCGTTCATCCTATACGAAGGAGATAGGGATATGGATTGAAAAAGCCATAGGGATCGAGTTGGAGGAACATGCAGAGAAATAAACTTGTGGTAGGACAACGTCTGCCGGGTCAGCTAGTTTGAATATACATTCGCACCCGTTTTTATACTAAAATACCAAATCTGTGACCTATATCTTCTATTTGTGATTGGTATGTGTGATGTATAACGTATATTTGACTTGTTTGACTGAGATAAATATTCGAATTTTGGCAACACTGAATGTGTTAGTTGACACAAAATGTGTTGAACATTAATTAAGCTAAAGAAGCTACCTGAAATATGTATTGATGGTACTGTTAAATTCTGTTGCTGCTTATTTTTCTTTTACTCCAGAAACGATGTAAAGTGGGTGCTTGTCTATAGTAGGCACTGTTCAGTGATCTATCTTTTGCGCTTATTTATTGTTGGTCTAGTTTTGTTGTCGTTTAACAGTATTTTTCTGGTTCATTTTACGACATAGATTTTGGCCTTTCAAACAACCACAGAAATTGCTTAGCATAACTGCTGCTTCTTCCGCCTTTAGCAAGCGGCTAGAAGCAATGTTGCCTAGGTATGATCTTTATGTTGCTGCAACATTTTTTTTTTTCTTGCTGCACCGCAAACTGCAAATCAAATAAGGAAAAATGTCGCCAAACTTTTCGATTCAGCTGTCAATCATTATGAGAGATAGTGCAAAACTTCTTAAGTTGGCAGCTAAACCCCAGCAACATGTAGGAACAGCAGCAGTAGCGTTACTACTGGCCACAAATACTTAGTTGTTGGAGCTTTCGTGGTGGTAGCAACATAGTTGACACTGTTGACAGCAACAGAAACAACACTAGCAACAGAAGCATCGAAACATGAAATATAGTTTGCTTGTGGTGCCTGCGAACTGATAGTGATGGTTGTAAAAAATCAACAACAACAACAGCAAATATTACAAACGCATACATTTATAACACCAGCGAAGGAGCAAACTTTTTTATGCAAATTAGGCAGCTTCAAAAATATGTTTCTTCTTATGTTTAGCGTTGTTGTTGTTCAGGCTGCTGCGGCAATTTTTTTATTGTGCTTTATGTGTTTCTTAGGCTTTTTCGATGGTGAGGGAATGTTTGTTAAGCGACACTTGAAGTATTCACTATTTTGAAGTGACCAGATGGCTATTTTTATATGGAGAAGTAAAGCTTCATTTTGATAATATTTTTTTTGAATACAGAAGGATGAAACAGAGAACTTCTGTTGTCTTTTGGGAAAAAAATTGAAATAGGTGGGCACCTTCATACCATCTTCATCTAAATTCATTCTCATTTCTATAAAGGTGGCAACGCTAGTCATAATAAGACGGTTTGAAATCCCTTTCATTTGACACCCATACTTGTATATCTTATTTGATTAAAAATAACAAAAATTGCAAACATTTGGCAGCACCGTAAAGCCATCCAAAGATTAACAAAAATTTTAGCTCGGTCACTTATGTACTGATGATAAATACACGCCGCAGTATCACAAATATAAATTCAATAATAATAACTGCGCTGTGCGCATGCGTATTTAGCTCTTAACTGAAGTGCGGACAATGGCTGATTCGCTTTACAAATACATACAGACGTAAATGCATACAGAGTATGTGAAAAAATTAAACGTTTAGGGCTTTGGAGGAGAAGACAAAGCTCCATTATTCTTGAACTTACTCAGCTATGTATAATAGAAATTCCAATCGATTGAGAAATGTTCCATTTAGGTCCATAACATATCAAATTACTATACCATATCGTCCTGTTTCTGCCTTAACCGCGTAACTACACTTTCTTCCTTACCTGAAATATTTCTCTTTTGTAGATACGTTTTAAGGAAGAAACGGGACGATATAATATTTCCATACCATTCCATTAATCGCAAAAATGTTACTCATACGCCGCGGTAGTACCAATAAAATAAAATGAAATAAAAAGAGTAAATGAAATATAATTAATTAAATAAAAATAAAAAAATAAAATAAAAGAAAAAAAAAATAAATAAAAAATAAAATAAAATAAAATGAAATAAAAAAAAAAAATAAGAAAAAAAAAAAAAAAAAAAAATTAAATACAATCAAAAAAAAAAATGTCAACTAAAAAAATAAAAAAATAAAAAATATTTAAATTAAAAAAAGATTATAAAAAAAGATAAAATTGAAAAAATAAAATAGAACTGAAATAAAGAAAGCGACTTAATATAAAGGTTGTAAAAAATAAAAAATAAAATAAAATAATCAAAATAAATAAAATAGTATTAAATAAAATAATATATAAAATAATAAAATAAAATAAAAAAATTATAAAACAAGATAAAATAAAACAAAAATTAAAAAAAAAAATAGTTTAAAATAAAAAAATAAATAAGTAAAATGAGATAATCAAAAATAAAATAAAAAATAAAAATATAAAAAAATAAAATTAAAAAAAAAAAATTGAATAAAAAAAAACTAAATAAAGAAAGCGACTTAATATAAAGGTTGTAAAAAATAAAAAATAAAATAAAAAAAGTCAAAATAAAATGACAAAAAAATATAATAAAATAAAATGAAATAAAATAAAATAAAATAAAATAAAATAAAATAAAATAAAATAAAATAAAATAAAATAAAATAAAATAAAATAAAATAAAATAAAATAAAATAAAATAAAATAAAATAAAATAAAATAAAATAAAATAAAATAAAATAAAATAAAATAAAATAAAATAAAATAAAATAAAATAAAATAAAATAAAATAAAATAAAATAAAATAAAATAAAATAAAATAAAATAAAATAAAATAAAATAAAATAAAATAAAATAAAATAAAATAAAATAAAATAAAATAAAATAAAATAAAATAAAATAAAATAAAGTAAAATAAAATAAAATAAATTAAAATAAAATAAAATAAAATAAAATAAAATAAAATAAAAAAATAAAAAATAAAAAATAAAATAATTTAAAATAAAAAAAATATAAAAGTAAAAAAATAACCAAAAATAAAATAAAAATAATAAAAAAGAAAAAAATAAAAAAAATTAAAATAAAATAAAATAAAATAAAATAATAAAAATTAAATAAAATAAAATAATATGAAATAAAACCAAATGAAATTAACTGGAATAAAAAAAATTATGTTATATCAAGTTCTGAAACCGATCAAAATAACGTTCCGGTTTCGGTTTCGGTTTTGCAACGTGTTTCTGTTTCGGTTTCGTTCTTCAACATTTATTTCGGTTTCGGTTACGGGTTCATTCCGGTTGTGCTTTCAATATAATAGCAAATTTTATTAACATGGATGAAATTTCTGCAAACCAAATTCCTAAAATTAACTCTACTTTTTATTAGAAAAATATTATAATGGAAGCTAGATTAAATTTATAAATCGTCAAAAACATTAATATGAACGGTGCTTTCTGCGAAAAGCCTGAAAATTTCTTTTTCGGATCTCGTAAATTTTTTTCGATCGCTGCATTCAACTATAGTCAAACTTCCTCTTTCAGAATTTTTATACAGAGGTCAAAACGTGTCTTTCATAACATTACTCGACAATCTTCCATGAGAGTTTTCAGGGTACCTGTTTGTAAAAGAAAATACCTTTGTGCCCACTAAAAGAAGTGAGACATTAAAAAAATTCAGAACCGTTGGGAACCGGTTCCAGCTTTTGAAACGGTTTCGGTTTCGTTCTTTTTCAGATCAAAATAACGGTTACGGTCTTGGCTTCGGTTTTGAAAAATGAATCGGTTTTAATCGGTTATCGTTAAGGTTTCGGTTTCTGTTTCAGTTCTTGAATTATATAAAATATCCTTAATGACAATACCAGTCCCCAGAAGACGTATTGGTGAATTTGAAAAAGTGCCTTGAGAATGCTCTGGTCCAAACTATTTTCGTATCGGCATTCACGAATGTTTGGACAGCCAAAATCGCCTAGAGAAAATCGGAGAATGATTTAAAACCTGAAAAGACGCCTGAATCTAAATCAAATCAAATATTTGTCTCTGTGTCTTTGCCTACTCTGTTAACGAGTTAACTGCGTGTTTATGCCCCGCTGATTGACTGCATCTGCACACTCATTGTAACGTGTAATAATTGCACTTTGCATGCGAATTGTCATCACACGCTCGTCACACAGTGTCATTTCATTACCTGTGGCAGTCAGCCAGCCCCCTACGTCACAACATTTACGCTTTGTTACTAAACCGCCAATGGCTGTTACAAATCCTATCTTGTGGACCGTCTGTCTGCCCACTTGACAGTTTGTCTGTCTCGCTATTTATTTTGTTAGCCATTCGACAGCTCCTCCGCTGTTCGACTACACTACTCATTTGTGTTATATAGCATTGTTTGACGCATGAAAACGAACTAAAATCAGCAGATTTGTTCGTTGGAGCTCTTCTAGCGTAGTGTGGGTACAAGTTGTGAAGTTTAAGCTTGGCTCAGTTACGCTAACATTTTTTGCATATGATTAACAACGCGCGTCCTAATGTTGCTGCCTCGTCGTCGAGTGTTGTTGCTATTGCTTCAATATACCATTGGTGTTGTTTTCCTTTGTTGATTACAAAGGATGTCGTCAGCGCGCCAGAGCTTCTGTTTTTCCTCTACTTTGGTTATTTCGCTTGCGCGCTTGCCTTGTCGATCTGTCTCAAACGACGAAACATTGGCTCACACAGGCCCGCTATGTCATATTGTTAATGCCACCTTGGTACGATGATTGATAACCGTCGCGGTTGATTGAAAGCATTTCAACATTATTTCTGATAAGTGTTGTTACTCGCTGTTGTTTTTTTTTTTTTTTGGTTAACATTATTTTATAAGTAGAAGCTTGTCAGTTTGCAGGCGTACATCGGAATGCGAATAAGGATTGTCGAGTCAAAGGGCCAAAGCGGCTAATCTCTTTTTCTAAGGAACACGACAGCCATGTCGCTTATCGTGCGCGTGCGCAGTGCAAACAAATAGTCAGGAATGAAAAGGAAAAATTAGACGAAAATAATGGATACTAAAATTAGCATTAGAAATGAGGTAGCAGGCAAAGGCAAAGCTGTCTATTGCGAAAGGACTGCAATTCTAATAAATTATGCATCGCGGGAAGTTGTTAAGCAGGCAATAAACGTGTTTCAGTGGGATGCCTATCATCTAACAGCAAACTGTTGAAAACGTCCTACCTACATATTTCAAACCAAATTCAATACTTTTTCAGTTGAGATAAGTCATTCTTAAACTAAGCTCTGAAATGGGCTATTCAGGAAAAATTCTGAGGAAGATAGGATTTCTTTGTTTAAAATTGTTTAGGATAGGATGATCTTTAGATATAGAATTCTTCAAACAAATTCTGATTATGTACATATGTACGTCGTGTTCAAGCTAAATTCTGAGATCGATGGTGTTCTCTCGAAATATATACCCAAACAGGGCGTTTTTGAAAAATATTCTGAGACTTATAAAATATTCTAAAGCAGAGTGATATTGAGATGTGGCATTCTTCAATTGAGATTATTGAGATAGCTCGCGTTTCAAAAAGAAAATTTGAGCTAGAACGGTGTTTCTTAAAAAATATTCTGAGACAGGTTTATCTTATCATAACCTCTAACGAGATTTTTAGCCGAGCTTCTCTTTCAAACTTGTGGTGTGTTGCTTGCAGCCAAGTCACCGTTGATAGCTACAAGTTTGAAACGGTGAGAGACTTCGTCTATTTAGGAACCAGCATTAACACCGAAAATAATATCAGTCTAGAAATCCAAAGGAGAATCACCCTTGCCAACAAGTGTTACTTTGGACTAAGTAGGCAATTGAGAAGTAAAGTCCTCTCTCGACAAACAAAGATCACGCTCTATAAGTCTCTCATCATACCTGTCCTGATGTACGGCTCGGAATCATGGACAGTGTCAAAAGAAGATGACATGGCCCTTGGAGTATTTGAGAGAAAAGTTCTCCGGAAGATTTATGGTCCTTCCCGTGATGCCAACGGCGAGTATCGAAGGAAATTTAACGATGAGCTGTACGAGCTTTACGCAGACCTGACCATAGTTCAGCGAATTAAAGCCCAAAGGCTCCGCTGGCTGGGTCATGTTATGCGAATGGACAAAGAAGCACCAGCACAGAAAGTTTTCCTATCGACACCCGAATTCGTCAGCAGAGGAAGGGGGAGACCTCGACTGAGATGGAAACAACAGGTGGAGGATGACTTGAACTCCCTTGGGGTTTCCAGTTGGCGTCAGTTATCGCTAAAAAGGAATGACTGGCGTGCTTTGATACGAAACGGCCAAAATCGCCTAGGCGGTTAAGCGTCATTATGACGCAAGCCAAGATTAGATTAGATAAGTCTCATGATTTTAGGAAATTCTTAATCCAAATATGAAAAAAGCTCATTGTACACCTTAGGGAAATGAAACATGGAGAGCTTTTTAAGGTAAATGACAGAAATTTGAGAAAGGAAGAAAGAAACAACCACGCACGGCTGGTGAACAAACCGACCGATTTTAATTCAATGCCCTTTATGAATAAAAAGGGTTTAAATTAAAGTTGGTCATTGTAAGATTAAGTACGATCGCAGTTAATTTTACAAAGTGTTTTTTGCCTGAAGAAGTCCAGATTAGTCTACGAAATTTAGTCCCTTGACCTCAGCAGAGGTTATCTTTTGACAGTCCCTATAGTGAAGACCCTTGAGTATCAAAAGCTTCCCAGCAAAAGTTTATCTTCCATTAGTAAATGTCGTTCGGGGTAGTCATAAATACGTGCTCCTAATCTCTTTATTAACCTCTTGACCAAAGAAACCTTCTATAATGATACATTTACACTGCACCAAATGCGTCGCATTTGTCGAAGTTATTTCGAGAATGTTTGTCCGCAGAATGAATTTGTTTGCCAAATTAGATTAATTTAATTTAATTTGACCTAATTTGGTGATCAAATTCAACCTGCGGATGAACGGTCTCGAAAAAAGTTGGCCGAAAGTGACGCATTTGGTGCAGTGTAAACGTAGCTTAACAGAAGAAGCTTTAGTTCTTTTACCGTTATAAAGAGAGAAATCGTTCCCTTCAATGAGAACATCGTTAAATCGCAAAGCAAATATGTTAATACCTACTTTGTTTTTACTTAAAAAAAGTCTGAGATTCCTAAGCTCCCATCACGCTTATATCAGGTGACGACAGAAGCTTTGATTACATATCATTTGACAACTGTTCAAAATTCAATTAAGTGCAGACGCTTAATTTGGTTTAGAAATCGTGGCGCTTACGGACTTACGAACGGTTTGCAGGTGCAATGAGAAATTCATAAATTTGTAAACTTATGATAAACTGTGAAAACTTTTCATAATTTCCAGTTCATGCATGCGATGACAAAATGTTTGTTTGCATTTCTAAATGTCACATAAATCCCAGGAAAGCCCGATTAGAGCTCACATTCCCACACGCGATCCGCACGCAACCAATCGTTGTTGGCGCATAATCAACGTCGACCAAACCAAAGTAATTGGACAAGTTTTCATACGAATATGAGTTAAACACCAATATATAATCGATAGAGTGGTTGTTGTTGTTGTTGTAGTTATTTTGTGATCCTTTTCAATTGACAATCGAATGACAATTGCCATTAAATGAATTATGAAGGCTATTAGCAATTCATTACGTTCGCCTACGAGCAATTCATAAATCGCCGACAAAGAAAAACAAATAAGAAGAAGAAGCAAAATGTTAAAAAGAAAACTTCGAAATAGCACAAAGTGTACAACAATAAAAAAAGAAATGTTGGTGACAAGCTTGGAAACAAAAAAGAAAAGTTGTAACAAGCAACAACAACCAAAAAGACCACAAAACCTCATTTCCATGAGTTAAACAAACAGCGAACGCAGCGGACAGGCGAACAAAACGTTTTGCCACCAACGCTACAACAACAACAACTCATAAATTTTATTGACGATTGTTGGTGGCATGCATTTATGGCTTACTCTTGGGGCAAAAAATTTGTAATTCTAGGATTTGCTTGTAGGCATGCTGAAGTGGCACTTGATACCCATAATTTTTTTTTCTATTGAGTATGTCATTGTTGTCTATCGACAGAATCCAGCTAGGGGTTAGAAGTTGCTTGTTTCGGTATATTTATCGATAACAGAGTTATCGTCCAAAATGTGGTGGCGCATAAACTTCGGAATCATCATCATTATTGGCTCTTAATCGCCTAAAGCGGGAAACAGAATCAGTCCGCCAATACGTCAGTTGCGTGACGTATGTACGTCAATTTTAGAGCGAATTCTACTTTGACGTATCTGTCGTATCTGACGTTACGCATACAAACACCCGCAGCCTACTTTGCTGTCAGTTATTTCGACGTACTGACGGATTGATTCTGCTGAACGCTTAAGCGGTTTTGGACGTTGCCTATCAATGCACGCCAGTCATTCCTTTTTAGCGATAATTGGAAACCCCAAGGGAGTTCAAGTCATCCTCCACCTGTTGTTTCCATCTCAGTCGAGGCCTCCACCTGCCTCTGCTACCGAATTCAGATGACGATAGGAAAACTTTCTATGCTGGAGCTTCTTTGTCCATTCGCATAACATGTCCTAACCAGCGGAGCCTTTGGGCTTTAATTCGCTAGACTATGGTCAGATCTGCGTAAAGCTCGTACAGCTCATCGTTAAATTTTCTTCGATACTCTCCGTTGACATCACTTCGGAATATTCGCACAAAATTCTTTTTAATAAACAATTTTACTCTATTTTTTATACCTTTCATGAACATGAAATGGTATTATAACTTTGGTCCGATCCCTGCAAAAATCGAGAGTACTCTATTTCCTATCCAAAGCATACTCCAATTGGAGCATCAGAGTAATTCAAATGTAATCCTTTTTCATATAAAAATTGTGCTCCAATTAACAAAGCCATGTCCTAGGAGTGGACCACCTATTCCAACCGTCGCTTTGTTTCTGCTACTCCATGGAGTACCTACTGTCAGAGTACTTTGCAATGTACTCCAATGTTGTCACTCCTTGGAGTATATACTGTCAGAGCGATAGTGTCGTGATTTTCGTCGATAAGGTAGGAGCAATGGTCGGCTTTCAAAAAGCTAAAGGTGATCCGATGAGGTATACAAAGGATTACTCCAATATCAAAAAAATGGAGCACATAATCCATTGAATTTTGCAGGGATGTTTGTAAGTTTGAGA